>BFEA01000366.1:757276-766080 GCA_003427395.1 Chara braunii | reverse complement strand
AAAAAAAAAAAAAAAACACTACCCCGAACACAGCACTACCGGGGCCGCTCACGGAATTACCCTCCATACACATGGCTCTACTCAACTGATCAGCGACCGCCGTGACGTCACGGCGGTTGGTGTCCGGTGACCTGCTGTCGGCGGACACCCGCCTTTAGGTGTGCGTTGAGTGGAGTCACGTTGCATGTGACCCACCGAAACTGTGACACTAGCGACGGTTCCTCCTCACCTGCAGCCGGGGCGCTGCACAGTTGTGATGAAACTGTCAGGCTCTCCGGGGCTATGCTCAGAACCCCCTTCATAAAGCACTAATTGCTGCTGCAGGCGCAACTCTTCCTGCCTCAGGACAGCAGCAGATCGCTCCGCAGCTTCGGCCCTTGACACGGCCACACCTTTCCTCATGTTTGCCTTCTCCAGCTCGCCCTATAGTTGCTGCAGCTTGTCCACCATACTCGACACGCGCGCGAACAACACACCCCGCTTCCGTGCAAGCTCATGCGCTTCAAGCTGTTCGATGAGGCACCTGTGGGTGAGCGCGAAATCGCCCGTCATGTCTACAACCTCGCCAACACGCGCAGCGGAGAAGACGACATGTCGCCACGACGCGTGCACGCTCCCTTTCAGGAATCCTGCAACAAAGCAGTCAGGAAAGCGACACGCAGATGGACAGGCGCCAGATCGAACTTCCGCACCTGCGAACCCGTGTGGTGTATCCCATCACTCCACGGGATAAAGAAAAAAAAAAAAAACTTTGAAATTCACACAAACGCACACAACCACACAGTACATGCCGAGGATCTTTGTGGTCTGATCACAAAGACGACATGGCCACCAAACACGTGACATCAAATCTGTCGGCCGTCGTACGTGTCACCATCCCCATCGCGCTGTGTGTTGGCCCCTGGAGGAACGAATGCAGGGTGTCCCGCCATTGCACCAGAAAGCATCGTGAAGCATTGCAACAGCGTGCTGTTACCTTCTGCCATGGTCTTGTTCATCCCATCCATGGCCTGTACAAAACTCCCCGCGATCTTGTCAGCATGATGGTCATTCGCTTCGACAAGAGCACGTTCTATGTCAGCGAACGAACCTTTCCTCGAAGCGTCACTCGAACTCTCTGGCGCCGATCGCCGGTTGTGGCTGCTCCCTCTCCCGGTTCTCCTAAACTTCGCCTCGTCAGCACTGTCGCTGTCTGCTTTTCGCTGACTCCCTCCACTCTCGTTGCCGCCACCGGTTTCATCATCATCTGTCACCGTGCTGGTCTGCCCTCCCTGCAAATTCACATTGTGCATCATGCCCTCGCACGAGCCATGCGCCTTCCCAAGCTTCAATTGCAGGGCATCAAACATCTTTTTCTCGTACGCCAATGGAAGGCCCGCCTCCTTTTTCTCTGAACGTGACATGTCCGAGTAGCTCGGCTTGCCAGATTTGTCGGTGTAATCGCGGATCTTTTTCCCTTTGTCGAGAAGGCCATAGAACTTCGACTCGCAGTCCTCCATGGTGCGTTTGGGGAATCCTTGCTCCACCATTTTCCCAATAAGCCAATCATACTTCTCCCGTCTCCCCCTGATCTTCTGCCTCCCCCGCCTGCTTTGCTGCACACAGTCTTCCTCGAACAACATCCTCACCAGTCCCATGCTCTCCTTCTTTGTCCAGTCGGGACCCCGAACTCTCGCCTTGCCCTTGTCTTGTCCCCCACGACCTCCCCCCTCCGCCCGTGCAGACCTTTTCACACGATCCGACCATGGAACGACATCATCAGACTGCGTAGCCCCTTCGTCGTCGTCGATGTGTAAAGTCGCACGTCCTCCACCTTGGGTCCCCGTAATGTCAACAGTGGGTTCGGCGAAAGCGTCACCCATGCCGGCGTCGATGATGGGATCTCCTCCATCATCATAGTCATGACAATGGCTTCCCGTCTGGACATCACCAGTCGTGGCAGAGATGGCCGCCCCTGCCAAAGGTGCAAAAGCACGGTATAGTCTGTTGTCGGAAGAGTACATAAACTGCGGTCGAACGTGGGTGATGTTCGCTGGCGCTGGTGCGAAAGATGGCAAATGGACACCATCCCCCCCTCCCCCCGACATGGAGATTGCCGGTGCTTGTGCGAAAGATGGCGAATGGACACCCCCCCCCCTCTCCCGAACATGGAGTTCGCTGGCACTGGCGCTGGTGCGAAAGATGGCAAATGGACAACCCCCCCCTCCCGCCGACATGGAGTATGTGGACAGTGTTGGAGGAGTTGTATGTGGTCGTTCAACACTGGCCCCCGTACCATGGCCATCATGCACATACCCACCTTCACGTGCCATTCCCCTTGCCGGATATGCTGATTGAACGCCAGCATTCAATCTTCCCAGTCCTCCTGGCAGCGGTGGTCCAAAACTCTCACCTTCCGCAAGGAGAGAGGTCATGGTGTGAGACTCTTTCCCTGGACTGTAGATAGAAGTGTGCAAGTATTTGAAATTTGGTAAAGGTGGCAAACCGCTCCGGAGGGCCGTAGCGACGCGCGACATGGCCGATGATCCTGTTGTGGCGGACAATCCAACCAGCGCCGGACTGCCAACGCCTGGGGTGGATGGCGGGACTTCCTGGAACCTGTATCCATGCGGTGACGGGGATGGTGATCGCCGTTGCACAAGGTGTCAAGAGTGGTCCATACCTTTAACGAAGTTGTGATTAGACGTTGCTCTTGATGGGACGACGATGCTGAGCTCCACGGAACGGAAACGCAGCGCCTGGTAAGAGCGAAGGATTGGACTGCACAACAACAGCTGTTGGATTCTGAATTCGAACTGCTCTGCCACTTGCCAGAAGAACTGCTCTCCAGGTAATGCACGTGACGAAAACGCGGGCACGTTCGAACTTCTGCCTCAACACTGGATATCAGCAATCGGCGAGCACTGACAACCTGGCCGCTTCGATTATCATCGTTACGACGCGGTGTAGCATGGTCCGGCCACATGGCTGGGTGACACCCGAGCGGGAGATGTTGTACTCCTAAGGGGCTCCCAAAACGCGGCCACGTCGGCAGAAGTATGAGATCACCCCTGTCCGCTTTCAGGTAGCTGATGCACACTCCTATCCAGAAGCATTGTGCTTCAACTCCGATCCACTTCCACAATGGGACGATATGTGAGTGGGTTTCATAACAGAACTCCTGTCCAGATGCGCGGTGCACGACAAAAAAAATTCGGATGTGCGGTGGGCGACAAAAAAAATTCGGGTTGGGTTTGCTAACGGAAGGGGGCTGGCATCCCTCGAAAGCAGCACTCGTGTGGGAGGAGCACGTTCGGTGTGCTCTGCCAGCAGTGCCAGGCCCAGGGCCTCTTCTCCTGTTTCCTGTGTCTGGTAATTTTCCCCGCTTGGAGAGCCCGGTACCCAGATTTGGGACATCGGTCGGCTCTTGCAGACACTGGAAACGAGTGACAATAATAAATAATAATTTATTACAGATAGAAGCTCAGTCAATTCCCTGCGGCGGACCATACTGCATGACTATCTTTACACTGTCGTTGTTGGCCAACATAGGCATGAGCTGACAGTAAATATTCCGCCACACTATGCTATCCAAACCCTGATATTTGAGTTTGAGGTTCAGCAGCAGCCAGTCAGCACGTTTCTGAAACTCCATATGCAAGTCTGGTGCCACCGGAGGGTTTTCATTGTGAAGTGAGAGAGGTCACTGCAACTGGGGTTTGTTCTACTTCCATTGGATCTTGTCCAAAGGCGTCTTTGAAGGGGTCACTGCTTATTGGGTCAGAATCTTTTTCGTGAATACTTGATGGCCCAATTGTCGCCTGCCCCTCCTCCCCTCTTCCTTTCTTATCTTCTTTCACTTACTTTTCCTCCCTCTCTTCCTTCTCTTCCTTTTCTTCCTTTTCTTTCTTTTCTTCTTTGGTTTGTTGGAACTTATCATGAGTGTTCCCATGTTCTATTAAAGGTTCTTTACCATTTCTTCTGGCTTCCCCTTTCCACTTTACTCCCCTCCATTTAGTAGCCTAAGGTCTACTATAATACTATTTTTGGGGAGGTAAGATTATGCAATATCCCATGCCATATGCTTCGTGGAAATCTGAGGGCCGACCTGGCTGCCCTCAGCCAGGCCAAAAATAAGGTAAGGGACCCCACACAGGGATTCAGGGCCTGGGCGTGCCACAGTTGACTTTTGTCAAGTGTCGCAACCCCAACAGTCAAAGTCCAAAGGTACCCAGTCTAGGCCACCGGTCAAGCACGCACACTTGTTTGTATGCAGGTACCCAGACAGCATCAAGTCCAAGGGGAAATTCTGCAACTGTACAATCCAAGCCTTCGGCTGTGACTCAATCTGGACGACTGAAGGGAGTAGACTCGAGGCCAGAGAGCCTCGTCAAACACTACTTAAAGTCTGGCCTCGAGGTGGTCAGCATTCAGTCTTGCTATGCTGGTTCAACGCTGGCTTGACTTTGACTCGACGCTCGCATTATGCTAGCGCGACGCTGGCTGTGCATCAAAGCTGCGGACGACGACACGAGGGAGAGGCGACGCTGGCAACGTACGCCAGGCATGCTGATGTGGCGCTGCCTCTGGTATATGTGGCGCTGCCTGTGGTCTACGTGGCATGCTGACGTGGCGCTGCCTCTGGTATATGTGGCGCTGCATGTGGTCTACGTGGCATGCTGACGTGGCGCTGCCTCTGGTATATGTGGTGCTGCCTATGGTCTACGTGGTATGCTGACGTGGCGCTGCCTCTGGTATATGTGGCACTGCCTATGGTCTACGTGGCATGCTGATGTGGTGCTGCCTCTGGTATATGTGGCGCTGCCTCTGGTCTATGTGGCGCTGCTATTGGTCTTCATTGATGATTTGGCATTGCCACCTGTCTTGATTGCTGACGTGGCGTTGTCCACGCTGTCTATATGAGGTGACTGATTGCGAGGGAAGAGGAAGATCGAGACTGTGGAGAGATCGTGAATACGTACCTGGTTGTCTTCATGTTGACATTGCTCCAGAGCTGATGAGGGACTAATAAGACGTGCCACGTGGTACATTGAGGTTACTTCAGATACTCGTTCAGACTGTCTATTATTGAATTGTTGGAGGAGGGAGTCTGAAGGAGAAGTGGGCATATCCCTCCTCTCTTCTTCTTCTGTGTATGATTATCTCGTCTCATTCTGTCTGGACACGATCTTGATTATTGGTACTCATCAGCTGTTGACATTCATCTGGACTTGCATTGTTGATAACTGTTTTCACGATTTAGGTTCATTGCAATTATGTTGATGGACCAATTGGTTTGACTCCTCTCATACCTTGTTTCTTTCCTCAAATATCATTCCATGCCTCTGTGCTCAGGATAGTACATGTTGACTCTTAGCTTACCATACCCTTTCTCTGCCCTTCCCACGTTCTTTGCGGCCTCAATTGCCTTGATCTCCCTTCTCCCTCCTCATTTCCTTGCAATTCCTTTTGTGACCCTCAAATCCCAAATGAGTCCATTGACCTAGAAATACCAACGGATCCTGCTCGTTTTGTTGCTTTCATGGATTGTGCCCCTATAAGTGATTTGGTACGTCCTACTAGTCCCCCTTTTCCATCCCGAGCTTGGCGTGAGGGGAAGGGTTGTTGAGACTGCAGAGGAGGGAGTCACTTTGTTGGGGGACGGAGAGATTTATGATAGTCTCCTCTTCCTTCCCAGAACCAACCTATTCGATGACCCAGTTGATTGAGGTCATCAACATACACCCATCCCTCATACCCAGGGACCACTGGAATCCATCTGTATGGTCTCTAGGGGTCCTTTTTGAACTTTTGTTTTGGGAGGAGGGCGTGTTGGGGTTGCAATGGACAAGCAGGCTTTGTGCCAAGGTGTCCATACACCTTGCACTTGAAACAACACGACCGAAACTTGTGTGTCGTATGAATTTGGTACCCCCTCGCCCCCATCTTAAAGGGGATAATGTCGTATAGCAAGAACGGTTGATCCTTCGGCAAATTCATCACAAGCATGAGATTATCATCACGCTCAATGACAAAGGTGGGTAGGGGATCGATGAAATTATCAATTTTATATTGTTGACCTAAATCGTGAATAAAAAGAGCTTGTACTTTTATCGAGATGTGGCACACTTCTACCCAATAAAAACGCTTCATTAGTTGTTCTCCTCTTTCTTCCGTTCCGATACTCTTGGGTAGCCACGGATATATTCTTACCTCTGATTTGTCCCAATGCAACTTTTTCGATGAATCCCGCTGTTGTTTATCATGATCAAACAAGCAGAGAATTGTGAAAATGTTCAATGGATCGGTGAATGAGAAATAACTCAAGGACTGATTCGGATTCATCCTTCATTCAAGTTCATTGCTTTCAAATTTTTGCAAATCAATTTAACTTTATCATTCATTGATTTGTTCACGCAGTCATCGTAAAATATTCAATTACTAGTGTGTTTAGTATATACCTCGTCTCCTTGTGCTAGACTTTCATAAGAGTCTTTCGTCCACCTTGATCGATGACTAATTGTTCAAATGGAAGTAGGAAAAGGAAGAGAAAGTAAGTGTAAGCCGATGACAAATTACACAGCGGGACTTTGAGTTAATTAGGGATCATGTGGTTTTGTTGATGGTCTATTGATATTCAACATTTTGTTTTGCAACATTTGTCTTTACCTTGTGAGCCCACGAAAGAGGGGTAGTCTTGTTCGATATTGTCAAAAGATCTGACTGCGTCGGAGTTCTCTGAGTCACAAATGAGGGATCATTATTTCCTTAGACCTTTTCAGTGTTTTTTTACTTTCCTGTCAACGTTTCTCATGAACTCTACATCACCATGTCCCCTAGAGACTCATCCTTCTCTGGAGGATTTTGTAAATTAGTCCTCTATTGTGGCCCTGAAAATCCACGGTCTATGGGACGCTACTGGTTCAGCTGTGGATTTGTCAACTCCTTTTTTTGTATCCCTCTATAGGGCGTTGCTGGTTCAGTTATGGATTTGCCAAGTCATCCTTTTGATATCCCTGCTGTCCATCCCTTTCTCTTGGCAGCATTTCCCCCGGATCTATCTTATGTCCGGATGAACCCTGAATAAACCCATCCTCCCTTCTGCCTCCAGGCATCCTCTTCTGTTGTTTGAGTTTGTTCCCAGCTCCTGCTATTTTAGAAGTACCACTGCCATTCATCATGTTTATCTGGTTATTGAAAGGTCTAGTGTACACTACTACCCTTAATCCATCAAATAAGGTATAGCACATTACACCCAAGTAGAACAACTGGGATCCATAACCTCGTGCTCTACTAAACCCCATTTCCATCTCGGATCACGAAACTTCTCAATGAATTAAATGTTGTTCCCCTCCCTTCCCCCCCCCTTCCCCACCCTTCCCCTCCCGCCCCCTTTTTTTTTTATTTGTTGAAACCATATTTGAGCGGAGTGATATATAATTAAATAGGGCTCACCACTTGGTTATACGTGAATTTTTAGTTTAAAATCACGAGAGGTTAGATGTGATTTTCTATATTAAAATCTTGTGTGAGCATATTCAAGCAGCAATAGGTAGTAACGATTTTTTAGAGAAAAATCGCTTGTGAGAATCTTATGTTACAAGTTTACAACCTACGAATCTTCGTCCCTGAGGAATGGACAAAACGATGTTCTTATTTATGGATTCCTCTTTTGATTTACTACCTTGCTAGTTGTAGACAATCAATGTGATTATTCTCAATCTGTGTTTGCTTCTTCCTTCGGACGATGCTGCATTGGTTGGGAGGGAGACATCAAGAGTTGGGAAAGAATTGGAGGAAAAGAATGGGATATGAAAGGGCCTCATTCAAATTTCATCTTTCAAGGAATGGACGACTTTCTAGCCGGTTACTTCGCCCTCCCTCCCTCTGAACTCCTTCCCTCTTTTATCGATGAGTTGTCTTAGCCTTTACTCTACCAATTCCTGTGAGCCCCCAACCCAAAGTGTGTCAGATACCCGATCTTAACTCGTCATTCCATAACCTTCCAGTCTGCACTCTCACAGTGGGTGATGGCATTCAACCAATTTCCTCAGCTTTGGCTCTCTAATTTTGGTCGTCGTTTTTCCAGCTAGTACTGACGCTCAACCCTAAGTGGTCTCGCCTCTGTGAATCAATATGCATCCTCATCCGACTATGAGACCCTCAAACTTTTATTTTTGTCAATCTCTCCCCTACTGATGTTGAAGTTGTTTCGATTTCCGAGCTAGGTTTGACGCTCAGTTTTAATTGGTCTCATCCTCCCATCTCATTCAATCCTAATTCTCTCCATTATCTGTTTTCACCAGCCTCTCCTTGATTTATGTTGAGGATGTTCATATACTAAACTCAAACATCCATAATCTTTCAATTATCGCCTTTGTGGAATCTTGTGTCTCTATTCACGTTTTTCCTCCCAATCCGTTCTTGTCGAAACGATCCCGAAACCAACCTGACTTTATTATTTGAGGTAAGACCCCTACATTGATGCCTACCATAATTGAATGCAATCTGGATGAAAAAAAATACGGGTAAATAGTAAGATAAATACAATCGAAATTAAGATAATTTAATGCACTTGAGTTAATTAAAAAAAAGACGATTGATTAGCCCTGCTCCAATTGCTATCTTCAGTTCCCAATCCTTTATTTTTGTATGAATTGCTCTGACTTGTGTTCCAGCTTTTTTTATGATCAGGTTCAGTGCCCCTGTCGGATTGAATGTGAAGTAGAGAAAATGACTTAGAAGTTAGAAATAAATTGAAATTGGGAAATGCGCTAAGTACTCAACAAAGATAATTGATTGGCCTTGTGCTAATCACAAACCTT
>BFEA01000366.1:712276-754776 GCA_003427395.1 Chara braunii | reverse complement strand
GACTATCAGCTTGGCACCCTCTATAGCGCCAACACAGAATTGTTATGTGTTCTTCATACGGGTCTATCACAGAGCCCATCCGCATCATCACATCATGGGCAAAATCTTTAAAGCCTACTCAGATGGATTGTAGGGCTATGTCATGGCCCCTTGAGGTATGCATCTGCTCCTGTTGGACACGGATCAATACATCTATACTATTTGCGATTGCATCCAACTTGCTCTGCAAGTCCGCTTGTGCAAGCGCATTAGTATATTGTTCTGATGTTGCAGCCAATTCCTTCTCTAACTCAGTGGTCGCCGCTATGCGCCTCCTTCTCTACGTCCTCGATCACAATTTCCACTCCATTATTTTCTCCTCTTCCAAGGTCTGCTGCTCTAATGGATATGTCAGGGCCTTTATCTCTACCACAGCAGCATCCCTCTCGTCCTGGGGGATGTACATCAGTGCTTCTTCATCCTCCCCCAGCCTCCCCAGGGATAAGTTAGCCACCCATTCCGACACTCTCTTCTCCAGTTTCTTGTCATCCCACTGGATTCCCCTCTTTCCTTTCTCCTCACAGTCCTCATTAGGGATATCTCTTCTTCTTCTTCTTCTTTAAGCTTCTCCTCCTCTTCTCTCTTCACCCTCTCCATCTCTTCCTCAAGCTTCTTCTTCTTCGCCACCTGTGTTTCCAACAGGGCCTTCTTCTTGGCCTCCTTCTTCTCTTTTCTTTCTTTCATTATGGCGGCGGGACTCTTCCTGCTCTTTTGTATATGGGGTGGTGCTCAAACCGCTATGCGTGTCAACCATGGTGATAGGTGTACAACTAAATGACAGTTTCACTCCTCACCACTTAGACTCTCACCCCCTGACTGACTTAACTTATGATTGACTTACTAAGGACCTCATAATCCTTGGAGCCTTTGGGAGGACCCTGTCAACTATGGTTTCTAGCCTGACTCTACTTCTAGGCTGTCACTACAGGACTTACTGCTGATCAGGCGGCATTTAAGGAGATCCCCCGTAACTCCTCATGAATTATTTAACGTCGCAAACAGGACGACGCGATCAGCAAGTCCTCTCAAGACGTAAACAGCTGGTTGTGCAGCCCACAACTCGGATTTTGGGCCTTCCGTGCCACACTGAGCAACCCGCCAGTCTGTACCGGTCCTTGGGAGGGTTTGTCCTCCAGGTCATTCAATCGTAAGACAAGGCCGTTAGCCCTACTCAACCCGTGTAGGTTTGGTCAACTTAATTCTATGACCTCATTCACAAAGTTCCTATCACCGGGACAGAAGAGACTCAATGCAGAAAGAGGAGACAGACTAACTCAGCAAGTACCATGGGGTGTGAGCACACCCATAGGGCGAGGGGATAGGCTGAAGGCTTGGCGAGAGTATATTAACTCCAGCTTGGTCAAACTTCGTGGTCAACAGCTTCGGTCAATGCCCTGGTCACCAACCTTGGTCGACACTAGTCAACGCCCCGGTCAACTTCCCGGTCAACGCCAGCATGCACCCAAGTCAACGCTGAAAAACACTTGGTCAACTTCGATAAACGCCTGGTCAACGCTGGTAAGTACCTCGGTCAACGTTAGCTATGGCTGCCAACCCTCCTTCTTACTTCCATTCACCTTCCGTCTTCGTCCTCCCTCGGCTATGGCTTCTTTCTTGTCTTCGTCTCTATCTTCTTCACCCCCCGGTATGGTTTCTTTTTCTCCCTTCTTTGTCTCTCCTTCCTCCTCCACCTCAGCTATGATTCTCTCCCTCTCTTCGTCCCTTCTCTCTCTTCTTTACTCGTCTTCTTCGTGTCCGAGCTCGGCGGGCTGCCACCTTCTTCCTTAAACCGCACAACAATCTTGTCTCTCTCTCTCTCTCTCTCTCTCTCTCTCTCTCTCTCTCTCTCTCTCTCTCTCTCTCTTTGCCGTTGTCTCCTGTGCAGGTTCGCGGCACCCTCCTTCTTCGGCGCGGCTATGGCAGACCGTCCTCCTTCGTTGGCACAGCTACAACTATGGCGCCTGGCTATTAACAACAGCGATGGCGTGTGGAGTGACGGGAACCAGCTCCAATACCAATGCAATCAGACTCGCTTTCTTCTTCGCTTCACATACATGCAGACAGATGGCGATTCACACTGGCGCACAACGCCCACTCAAAAATATGGAAATCGAGAACACAGTTCAGACGCAAAGTTGCTTCAACAGGCTATGGCGCATCAGTGCCTGTACATCCCAACTCTCAATACTGTTTCCAACACCACTGTTTGCACACACTCAACTCTGGATCACCCTGAATACCCCACACACATTCACACACTAGCGCCTCTCTCCTACCTACAGCGACTATGGACGCTCAACTACTAACTATGGCTACGCGGTCTTCTTCCAGCCCGCTTCTACTTCGGGTGCTCTGCAGACAACCTCGCACAAGACGCTGGGGCAGCGCTTCCGCATGGCTTATACAGCGAATGAATGAATTGTTGGACGTTGCCCCTTGATTTATACTTCTGTTGGTCACTAGTCTGCCCCTTTCCTCCAGGCCCTTGGTGCACACAGTCCCACATGGTACTTGCTTGACTGGACTGCGATTGACTGGGACCGGTACCGCTGACTGCACGGGGTTGCACTACCGACTCGACGCAGTTGCACTGCCGACTCGACGCAGTTGGACTTACGACTTGCCTACAGACCTCTAGCCTAGCAGTTTCGACCTCTACACAACTGTAACCCCTACTTGACAGATCTACAGATCGAATCCCTACAACTACAGGGACCTACGACAAAGAACAGGGGTCTACTCGATACTGTACACAGGTGCAGGGAAGGTCTAGGGATCAAACCTTGGGATCTGCATCAGCTTCTGCAAAGGTGAAAACCGTTTCATATATATATAAGAGGACAACTGTTCCAAACGAGAGATTGTGAGAAACTCTTTAGTCAAAGTTTCACCAACTCATCAGGAGGCTGAACCCTCAACTGATACCCTGATGTGGGCAGCATCCACTCTGCCGTTAAGGTACCTGTGATGAAAATCACAGTAGACTATCACTCACCCACACCAGATGGAAAACTATACAGACTGTCGGCTCACACCCCATCACAACCCAGCAAAACACCCACAACGCAAAGAAAGGCCTGTCACAGGCAAAAAATGCATTCCAGACACGCCGCTGGCACTAAAGGCACAGCATGGCCATGTAGTGATATATATATATATATATATCGTCACAAGCAGAACTGCCCGGTAAACCGTAGGCAGAGAGAGAGAAGAGGACAACAAACGAGGGGCTGTGACAAACTGTTTCGTCGGAGTATATATATATATATAGTCAAATAGAGCTGCTCGGTAAAACGCAGGCAGAAAGGAAGACGGGGACAGCAAACAAGGGGCTGTGACAAACTGTTTCGTCGGAGTTTGACCGACTCATCAGGATGTTGAGCCCTCAACAGTCTGCAGGATCCCTTAACTGATTAAAAATTACACTGTAAGTGATAATTCACCTTAACCCCTGCTGTGGTCAAGGAACCATCAACGACTGCCCAACAACTCATACCCTGAGGTGAGCACCAACCACTGCCGTCAAGGTACCTGTGGCGAAAATCAATGCAGACTATCACTCACACACACCAGATGGAAAGCTATACAGACTATGTCATATATATGAAATTATGAATATATATACATTATATACTTGTTTATTTTAGTGATCGCATGTGGACACAATTGTCGTCATATACACGGACGTGACTACAAAAAAATTGCAAGAAACCAGAACAGAAAAATAGATGAATGGCCTTGGTGGAACACGAGATTTCCTGTCTGGATGGCTCTCTCTCTCTCTCTCTCTCTCTCTCTCTCTCTCTCTCTCTCTTTGTGTGTGTGTGTGTGTGTGTGTGTGTGGCTCCACTCGTTGGCTCGTAAGCGGTAGTGAAACAGGGCAGACCTTTCATGAGCGAATCTGAAGGAATTCGCTGGCACATACACCAATGACGCCCAGAAGAAACGAAAATGATAGCGATACTCTCTCTCTCTCTCTCTCGCGCGCGAGCGCGCGCACTTTGTTTCTTTTCTTCTAGTAAGCCGTAGTCAACAGGGCGGAGGTGATTCTATGTTAGGAGGAAGAGAGCCATATCCTTTCTATAATAAGTAGCCTGGGGCATTATGAAATTATGACGGGGGTAGAGGAGTTGCTTTGGTTATCATGGTAGGCAAGTGTGCCGTGGGTTGAACCTGGGGTTCCTTTCATGTTGCTGGAGGGCACGAGAGAGAGAGAGAGAGAGAGAGAGAGTTACTCAACTGGTGGAGGTAAAATCTGCTGCAGTTGTGTGAAAGCAACTGTCTGTGCCTGATCGAGCATTGATGATGGGGCATCAACTTTGACAAGTTGCTGGTTCCAGTATTATGAGGTTGAATACAAACTGTGGTTTGTGTTTTCTTTAAAAAATAACGAACGCAAGTGGAAGAAATTGATGGCACACTATCAACCACAACCACTGGAAAGGACACTGACAAGAAAGGAGAAAGGACACCGACAAGACTCTCTCTCTCTCTCTCTCTCTCTCTCTCTCACACACACACACACACACACTCGCACACACACACACACACAGCAAGAGCTCACACCCATTAGCAGGCAGCTGTAGTCTTGGAGGGATGGCTGGGTAGCTGGCTGGCTGGCAGGAGGGCTGGCAAATTGTCAGGTGGGATAGGTTGCAGTGGCACAAGTTTGTCGGATTCCAAGAAAGGCACCATTTGTAGGATGCAGTAGAACCAATTTCAGCCTTTAAACCACCAGTTCCCCCGCCAGCCGAAACCCCTCGGCCCTGTGAGCTAGGGCCAGGTTGTACAGAGGGACGGCGGCGACCACCGTTCTTCACAGGCGGGTCCAATCCCGCCATCATTTGCAAGTGGCAACTTTGCCGATTTTTGGTGCTCAGAAGAATTCATCAAATTTGAGGGTCCATAGATTAGGTCCTGATCTTTCAGGGAAAAATATCAGAAAAAAAAATAAAAAAAAATCATTTTGACCGTCAAATGTTCGCCGCGCCGATTTGGTGCATTTGCGCAAATTCCATTTCTTCAGGCCCGACCGGTTTTCCACTCTATACTACCGGTACCCCTGAGGTCTCTGACGTCAGAGGGACTACCGGTACCCCCGAGGTTTCTGACGTCAGAGGGACTGGTGGTTCAATACTGGCGCAGTGCGTTTTCAATTTGCACCCCCGCCAAACCTTTACCCAGCCATTTTCCGAGGCCGGAAAATGCCCAGTTTAAAATTTAAAAAAAAAAAAAAAAAAAAAAAAAAAAGCCCAGTCCTTAGCAACTGGGCCACGCGTCACTACTGACCCGGTAGCACAGGTTCACGAGAGCTACCTGTAGCAGGGTGTCCTCATGAGAGCTATACCTGTAGCATGGCGTGGACTCCGGGCAGAATGGTGAAAATGGAAAATCCAACAAATTGCCACCACCACTTATTTCGTGGTTGAAACGATTCTTCAATTTTTTAAAAATGATTTTTTCCTGGAAAGATTCACGACCAAATCTACGGACCCTCCAATTTTCAGAATTTTTTAATGAATTCTTCTGACCGTGAAAAATCACTGAAATTGGGATACCTTCTCTCCCACTTGTAAACAAGGGGCGGCCAGGCTGTCGTATGATCGTTTCCCCTTGGCTCCCAAGTAGTAGAGTGGGCAAAATCGAGAATTAAACAAATCGGCACAGCATTTATTTTCGCCACCTAAAATTCGTTTTACTTTTTAAATATTTCACCACCTAAAATGTTTTTTTTGTTTTTTCAAAAATGTACAGACCCTCGAATTTTCAGAGTTTTCGTGCCATTCTTCTGAACGTGGGCCCACACGTTGTGGAGTTGCGAAAAGTGGAAAATGTGACGAATTGCCGCAGCATTTATTTCATGGTCTAAAATAGTTTTCTCATTTTTCTGATATTTTTCTTTAATTTTCAGAGGTATTCTACAGGGTCTCAATTTTTCACTTTTTTTTTTGAAGTTTTTTGGGCGCGAAAAATGGCCAAACGTTGGCGCTCGAAAATTGCAGAACTTGACCCGCCTGCGCCTACCGGTCGCCCGGCGCCCCCCCACCAATCCCCACCCCCACTAAAATCCCTCTTCCAAACTCCTCACCGTATTGCCGTTTTGGGGTGTCAGCTAGAGTGGTGGTCCCCACTGTCCATCGGAGACAGGCCGCGTGTAGATCGACGGATGTAATTTCCCATCCGCTGGACCAATCGGCGTCAGCACGGCAACAGGAGGCAAAGGCCGGATGAGAGCACGAGTGGCTATTCTGCTCCTTCCAGAAGCGCCCTCGCCAACTACTCTCACAAAACGACAAAAATGACCAGTGCATCTTTCCCCAGAAGGTGGCCCGATACGTGCGTTACCATATTTCATAGTAACAGATGTCTCTAGACACGTTTGGACGGAACATACACGTGGATTCGTTTAGTGATCAGTAGTGTGGCGACTCCTTGAAAGTGGGACCCACCTAGACCTCTGCCTCAAGGTGCATCATCCACAGTTCACCGCGGGGACTCGTAGATTACCTTCTGTCCGCGCGATCCTTCAGTACTACTACCGTCTTTCCCCGAACACAACGCAGCCTTATTTTGGCAGTATCTGGCCAGAAATATAGCTTCTATACATTAACTTTTAGGGTGCGTTATTTTCGGGGGAAGACGATAGTGATCGGAGCCTTACCTTTTTGGTTAGCCCTTAAAAAACAATTACAAAAAACTGATTCAGGGTGTAGGGTGTTAAGAGGCGTGATCTTCTCATACAAACGGTGGAGCTTCTTGTCTTGTCATTCATTCAATCAAGAGCTACTTTTCTTCGTGTACTTGCTTCCAGTTAGGGTTTGAAACTGGGACATTTCCAAAAACAAAAACAAAAAAAAGAAACTACCATTTTGTCATTTGTGCTCAGGCGGTGGATTATGACGATCTGCCATACATTAGCACACCGGCTTTCAAGCCAAGCCAGTCAGTCGTGCACCTGACCGCTGCTATAGTGCAGATGCACACAATGCCTTGCATTACCTTCCGAAGAGGAAACGCTGCACTTACCCCACATTCAGATTCTATTTCAGATGGGGACCGGGCCAAACTGTCCTTTTTAAAGGAAAAAAGGGGGCTAAAGCGGAGCAAGAAAAGTTAAAATGCGCTGCATTCCATAAAATTAGCAAAAGTAAAACTCTTTGCATACATGAAAGCAAATTAAGGTCTACAAACACTCTTTTGCGTGCATTGCAAATTCACCAAGACCTAACAGGAAAGACTAAGAACTCGGACTAGGATGCAAGCAACAATCACAGACGGGGGTCGGTTTTACTTCCCACAATTTCCCTTACCAGACTTTCGGATTGCCACGTAAGCGGGATATATGAAACGTGCTACTCGTCTCCACTCTCCACATAAGCGCGATTTGCCTCTCGAACACAGCGAACACAGCTTTTATC
Source organism: Chara braunii (assembly GCA_003427395.1). Taxonomy (NCBI): domain Eukaryota; kingdom Viridiplantae; phylum Streptophyta; class Charophyceae; order Charales; family Characeae; genus Chara; species Chara braunii. The sequence continues at coordinate 747,319 of BFEA01000366.1, read as the reverse complement.
CTCAAGAGAGAACCCCAACATTCCGCCGACGGGAGTTGGCAAGGGTGCTGGCGGCTGATGATGTGAAGACGGGGTGAAGACACCAACATGAAGTTCGCGCAGGAAGCATGCAGATAGGAAGTGCTGGCCGTGTAATAGACAAGCAAGCGGATAGGAAGAGTTCAGAACGGGATTGTAGTCTCTACTATAGTAGTAGACCGTCAGGAAGAATGCTATCTATACTATCTATACTATTTCACAAGATTAGAAATATATTACGGATCAGGAATATGGGTTAAATACTTCACTTAACGTCGTCGAGATCAGGAATATGGGTAATACTTCAACTTCGTCGACATTAGGAATAGTGAACCAAAAATCATACGACCACCTAGAATTGCATTGACGCCGGAGGTGATGCTCACATCAGAGCTCCATGCCAAACCAAATTATACGAAACAGAGATACCAACAATCGCCACTAGACCTTCCACACCCAATGGCTTTACAGAAACCATCAGGGGACATATCTGACGACCACTTCAGAAGAGCATTCAATCCAAAATCCAAAACATAACAGCGCAAGTATTCTCTTCGCCTTGGCCATGGCGCTGACAAGCTAGTCTTTCAGGTTGTCACTCGCCATCCTTCGTCTTTTATGGAAGAACCCCACCAGAAGCTTTGCGCGTTCAACGGAATTTAATAACATTCAACGTGCTCCATCTTGTTGGACGCGTAAAGCTTCTCTCGTCAACGTGGTGGGCGCAAAGACGCAAAATACAATGGCATATGAGAGGAGACGGTAGATCCGGGGCAAGGTCCCACTTGCGTAAATTAGGACATATTTTGCCCGTTGATCTTTGCTATCTACCGTCAGTATCTCTTAATTCGTGCAAGTGCGACCTAGCCCCCGGACGATGCAGGTGGTTATGGAACCACACGCCAGTTTCCACAGACATGCACAAATCACGAAAGAAAAAGAACGGGAAATGCAAGGAAGCACACATCACCAACCAGAAGTCACAAACGACGCGGAAATGCAACGAAGCACGCATTCACCAACCAGATTGAAATCGCACAAAAGAACTTCCACCGAACGCAGCACGTATTATTGTACACGACCACAAAAGGAAACAACTAGGCACCGAAGGGTAGGACGTAACTCCCTTTTCCACTTGCAATGAAAGAACGAGTCGTGAATAAAACGTTTTACAATCAGGATGTGGGGGGGGCACTCAGCTGAAGAACACTCCACGTGTCCGAGCAACGGCCAAGGTACGTGTAGCTCAAATTTCGACACGACTAACGATCCCCGCGGGATAGAAATCCATTTCCCGCACTCAATGAGCAACCTACATTTAAGGAAAATGTCAGCAGGATGTCGGCGCGCGTTCTGCTTAAGCACAACGTACGTGTTTGAGCGACGGCGCTAGTACGTGTAGAATGTTGAACAGTGCAGCCACGCCCGTCGTACGTTCTTTTGGCAAAACATACCAACCACCGTTTTCTATCCTGAACAGAACGCACAAATCTAGAGATTCGAAGGAGATATCGAGGGAAACCGTAAGTCGTACTCAAACCCTAATATGGCACCTGCGATAACACAGTTCCCAACGAAACCATCAAATGCCTACAACGCTCTTCAAAGACATTCTACACGTGTCTGAGCATATACGACGCGAGTGCGTGTACAATGTCGAACAGCGCAGCGCCGCCACGTGTTACGCTCAATGTTTTCGATTCTTCATCCTGGAACGAACCCTTAGCCTTCGAGCATCAACGCCGCGAGTACGTAGCCTCCAAGCATCAACGTAGCCTCTACCAATTTCGATATTTTCTTTCCATCGGTTTCCTCTGTGATAACGAGGCGTCCATCATAGGTCTACAACCGTCGAATAAACCCAACGGTGAGTTGCAGCATATGCTACCCTCCCTGCAGACGTCATGTACGCTCTTCTGGCAACCGTTTTCCAGCCCGAAAAGAACGCACGATCCATCTACCGACTCAAGGTGATATGGACAATTGAGTTCGATTCGAGGGAAAACCGTAAAAGCTGAACTCACAGCTTCGATAATACAGTTCCCAGCGAAACTACCATCATCATACGCCTACAACGTTCTCAAAAGACATTCTACGTGCCTGAGCCGCCTGCGCGCGTACGTGTAGAATGTCGAACGAGTGTAACGACGCCCGTTGTGTTAGACTCGACGTTTTCACTTCTCCATCCTGGAGCGGATCCGTAGCTTACCAGCATCAACGGTGCATAAACACAGGTTAAATATATTACGGATCACGAATATGGGTTAAATACTTGATACCCATGTCGATATTGTCTCTACATCGGTTTCCTCTGTGACAACGCGGTGTCCATCACAGGTCACGAGCAAACGGTGATTTCCAGCATATTAAAGACTACCTACCGACGTCATGTACACTGTTCTGCCAACATATACCGAGCACCGGTTACTAGCCCGAAAAGAAATCAATATTGAGACTACGAGGGAAAACCGTAAGTCACATATTAAACCTAACACGGCACTTTCGATAATAGACTTACCAGAAACTAGCATAACTGCGTATAACGTTCTTTAACGACATTCTAACCTCGCTGTCATTTTAACCTCAGGGCTTGCTATACCGAGACCTCGATTAACTGCGGAACTACTACATGAATGTACTTCTGTGACACAACGTTCACCCTAGCAATCAGTCCTATACGGTGCATAGCGCTTCATGAACCCCAGCACCGAACACCATGGAAGTGTATTTCGAAGACAACATGAATACCATGACGAGGCACTAACATATAACGTCAAATCAACGAACCCAACCGATATATACCTGACAAAATGCCTACTCGTTTGTTCCGTACAGGTCCGAGAACTCGGGCACGAAAAAACAGGTCGCTCACCTTCGGGTCCATTAGGGATAGCAATGGAAACGTAATTGGACGAAAATCAAGAATACCATGACAAGGCATTTTCACATAGCAGACAATTCAACAACAACAAAGGCACCCGCACATCGTCGACAAATTACTGACAATTCAACAAATGAGACGAGTAACATACATCCCGTAACTCAAGCCAAAGACGGCCAGCAAATTGCCCCTCTAACGATGGCAGTGCAAATGTTTTATTCATAGTAGAGACCATAAACCGCCTTCACAATGGAGCAACGCCCTCATATTCAGCCAAAAGTTCAGCAAGAAACAGCCAGCCACATCGACAATGACACTGGCCGTAGCCTACTGCAGAACAGAAACCTGACCAAGCCATTGAAGTCGCAAACTTGCAGGCATACTCTCACGAAGTATTAACCTCGTCCTCGCATATTCAAATTCAACGAGATCACTGAAAGAAACCGATCCCACATCAGCACTCCGGATGCCTGCAAGAAAAAACCTGAGAGCCAAACATCGATGCGACTGGCCGCGAAGAACTCAACTAACACCGAGAGATATTTCCTCCCCCAAGTACCAGTAGAAACGAACGAACCTGGAGCCGAAACATCGCAATATCAGAAGCGGCCCCGAGAATCTCATACGTAAAGAGCACTCGAAAGCAGAAGTGAAGTACCCAATCAGAACTCCCGAACCCTACAAGATATCAAACTACGGGAACAGTTACTCCGCACAGTGCGAGAATAGACGCACAAACTGTGGGCCGACACATCCATCTCGACAACAGCACAAGTACCCAGTCCAGTGGATCCATAACCTAAAACAGCACTCGACAAGACTACGAGAAACTCTTAAATTGCCACTGCGTTCGATACAGCACACAGAAGGCACAAGCCCCGAGTCAATAGCATCTATCACGTCGACAGAACCGCCTCAATTCCTCCCACCACAGTGCCATAAGAAACCTACAAACAGGGTCCCGACGAATCGAAATAGCAGAGCAACTAGCAAGTACAGAGAAACAGAGACCTAACCTACTCTCCTAGCAGAGACGAGAACCAAGTACCAAGAACCACAGACCTAACCAGCACTTACAACATGGAGAATCTGTAAACGAAAATATGATTCTGAAAAATTGCAACATCATGAACAAATCCCAAGTTCACGCCTCGAAAAAACAGACAGACCAACACCATCAATCACGCGAGGGAAATGTGTCGTGCAGATGATTCCAACAGATCTCAATCATTCATAAGAACTTAAACCAACGGACAAAAGCCTTTGAACTACACCATCAGCCAGGAACGCAATGCTAAACAGAACGGAAAAGAAACGCGCAAAAGAATGCGCACCAAAAGCCCACAAGCCTAACCTTGTCATCATTAAGATCATACAACCGCCGGTAGAATGCCTTGAACAGCACTCAACTACGGACGGAAGATAGCAATTCACAACAACGCAGGATAAGCGAAAGGCAAAATAGAGCGCCCAAATTACTAAAACTAAACAACCACAGACGATGTCATCATCATAATGTCATATCAATCAAATCCATCACCGCCATCAGAAGGGAAGTAGGAAACCTACGCGCAGTGCCTCGAAACAAAAAATCTCAATCCACCCACTAACGCCGGAACTATTGCTAACCGTCTCAACAACCACAAGAACCACACAAACCGCTCAAGGAGAGGAGACAAGCAATTCGCATAGAACACTTAATTCTATGGTGGCGAAAAGACGCGCGCCCTAAAGCCAATCTCCAGAGCACAAAAAACGCCACCGAATCAGCTATTACTACTATCACTACCCTTTCCCAACAAGCTTAATCGACCTCCTCAATTTTGGGCCCGGGGCCACCGGCAGAGCTCGGCGGCTCATCCCTGCCGCCGAAACCTCCTGGCATGTCAGGGCCCCCCGCTCCACCTCCGGCTCCGTACATCCTCGCAATGATTGGGTTGCAGACACTCTCCAGCTCCTTCATCTTGTCTTCGAACTCATCTGCCTCTGCCAGCTGGTTGTGGTCCAGCCACTCCACAGCCGACTCCACCGCCTTCTCGATCGTCTCCTTATCGGCAGCATCCAACTTGGACGCAATCTTCTCGTCCCTAATGGTGTTCCGCATGTTGTACGCGTAGTTTTCCAAGCTGTTCTTCGACTCCACCTTTTTCTTGTGCTCCTCGTCCGCCGCCTTGTACTTCTCCGCATCTTGAACCATCTTCTCGATCTCCTCCTTCGACAGACGACCTTTGTCATTGGTAATCGTGATCTTGTTCTTGCTGCCAGTCGTCTTGTCTTCCGCAGAAACGTTCAAGATTCCGTTCGCGTCGATATCAAAGCACACGGTGATCTGAGGAACGCCTCTCGGCGCCGGCGGAATACCCGACAACTCAAATTTGCCAAGCAGGTTGTTGTCCCGGGTACGGGATCGCTCACCCTCGTACACTTGAATGAGCACGCCTGGCTGGTTGTCGGAGTAAGTGGAGAACACCTGCTCCTTCTTCGTGGGGATTGTCGTGTTCCTCGGAATCAGAACAGTCATGACACCGCCTGCCGTCTCCAGACCGAGACTGAGAGGCGTGACATCGAGCAGAAGCAAGTCCTGTACCTTCTCGTTACCTTCACCGCTCAAAATGGCAGCCTGCACAGCAGCGCCATAGGCAATGGCCTCGTCAGGGTTGATGCTCTTGCACAGCTCCTTACCGTTGAAGAAGTCCTGGAGAAGCTGCTGGACCTTGGGAATACGAGTGGAGCCGCCGACCAACACCACCTCATGCACTGACTGCTTGTCCATCTTCGCGTCCCGCAGGCACTTCTCCACGGGTTCCATGCACTTCCGGAACAAGTCCATGTTCAGCTCTTCGAAACGCGCTCTTGTGATGGTGGAGTAGAAATCGATACCCTCGAAGAGAGAGTCGATTTCAATAGTCGTTTGCGCGGTGGAAGAGAGAGTTCTCTTGGCACGCTCGCAGGCGGTCCTCAGTCTCCTCAACGCCCTAGCGCTCCCACTAATATCCTTCTTGTGCTTCCTCTTGAACTCCTGAACGAAGTGGTGCACCATCCGGCTGTCGAAGTCTTCACCGCCAAGATGCGTATCTCCGGCCGTCGCCTTCACCTCGAAGATGCCTTCCTCAATGGTCAGCAGCGAGACATCGAAAGTGCCGCCTCCGAGGTCGAAGATCATGACGTTCTTCTCGCCGACGCTGCTCGCCTTCTTGTCAAGACCGTAGGCGATGGCAGCCGCCGTCGGCTCATTGATGATTCTCATCACGTTCAGACCGGAGATAACACCGGCGTCCTTCGTCGCCTGCCTCTGCGAGTCGTTGAAGTATGCCGGAACCGTGATAACGGCGTTCTTCAGTGTCACACCGAGAAACGCCTCCGCAATCTCCTTCATCTTCGTCAGCACCATAGAGGACACCTCCTCTGCGGCGAACTGCTTCTTCTCCCCCATGTACGATACACCAATGAGAGGCTTCCCGCCCGGACCATCGATGACCTCGAAAGGCCAGAGCTTAATGTCACTCTGCACGGAGTTGTCGTTGAACTTTCTCCCAATCAGTCGCTTTGCGTCGAAGATAGTATTCGTCGGGTTCATTGCCACTTGATTCTTAGCCGCATCACCGATCAGCCGCTCCGTATCCGTGAACGCCACGTAGGACGGCGTGGTCCTGTTACCCTGATCATTGGCAATGATCTCCACACGGTCATGCTGCCAGACGCCGACACAGCTGTACGTCGTCCCCAAGTCGATTCCAATTGCTGGTCCTTCACCTTTGGCCGCCATGGCTACGACAGCCCACCAAGCAACGGAAGTCCTTCACGTACCCCCTTCCTTCCTATCTCTGGAGACCTTTTCCTCCTCTTCGTTCCCACGAAATCCACGACTGCTTGGCGCGAGAAAGGGCACCGCGCTCGCCCGTTGCAAGTGCGCCCCTGAGAGGTGCAACGAGCAGAAGTGAGGCGCTGAGGTGCAATAGGAGGATTCTGAAGATGTAATAGAGACGCGCTGGGCAACTTTTTGCCTTCCCCAGAGTTGCCGATTTCGGCTTTGGCGCCCCGGCATTTCCCTTTCGCCGCTGTGGGCGATCAACTCTCCATTGCATGCAACTGCAATTACAGGCACCCTGAACGTATCTGACTCCAATTACGCCCAACGTGGATGCATCTGACTGCAATCGCGTCCCGAGAGCTCAGTTGTTGCAAAATTCACCTCCTCGGAGTTTTCCGAGCCTTCGGCTTCCCGCCTGAGGCTGTGGACGGTGGACTCTTGAGGCAGGCTATACGCGGACTGGAATTTTTTAATTTTCAAAGTGCATCTGAACGCAAATACAGCCAAAAAACGGGGACGTATCTGACGGCAATCGAGCCCACGGGGACCAGTCGAAAAGGTCATAGCTACCGGTAGAGTGAGGCGCTGGCCTATATGCCCCTGAAAGTTTTAATTTATTCGCGGCGCACCCCTCGGACAGCCGACTTTTAGGTACTGATCCCACATGGCGTAGTAGAGTAGAGGAACTTTTTGCCAAAAACGGGGATCCCACATGGTTCCGGGTCCGAATGCACTGGGAAACAAATCGCCTGTTTCTTTTTCTTGTGCGCGTGTCGCCACGGCCGTTACCGACGGCGCGTGCTCGTTCGGAGTTTCCAGAAGCCCGTGACCTCCTACCCTCCCCCCCTAAAAGTCCGTCCATTTTTTTCTATTTTCTTTTTGGCTTTAGTTGTCCGGTTCAAAGCTCCACAGGACAAAAAAAAAACAAAAAAAAGGGCTCGTTGGCCATGGAATAGCCCCAATGGGATCCAAAAAAGTTTGTACGGACCATAAGCTCCACGTGGGATCAGCCCCTTAGGGCATCGTTAGACACTCCTCAGGGCGACCTCGGGCTCCGAGCATGCATCCTCGGGGAATTTTTGGAATTTTGGTGGCGTCGTTCCACCGATCCTTGGGGAATGGGAGGAGGAATCCTCGGGGAATTTTTGGAATTTTGGTGGCGTTCCACCTATCCGTGGGGAATGGCTCCCAGGAGGAATCCTCGGGGGCCAATTTTATACATGTGTGGCCGCAGGAGGCGTCCGTGGTGCGTTTTTTGGGATGTCCGCTCAAGAGCCATGTTGGTCCACAGGTGGCAGGCCTGAATACGTGGAGGGCCGCAAAAAAAAAAAAAAAAAAGGTGGGAATGTCCCTGTCCAAAATTTGAAATTTGAGTTTCGGCGAGGGGCAACAGCTAGGCGGCACACAGGCATTCCCAAAGAGGCGGCTAGGCAGTGGATATGTTGTTTTCCTAACCACCCCTTTCATGTCGTCTCCTTCTCGCCCCGTTGGATGACAACGACGACGAGCAGTGTATGGTGCAAGGTGTGTCCGGCGAAGAGGTCCGTCGTCAGGTCGGCTCCTTGAGTGACAGCATGTGGCAGCTTGGAGTGCGAGCTTCGGTGGGCAAAGACCTCCATTGTGCAATCATCCGTTCCGGTTGCCCTAAGGACGCATAAAGTGCAGCCGTGTAGCACGTGGATATAGACGTTGAGGACACGTGTACATAGGGAAGGAGGCAGGCTTGCAGGTGACCACATCTTTACGAAGTCCGTGGGCAATGGAGGGTGGGGGGGGAGAAGGGCGCGCGGTGTTGAGATCCATTGACAAGACGGGGGTGGTGGCGGCGGCGCTGCCCGTCGTTGGCTGTTGTCAGGCAGATAGAGTCTCTGCATGAAGGCGAAACTATCGAGTTGCGGGCAAAGGATGTTGATGCAGAGAGTGGTCGACACCCAGACTTTGTGGCAACTTTCGAGTTTTTTTTAATTAAACCAGGATTATATGATTCTTCCTGTGATTGGTTTGTTGGTTGTGGCATGCACGGGCAGAATGGACATTCGGTAAATACGACGTTGAAGGTTTGACTACTGGCGCTGCTTCGAGGAGGTTTATCATTTGGTTTAAATTGGTGTCATGTTGGGTATGTTACGCATGTAAAGTACCGTACTTCAAAAATTAGTGGTGAGACCTTGGTGCGATAAGCGGTGTATGCAGCAACGATGAGCTGAACCAAGCCCCCCGTGCGCGAATGACGGGATGCGACGACCGTGGATTTTGGTCGGAAGGCCAACTTGTGACCTTGGGGCATTTCGGCAGGTCCACGACCGACATGGTACCCATCATATAGATTTTTGCAATTGTTAATCCCAACCTTGGACCTAACAATATTGGTTATGGTGTAACGTCAGTGTTGAAATACGATGGTGGAGTTGAATTCCTGATTTAGGAAGTACCTTTGGAGCAGTGGGGTTAGAGGCTGCACAATCTGAGTCGAAGATGGCGGAATAGTGGGAAAACGGCGGTGAGAAAAATGAAGGAGGAAGCTTATGTGCACGGTCCTTGCTTCAATCCCGACGATGCATTTTTCCAAGTACTGGCGGAAGACTCATTCTTGCTTGAAATTTTGGTGGAAGTGTAACAAGGTCGCTGCTTCTCGACGAGTCTGTTGTGATCAAGATCAAGGCACTCCTCATGTACTTCATTTGCACCCGGTGGTCTTTTTCAAATTTGTGGAGGTGTATCTTATCCCGACTATCTTCTACAAACCCCAACTCGTTGTTAACGGGGTGCTGCTCGTGGCGCTAGCGATGGTCTTTCTTGAACGCAACACCGGTCTCCATAGGTTTGCTACCCTCCATCAAGTTCGCAGGTTCCTCCCGCAACTTAGATCTTCACCTTTCGCATGATCCTAGTCGTTCAAAGGGCCAGGTACATCCATGCGATTGGGGCCGTTGCCAAGAAGAGGGAGAGGAGACAAACGTGGAGCGGGCGGGGTGACACATATGTGTGAGCACGTGATCAGGGAATCGGGGAAGCAAAAGAGAGAGCGTGAACACGTGGGCGACATACAAATGAGCGAGGACAAGAGTGGCGAACCTGCACCAGAGAGAGAGAGACCCATTGGCCACCCTGTTGGTGTCGCACAACGTTCTGCATAAGGCAGTAGTGTAACTTGAACTTCTTATGCTTTAGTGGATGATTCACTCTCGTTTTGTACATCCGTGGAGGGGGGCAGCGCTTTGATCACCATCCTACTCATCATCATGATCGTCCTCATATGGATCGAGTCGTCTTCTCGCCATCATCATCGTGATCAACATAATTGTCGTTGTTTGTAAAACTGTTGGTCGTCATGATCTTCAACAAGCTCGTGACCTCCCTTGTTGTTGCCTTCCTCCTCGACGGTAATCGGGTTCCATGTGCTGGAGTGCTCGTGCTTGCTGGGAAGATCATCACCTTGCTCGTTTTTGCCAACGTTGTCGTGGTCATTTTTATCCGGGTACAACTCTATACTGCAATTGATCGTGGTCATCCTTCAAACAATCATCAACATAAAAAAAATACAGAATTAAATAATCATTCTATAGTAAAATTGTATTCTGAATTTTAAATTTTTATTCTATCTTAAAAAATGTCATTCCACTTTTAAATTGTCATGTCTTACTTGAAAACTTTCATTCCAATAATGGGGTATTCCTTCTTATTTGAATTGCATGCTAGAGATGGAATGAAAGTCTGGATGAGTTCATGGAATATTTTAATTGGACTGTCATTTTATGTACAAATTTTATGTCATAAACAAGTTAATCCAATCCAAATTAAAAGATATTTGTTATAGTAGAACGAAAGTTTAATTAAGACATTTCATAAACTCGTCCAAACTTTCATAATTTCATCTTCAACAAATATATGTAGTTGGAAAAGAGAACTAATTTTTAAACGTGAATTTATAAAATAAAATAAAAAAAGTTAGAACTGGATAAACATTGGAATTATAATTTTTAAATATGAAGAATTTTTTTTAATGGAATGTTTTTTTCAACTTTTATTTATTGCGGGAACTTTTATGTTGGTGACCACCAGCACATGAAGTGTTCATCCTAACCACACTTGTTGGTCCAAGGTACGACTTACTCATTCTCCATCGTATGGTAACTCGTGCCTTGTGTTTCTTGTAGCAAAGCTAAGGCAGTCCACTTCAACCATGAAACTGCCATTTCGGCAAAATGGACATATTTTATTTTTTGAACGAAATTGAAACCGAGTTTTTTGGCCGAAAACTTGTCAAAATTTGTTGTTCCTAAGGGCCCGGCGTTTGTAAAATGCGGGACCCCCTGGTTGTACATGGACCTAGCTTGAGACAGGGGATATCCAGGCAGTCCTGCCTGGATGTTAAAGGTCTCAAGCTAGGTCCATATACAACCAAGGGGGTCCAAAGTTTTACAAACGTCAGATCCTCAAGACAACAAATTTTGACGAGTTTTTTGCCAAAAAAATTGGTTTCAATTCCGTTCAGAAAATGAAAGATGTTAATTTTAACGAAATGGTCGTTATGATAGCTTGGGCAAACGATTGTATCCGAATGTAGGCCAAAAGGTCGGTAGCTCTTCCGTGCGCGTCGTTGTTCAGGGAGCATGATGATCTTGTAAACTTAAGACATGGAGTGAACAGATGTTGTTGCTCCTTTGAGAGTTGTCGCAGCTTAGGTCACTACTACATTGTTCAAGATTGTTGTTGGTAAATTGGACTTAGCAAGGTTGTTGTTGTTTCGGGCTACCGTCCCGGGCTGTTGATGAAATGGTATGAGGATGACTATTGTTGTCGTTTTTCTATACTTCTGCTGAGATGCTATTGTTGTCGGATTCTTCTTTAATTCCCATTTTGACGCATTGCGGTCCGAGTTCGAGCCGTCATTGTTAATGAGAAGTTTAAACGTTGCTGCTGGGTAGTCACCACATCAACATGCAAAGGTTGGGCGTCATTGCGAGGATTTGAAATGATGTTTCAAATCAACTATTGTGAAAAAGTTGTTGGTGGGTGTTCTAGTTTCCTACAACCCGGTAATTTGACGCTAACTTGGACTGTTGCGACCACTGGTCTACGACAGAGTATTATAACTCACATTTGAATGGAGCATAGAGGGTGTGCCCTATTCCAACACAACTCTTAAAAGTTGCAGAACTGCAAATTCGTCAGTGTGATCTACGTACTGCAGTTTGGGCAGCGGTTTGGCCGATTTACTGCGGTCTCCTAAGCCTTATGAAGGGTGATTACATCTTTTGAACCACAACTTTAACAAGGTCATTGCACGACTGGCCACCATTGTGAGACCCTCGGGCGATCTAAGGAATCAAGGTCCTTTCACGCAAGTCAGAGTGCATCTCCCTTGTATCCGAGCGACTTAACGTTTTTTTTTTTGCTTTTTTGACTCTCAATCTAGTTTCTTTGGTAACGACGAGGAGGCAGCATGCGGGATTGGAAACCCGTAGGACCGCAACAAGACCTTGTGGGAGGTTCATCTATCGATTGCAGGAGCTCTGCCGAAACCTAAGCGAGGTTTTGAAGACAGAAAACTTTCAGGCAAACTATGTTCTGTGTGTATGTCACTGTACCCTTATTAGTACATCCCTTTACTTTGTCTGCTATGTATGCATGCAACCCTATAGACTTATCCTTTTGTGCAAGACTTAATCCAGATTAGAAAAAAAAGACATATGAGTAAAACTTACTTATTATTCTATTGTTTGAATTCAAGCAAGGAAGAATGAATTGGGGAAAGGTTGGAAAAATATGGTTTTGCATACGATTGACTAAGTTTTAAAAGGGGTTAGATATTGTTGCTGAGATGAATGATCTGATCGCTTTGTTTTGTTTTGTTTTCTGAAGGGTCAAACATTGTTTCTAAGATGAATTACTTGATTGCTATATTTCTTTCACTTATTTTTTCCACAACCAAACATTTTTTATAAGATGACAGGTATGGTTGTTGTTTCTTTGAGGTTTCGACTGCTTGAAATCTTAAGGTCAAAATGGAATAAAAATTTAAAATTTAGAATGTAATTTTACTATTGAATGATTATTTAATTATGATTTTTTTTTATGTTGGAGTTAGTTCAATTTTTATCATTTCAAACTCTAGTTGTTCTAACTTCATACCTGACTTTGCATAAATCTTGCAAAGGCATCTTCGCTATAGGGAAGTGCTGCTGAAATTTTTACAAATCAAGGGAGTTAGCCAAATTTAGTCTTTGAAAAAATCAACTTTTATTCTAACTACATATCTGACTTGGTAAATATTCTGGAAGCATACTTCACTAGAGGAAGTGCTGGTCAAATTTTTATTTATTAAGGGAGTACGACAAAATTTGACTTGTGAAGTCAAAATTATTTTTAGAATTTATATTTAGCTTTGTATGAAAATGCATTTTTGTTAGGGCAAGAGGTGCATAAATTTCTACGAATCTAAAAAGTTGGTTAAATTTAGCTTTTGTGGAACTTAAAACTTTTGTTTTAAAATCATATATGACTTAGTACAAATTTGAGAAGCCTACTTCTCTAGGGGAAGTGTTACCCTAATGTTTACTAATTCAGGGAGTTAAACAATATTTTGACGTTATAAAGTTAAGGTTGGATTTTATATTTATATTCGACTTAATAGAAATTAAAAAAAAAAAACTTTCTTTAGAAGGAGTATTGCTAAAACATTTTATAATTTCAATAAGTTATATCATATTTGGTAAGAGAAACTTTAAGAATCCATCCTGTATAGGGGAGATGCTACCAAAAATTTGCTTGATTTCTGATACCATTTAGAGATAAGTTATGACTTGGTCTTGGGAGAAGTTAGGTGAGATGTAGGATGAGGTCTTATCCTTCATTCACTTAGGTATAACTTTGGGAACTGGTCTGTAATGTGTAACATGTCCTCTTCGTTCATTTTAATTCAAGGTCTGACTACTGAAGCTTAAGAATCACAACCACCTTCACAATTGTCTAGCGTCATGAGAGTAACCCCTCAAGACGTGTGTCAGCCGACATTCGAGTGTCGAACGCGATGCTCAAAATCTTTAAGGACCATATAGTTATGGGTACCACATAGTATTCCATCATCGTGCCTGCTTGCGTATTGATGTACTATGGCAAGTCGATATGACAAAGCCTACGTCGATGCGATATTTATTCGAAGTCTCGTGCTCGACACCCGTCTATGTCTCTTATGAAAAGGTAATGGGTCGAATATGAAAAAGGAACTAGGTGCACTTTACAAGTGAAGCTTAAGTTTATATTGCAAAGAGTATCGCGTGGTGAGATTCGTCGTTTTAGTCAACGTGCACAAAGTCACGCTTAAGAGATCATCCCCTCAAAGCATCAGTTTGCGTTCGGGTTTGATTAAGGCGTTCGACCACACGTAACCCTTATGCTACAATGAACGAGAAACGTCATCGGCTGGGCCACCTCTACGATTGCACTCGAGCAGCTTTCACACGTGGTTCGGTAGCTCATCGGGGATACGTCCACCCAATGGTGCTGACAACCCCTTGGGCAAAGGTGAGTTATTCCTCGGGCGGCGTCTATCATGATGTCTTGGGGGTTCGGGAGAGGTACGATTGACGCATTCGGCCGGAGTGGCAAACGTTGTACGAAGTAAAGTCCTGCAAAATTCTACGTGATGCCGTCGGGAGGGTCCCCCTTCTGGACCGATGCGCTCGACACCGTTGTCGATTGACTTACATAGAAAAAATTGAGAGGATTTTGTTTGAGAGATGGTCTGAACAAGTAGGGAGAACTGTTGTTAGGAATGATGTGAGAAAGTATAGGTCGTATGCTTGGCTAAGGAAGCGGGAATGAGAAACGTACATAGCCTTCCTGATTGCGCTGGTAGAAGAGAACGAATTGGTTGGCTTAGAGCAGAAAGTTATCTAAAGGTGGTCACCAACTTTGAACGTGAATGAGTGCAATATAAGAGGAATAAGAAGAAGAAGGAGAGGGAAAAGAAAAAGGAGAAAAAAGAGAAAGAAGAAGAAGGGAAGAAGAGGGAAAAGCAAAAGGAGAAAAAAGAGAAAGATGAACTTCAGAGGGTAAAGAATGTCCGATTTACAGCAGGAATGATAAAAAAAATAGTGAAGCTGACCAAAGTAATTGCCATCATAAAAGGAAAAAGTGAAAGAAAAGTCAAGCGGGGGAAAGATCAAGGGCGAAGTTGGGAAAGTCGAAAGTGGGAGTTAAGGGAAGGAAGTCAAAGTTTAAAGGAGTAAGAAAATTCTTTGACGAAGGAGAATAAGTAAAGGTAGTAAGGGTTAGAAACACAAACCAGGTAACATGACAATGAAGAGGCTCCTCCATCATATCATCCAATAACCATAAGCGGAAAAAAAGGTTGAGAGGCTCCAGTTGGGCCAGCTAGCCGAGCTATTTAGCAACATGAAAAGACAAATGATAAGGAAAATGTTGAAGAATATGTTGGATGGGGTCGCTAAGAAGATGTTCCATATTACCTTTAGGAAAAAAATAATGGTGAGGGTCAGATGCAATATAAGAGTATTGAGGGCAAAAGTTCGACAAATATACTTCATCGGACACATGACCATTGTCTCTGCTAAAATTTTTATCCATTGGGCGAAACACGAGCCCTTCCCACCTCCTCTTCACCTCATGCATACACTCGATCAACCTATCTTGCTTACCTCTCTTCTTAACAATGCAGTGTTTGGCCTGTTACAGGGTCGAACGTAGCTCAATTTCACTCTTCATTATCTCATTATTCAGCTTTTGGCACATAGTTATTCCCTTCCTCTCGCAGTCCACACCTCGGGCTAGTGCTTAGTCGAAAGGTCACGTGTTCTCCTTGCAGAGGGAGGTTGAGGTTTGCTCAATTGTAAACGGATACCATCTGACGACTTACTCATCCATTGTTGTGTAGAGTACCCCACGGTTTGGTTCCTCCTCCAACGAAACGGAGTTTCTGGCGACATAGCCTTGATGCATATGATGTTTTGGGGAAACTAGGCATTTAAGGAAGTATGGAAACAAGAAAAAAAGTGATGGTCTAGACAAAAAGGAAGTACATGGAAAAAGGGTTGACAACAATTGCAAAATGAGAGTACAAGGGGTCATTGAGGAAACATGTGTACTATCTAAATACAAAGATCCGCCGAAGTTCCTCCAATCTCCCCGTCCTTTCTAGGACCTATGAAGATGGCGAATCAGAGAGTGGCTAAGGCGTTCTACTTCCTGTTGTTATCCCTGCCGAAGGTACGACACTTCAATCTTCGATCGACGAAACTGTTGAGGAGAAGGCTAGAAGAGGTGAACACCTGGGCAACAAGAAAGAAGAATGAAAAATTGGTAAGGACAACATATGATACCAAACAAATGTTTAACAAACTACCCCCAAGGCGATAAAAAAAATCACCGATTGGATTCTAAGCATTTATGGGAAGAAGGGAAGGAGATTCATGAAGGTAAGATCGGGAGGAAAGGGCACAAGCTTTGGAAAAACGCAAGGAGAAGAAGGTTGAACGAGGGTTGAGTTTACTACCATAAAAAAGATGATTGAACTAGACTGGGGTAAATTAAATACATTTTTGGACGCTTCTAATCGATGGGGAAATCGAGTGGTCCCCCAATCTCGCGTATTCTTTGCGACTACTTTGAATCGAGGTTTTTAATGAATCTAGGGAAGAAAGCGAAGTTGGTCAATGATATTAGATTAGTAGCGGTGTTTTCTTGTTTCCCTGAAAGAAGTGGGGGAAAAATGGGTGGAGCCAGGTTAAAGAGATATTTCAGGAATTCGAAAAATGCTACGATGAAAGTTTGGTGTTGAAGAGGACAAATGAAGGCTTGGGGGAATGAAACTTCGGTGGGTGTCATGTAAGGATCACAAAAAGGAGGGTGGAAAGTTGGTTTTGTGTGAAAAGATTAAGGAGATTTGGGAAGGAGGTGACAGACTGATTTATCGAAGTTTTCAAGACTTTTACCCATTCACATGCCAAAAGCAGAAAATAATGTTAATCAATGGAATGCTTCACATGATCAATGATTATGCAATGGATGCCGCCGGGTTGAAGAAAGTTTGTTGACGCTGAAATGAGAATTAAAACTCCAATCATACCCGATGGCTATGTTCTCCAGAACATCCCGAGGTTTCGTTAAACAAATTGCCCCCCATTAGGGTGACTTGGCTCATAAAATGTTACATGAATGAGTAGGAGTGGTCGATAAGCAGAGGTAAGGTAGGACAAGGGTTCGAGGCGGGCTTCGTCATGGTGTGCGTTTTTAACTTCTGTCGCTGACGTAGTTGGTGTTGCTATCTCAATCAAAAGACTGATGTTTGTTTTTGTTTGGTTTGTAACTTGGTTTGTCCATTTTGCTGATATGGAGGTTTTATGAACCAGACTAGTGTTCGTGCGTCTCGAGGATTTATCTTGTTTTTTTTTAACGGTTTGACTTGCATCAAATTGATCATTTAGTGGTAAACTCAACAGATTCAATGAAAATTAAACCTTATCCCGTGACTGTAACTGTTGTTTTGTAACATTTGTCTTTTGCGAGTCAAGGAATTAATAATATAATCATGCTTTATTACCTACATAGTCTTGTACCATATCCACATCGACCCTAAGGCAGGGAATTATATGAAGACTGAGGCAAACATGACCCAATTTTCAAACCTTTGAGATTATTATTGATTTAGTGAGTACAATGTGAGTATCTGTGGTTGGGAGCTCCATGGTTCCATTGGTAAGGAGGTTAGCTATGACCACAATTGCTTGTTTTGAATTGCAAGGATTAAATGAGCTATTTTTTTCCACATATTCAAGTCCTT
Source organism: Chara braunii (assembly GCA_003427395.1). Classification (NCBI taxonomy): domain Eukaryota; kingdom Viridiplantae; phylum Streptophyta; class Charophyceae; order Charales; family Characeae; genus Chara; species Chara braunii. The sequence goes on along the minus strand of BFEA01000366.1, from coordinate 729,805 downwards.
TTGACCTAGTGCCCTCATCGGATCTGCCGTTACCAAACTCGTTGGGTTTATTGACCGATTATTACCCGTACTTTCTTGTCTCTCTACTAAGTCTTCCTTCTTTGAAGTCTTACCTCAATATCCCGTCGGGACCCATTCTTGCTTTCGTACCAGTATTTCCTTCGAATCCCTATTCGAGTTGCCCCTCCGAATTAAAGTTTTTGCTCGTGTATGTGCCTGATAGTCAAAGTCAAAGTAAACCATTATCGATTCCGACTCCTCGTCATCTAGGTCAGTCGGGTGTTCCTTCACGACAACCTCATAAGTGTTTTTTATAGTGGTCTGTAGTGTTAACAACAACCAAAGCGGCACGAGTGGGCATCATATCCAAAAGGTTTTCGGAGCTATTTGGAGATATCAAAAGTGATAATGTTAACATAAGTAACAAAAAATCAAGGGAAAATATGATCGCCAAAAGTTGAAGGGTTTCATTCAGTCAATCTGAAGGACGTGGGTTTCAAGGTTGCTTTCGAGAAGTCTCAATTCTTCATGACGAAGATTTCACTCCCGGGACACATGGTTACAGATAAGGGGTTACAACTGGAACCTCCGAAAGTGCAAGCTGTGCGGAATGCGCCAGTGTCGACGTTGCTTATGCAAGTTCTCGCATTCCTGAGAATAACATTGTACTATCAGAGGTTTATCAAGGGATTTGTGGCAATTGCGGGACCCCTCACAAACTTGTTGAAGAAATTTCAGCTGTTGTTTTGGACTTCACAACGTGATCAGGCGTTTCAGGAGTTGACAACAACTCTAATCTCGACCCCCATTCTTATGAGGTTGGACCGAAAAAAACCTTTTGTCTTTATCACTGATTGACAGTCTGAGACGATCTCTGCTATCTTAGCCCAAGTGGGACCAGGCGACCGAGAACACGCGATAGAATAAACTTCCAAGACTGTACCCACCTGCAAAAAGAACTACTCGACGCCAGCAGAGGAATGCTTAGCTGCTTTGTGGGGTATCAGTCATTTTCGAGCACACTTATACGACAAAGAATTCACATTCGTGACGGATCACGAACCGCTTTTGGCCCCGAAAAAGTCAAAAAATTACTCGGGTATGATGGGACGATAGACAACCACCTTGCAGAACATGGCATTTGACATCTGCCACCGAAAACACGAGCGGCACGGGAACTTTGCATCGGCCTGACAAAGTTCTTGCGAGTGAATAAGTGATTCCGTGGAACGACCCGGAGTCGAAGAACCAGCCCAAATACAGCGAGGTGGAGATTCTTCAAAAGGTATGAACCTTCACTCATGGACAATGGCTGACTCCTCTTTTCCCCCTGATTGCTCCATCCCCTCTCCAATCCCCGCCCCCTCATTTTTTTCTGATATCCCACACAAGTTCTACTATTTCTGCGAGTGCATTTCCCGAGTTTATAGAGTCGATTTGTTCCCTAATGAGTTTGGATTTGTTGACTAGGTAGATTGCGCCACGTGTATCAATCGAGCGCATGGCACATGTATTCGTTATCGAATGGTTAGCAGAGCATGGAAATGCCCACTGCGTCGCATGGATAAGCTTCCAACAGAAGCTCGATTTGAGACCGATAAAACTGACGGACCCGGATATGATGAAAAATACTGAAATGCTGAAGTCCGGACAGACAAAATGATGATGATGAAATTAGCTGGCAAATCGCTAGATAGTTACACCAAACATGGCAGACGTCGGAGAAATCTCCAGACTGTCGATGGATCAACAACCATCTAGAGAAGTGTAGAACAAATTGATCAAGATGGTGGTTGACGGTTCCGGCTCCGTTTCAACGGTATGATCGGACTCGATCCGCTCACGAGGAACAAGCCGCTCACTTTGCAATACGTGTCACGAAAGTAACTATAAATTGAAATCGGTGGTTCTGATCTAATATTTGAGAAGATGTCACACACGTGCCAAAAAACTATATTGTCTGTTTCGCAGATCGAACACTGATTTGTGAGCCAAATATTATAGTGCAGATGAAAGTTGGGGTTTGAGGAGTGTGGAGGGACGAAGGGGGTGGATGTGGGAAGTGGGTGGGGTAGCCTGGGGCTCTGGTCGTCTGGTGGGGCTGTGGTGACAAGCAGGCCCGCCAGGGGGCGTGTGAACGTTGACAGTGGCCTTCTTGGCCATTGTCGTTCTGTCTGCCGTCGGGGTTTCCAGCGTAGGTGCTGCGTGTTATCGAGGTCTGAAAGTTTGCAGCTTGGGTTCAACCACGTTTGTTTGAAGGAGGCTATTAGGTCTTCTTGTTGAGCCCAGTCTTCTGTTGTGGACAGGGCGTCTTTACACAGGCCCCATGAATATTACTTCCGATTGTGTCCAGGATGTGTTGCTAGGCTTGGAGAAACTAAAAGGTGTGTTCTCTACTTGTGGGAGCAACAAGCACTCCAAGCTGTCATCAAGACTCCTAATCTGGTATATTGGAATAGGTTTAGCTGGAAGGGGGTCCATGTGTTTGGGCGCCACCCGCCATTTTGCTCTGGAGGCTGAGCCATGAAAGTTGCGGAGGCGTGCAAACCGCAACTTAAAAACAACGTTGGGGAACGTACTGCCTGGGCCAAATCTTCAAGACATGTTTTGCCTGTATAAGTGAATGCATCAGGTAATGGGAAGGCCATATGGTAGGTTTATTTTCCCACTAAGTAACAAGGGACTGTGAGTGGAAACTTACTCCTTGGCTTGTCCCAGGGTCAGTATGTTTGGGGAACAACATCGGGGCCTCCTTGGCGGTGGTTTCTGGCTGTTGAAGGGGCGCTGCTGCGGCGGAGTGGTGGGGCGAGTGATCATCTTGGTCTGCATGACGAAAATGGGTGGGTGTTTATGGGTACGAAGGGGGTGGTACTTGCTTTGTGCTTTCTTCCAGTGGCATCACAGGCTGATGCGCAAGGGGAACAACAACAAAATTTCACAGAATTAAATAATCATTCTAGAGTAAAATTACATTCTAAGTTTCAAATTTTCATTCCATCTTAAAAAAGTCATTTGAATTTTAAAAATTTTCGTCTTACTTAAAAACTTTCCTTCCAAGAATGGGGTATCCCTTCTTATTTGAACTGCATGCTAGAGATGGAATGAAAGTTTGGATGAGTTCATGAAATATGTTAACTGGACTGTAATTCTAAGTAAGGATTTCCAGTCATAAATATGTTAATCCAATCTAAATAAGAAGAAATTTGTTGAAGTAGAATGAAAGTCTCATTAAAATATTTCATAAACTCGTCCAGACTTTCATTCCATATTGAACAAAGATTGAAGTTGGAAGGGAAAACTCATATTTAGACGGGAACTTATCAAATTAAATTGGAAATTTCAGAATTGGACTGACATTGGAATGATAATTTATAAATATGAATGATTTTTCTTTTATGGAATGTTTTTTCAACTTCAATTTCTCGTGGGAATTTTTCTGTTGAGTGGAGATCTGCTTTCGTGAGAAGGTGGGACTTCTTGGTCTGGATAGTAGTATACTGTCTGCTATGCGAAGTGAGTATGATGGGGCATTTTAGTCATTGATGCTGGGGAGTGTGCTCATTCTCTGTCGTCTGCATCATCTTGATCATCTGCGGCAGGGCAGCAACAGTAGCAATTCTGGGAATAAAGGTGGGGCCCGTGGGGGGAAAATTCATCAATAGTCATCATGCAATTAATCATCAGATTGCTTGCAAGGGTAATAAGGGACTGAGAGGCATGGCATTAGCTGGTTGGATCTCAGCAGTGCGTGTGCTTGTGATGGTGTGTACAGGTCCTGGAGGTGATACAGGCATCTCCTTGGTTGAAGTGTGGCGATGGCAAGTGAGCGCTGTGGGGTGAGAACAGGTGATAACTGACATTTCGTTAAAACTGACATTTTTTTTTTAATTCACGAAAGTGGAGTGAGGGGCTCGTTAGACACTCCTCGGACGACTAGCCATCATCAAATCCCCACTTTGTGTTCGCCTTCACGGAAATAGGTTACTAGCCATCATCAAATCCCCACTTTGTGGGCATAAAGAGCGATGGTTTCGGTCAGAAGCGGGTGTGCATGGAAGTCAGCCAAGCACTAGCTAGCGACACATCACGGGCTGGCGCGACACCATAGCTGAGCTGGGAGATCTGCAAAGAGGAGCCCGATTACGGGCCTCGTCCCAGGCATTTCCCCTACTCCCTCGATAGCCTCCATAGTCATCGTCATTGTGTGGGCGGCAGAAAGGCGACGGTGACGAAGTTTTGTCTGCCACCGGTGGAGGGCAGCGGAGGGGGCTTGATGTTGCTGACCAATCTGCGTGCGTTAAGGAAAATGGAGGCGACACGAAGCAACTCTTTTCAACGATGAATTTTGTTCCTGGTACTCTCTGCTAGTTCGGCATCTGCGCTGAGGTTACTTGAAGAATACATAGTCATGTGGACAACTGGGGTGAGGGCCCCGAAGGTGAATAGTAGGTGGAAATGATAATCGTCCCTGCTTTTTGCTAGTTGGAAGGGGGAGCGCGAGTAACTACGCAGAAGCTACTCGAAGGCTATGAGGACGAAGTAGCTGAGAGCTCCGAAGGTGAACGGAAGGAGCGGGAGGGACTAGGTGGAATATTGCACAAGTCTTCACCTCCACCTTTTTCTATCTCTTGCCCTCTCTCTCTCTCCTTCCCTCCCCCCCTCCACCCCCTCCCCCCGCTCTCTCTCTCTCTCTAACTAACATATTAAAAAATATTGACGAAGGGATTAGACCAACGTCAGTGAGGTGGTTTGCCGGAAAGCTACTGGAAGGATAAGTGGCCTCCGGAGGAACGAAGAATAATTTGGAAATAGCGAAGGCCCACTACGACTACGGGGCATCATGATCGAAAGACATCTCCAAATAAGTTGGAACTGGTTTCAACGTTAAAAGAGTGGATGGTGGATGGCTGAAAAAAGTGGGATAGTGACAGGCGCGGAGAGAGACGGGTGTATCTTTACGACAAAAAAAAAAACAAAACAAAAAAAAAAGCGAAAGGGAATGGTTAAAGTTCGAAGGGTGGAGGGTGGAGATAGGGAACAGTTAAAGTTCGAAGGATGGAGGGTGGAGATAGGGACTGGATACAGGAAAAGGTGGCGACAGGCGGGAGAACGGATAAATTTTGGGAAGTGAGGTTTGGAGGTAGGGATCGGATTCAAGAAAAGGTGGTGACAGACGATGTACGAGAAGCAGAAGAAACCTGCACGGATGGAAACAAGGGTATGATCTTCTCTCCTTCTCTGTTTTATCTCCCCCTTGTCTCCATGAGATATCTCCCCCCCACTCCCTGCCAGTCAGCCAGCCATCCTATATACTGTCTTCATTGTAATCATCAGAAATTTGGAAAAAAAAAAAAAAAAAAAAAAACTCAAGTGATTGAAGCCTCTTAAGAGGAACTAACCCGGATTTTGAAAAGGAACAGTACTCACATAGTCAGAACAAAGAATCCTTCCTATTCTTGTGTCATGTTTCCCTTTCACTGGTGCAAATTAATCTTTTTTTTTTTTTTTTTTACTTTTCCCGCTCACCTCTTTTTTTAGACAATTATTAAGAACTCCCCCTGCCAGCATTGATTGCCCCGAAAACCAGGGGATTAACTGAGTACGGACGACCTTTGATGATAGGTCAAATTTAGAAAATATGGAAACATAGAAAATCTGATTGGCCTAAAAATAGGAAAAAAGGAAAACAAAACCCACCAACAATCCAGCTCTTTCCTCGCACCACAGAGGAAAGACCGTAACCCAGATGTTCAGTCCTCGCACCAAAACTCGCTAGATCTCATACCCCCCCTACTAGGATGATAGGGCAACACCAACTGCCCCAGTACCGACCGAGCTGATTCTGACGGTCTGGAAGTGTCTTCCTCCCTCGACAACTTCCTTAGCTGAAAAGCCCCCGTAGGTTACAGGGTCACTGCCCCGGCATCAACTGCGTTGAACAAGATGGTTATGCCTTCCACCCTCGGCATAGCTCCAATAGTCTCAAGCTCCACCTCTGGTTACAGAGCACCTACGCTCCAACACCGACCATTGTCACCCCACCCCGCCCTTCTAAGTAGACCTACCCCCTGAACACTAACCCCTCCTCTGCCCAGCAACCCTAGGACCAATCTTCCCCTTCTTGCTACCCGGTGTCAACTAAAAAAAAGATTTGATCATCCCTCGTTCGGGCACTGGTTACGAACATCCCACAAAAAACCTTCCCCACCCTACTCCGATAAGTCTTACCACACCATCTCCACCGCTGCTATGCCCTATTTCAGCTCTGCAGGCTAGCCCCTTCACCGCAGAGCACGTCCCCCCCCACCATCATATCACCACAACCCCTTGCTACCAGCACCCTGCCTTAGAAAGGTTATGAGAACAATAACAAGTTTCTAAAAAAATGAGATCAAAGCTTTTGCAACAAATGGGAACTAAATAGGAGCCTGGAAAGAAACAAAAGACCAGACTACCCAGAAAATACTTAGCAGACCAGCCAAAACCTACCTCCACCGTCCCACTCTCATGCCTGGACTTTACTAGGTCTCACGCCCCCTTGTTGGGTTACGGTGAGCTGGGTGCAAATTAACCTCACGGGGAAACTGTTAGATAAGGAAAGAGAAGGGGGAATCACACAAAGTATTTCATAGAACAGATCATAACTAAATTCGGGGGGGGAAACCGGTGTAGCACGGTGTCAAGCAGATGGGGGGGGTAAGAATAACCCTGAAACGGGCTAGGGGGATGGTGCCTCTGCTCTTTTACCAGGGGGCGATGCGCCGCAACCCTAGTGAAGGAATTGGGGGAACGAGTGTGGCAGTAGGACAGAACAGTAATGGGAACTCCCATTTACAAGTGGAAAAGGGTCGAAAAAGCCAGTGGAGGATTGTGGGTCCGAAAGAGGGAAAACGCAAGGGTAAAGAAACAAAAGGCCTCGATATGGGGATGCAAGAGGTGAGGGAAAAAGGGGAGTTGTTTACTGAGGAAGAACGGAGAAGGAGTGATCCCCCCCTTAGGCTGGGGCCGATTACGGGAAGGGATCAAGGGGGAGAGAAAAGGGATGGGCAGATCGAGAACCACTATGGCTCGGAACGAATCGATGAAGGGCGAGATGCAAAAGACTCCCCTCCATCATGGGTCAGGAAAGTGAGAAATACTTTGCAGAACACAACTCTTTGTGTGAAAAGATCGTCGGAAGATGGAAAAACGAGTCCCGGTATCTCAAAATTGTTTTCTGTATGTGCTCTCAAATATGTTTCATGTTTTAAATGGGACTCTGGGCCTGGTTCCCAGCATAACAAAGAAAAAGTGTAATGGGAAAAAAAAAAAAGATGGACAAACGAAAGAGCTGTACTTTCCGCTCAGAAACCTATCCCCTGCCCATGCCTACTTCCTCTCCCTCTTTTTTTTACTCCCATCAGAGAAAGGGGTGATGGACCAAGATGGCGAAAATTGATGATTAAAACCTACCCAGCTGACAAATTGGCTCACAGGGAAAGTGTTTATACCATGCATGGAAGTAATTGGGTCTTCCATGATGACGTTGCTTACAAATCCACTAATGATAAAATTAAGTGGATCTACAAGCAGCTAGAGGAGATGAAAGGGAACCAGAGGCGGTTCGTGATTTTTTTTTGATACAGTCGGTCTCCTCGACAGTTTTCACAGTGCTGAGTATGTTCGAACAAGACAAACAACGCATGGATAGATGGAGACGACTGGAATACGGTAGATCAGAAGTTCGGATCTGCCCATGGCTCCGAAGAAACTTGGACCAGACGAAAAGTGGGAGCAAATGATGAGGGATTTCTTCTTGATAGAACTAAAGCATATTCCAATAGAAATACAGGCTACATTTATACACGACTTTGGCCAGCGATACAACATAGTCGATTTGATAGACCCCCTTCTGGCCTACGTAGCCAAGCGAGATGACTATGTCATGCTGGCCCTGCACCTCCCCAGGATCAGCCCTTCTCCATCGATGACATCATCCCTTTTCGAGTGGGGGGGAAGGTGTATCAAATACACACGGCCCACGAGCTTAGGCCATGGTGTTTTAAGTGTCGTGCGTATGGCCATCTATGCACCGATATGCCATGTCCTCATCACCCTTTGAGGCAAAACAGTGTCGGGCGGCTGGCTTCCAGCCGAAGGGTTTTTATTTTGAAATGAAGAACATTTCCCCTTTTTTTTTGATGGTTTTTGCGTAGTTTTGAAGTAAGCGTGAATGTGAGTATGTTGTTTATGGATGTCCTCGGGCATCCAGACCTTCGTACTAACCCTGTCATGGACTGGAGTGGAGGTTCGAACCATGATCGCGAGTGGGCACGTGCGGATTCCGAAGGATCGAGGGTTTTAATACCTAAGGCAAGAAATCAAGGGTCGGTGGCGGACTTCGGGACGGACCCTGGAAAAACTCGAGGAATTGGGACTTGTGAGGGTCAGGTTTGACCACGAGGAACAGTTCAGCTACTCCGGTCCCCCGTGGCCTGCTTCATACAGGGAGAAGTATGTTCAGGAGCCTGCGGGAACTCGCGATGACCACGCTACTAGGGGGGGGTTCCGTGAGACCTAATCAAGAAGGCAACTGGGGCCGCGTCTTGGTAAAGACCGGAGGCAGGGGCGGATCCCATGTCGACAGCTTCGGAAGCCTGCCTGGACCGTGATCGACGTAAGATAGAGTCGGCTCCTCGGCATACGCCGATGCGACGGTGGTCAACTAGCCGGCGGGGAAATGAGATTGGTCGGCGGATGAATGGGATCAATCGAGGACGACGGGTGCATCCGCGGCTGGGTGCAGGAGGCGAGTCGACACAAAGAGACACCGGAGGGATCCTCGTGCTGCCAACTCCGCCCGGGGAGAGGGATGAGCATGCTCCCAGCAACGGGTCCGTAGTAAGTTGGGGACCCCCCCGCTCTTGTTGGCCTGTGAGAAGAGTGGAAGGTGACTTAACCGTCGATGAAACAATGACGGGGAACGAGATTCGAGGCAATTAGAAGGACAAGCTACATAGATCATCTTGATAACCGTCGCGAGCAACGGCCTGGGCCGCATCCTGCAGCCGGATGTACCCGGTCCAAAAGTACGGCTAGAGCCGTTGCTTCAGGCGGCAAGAACGCAGGCAGTTACATCAAGGGAGGGGAAGCGTCAGCCAACCGTTTGGCTGGCTGGGGAAGGTTTCGAATACGACATTGGGGAGTGGTAGAAAAGAAGGAGAGGGGGATCAAAGGTTTGCTGAGTAGGTCCTGAGTAAGGGAGGGAAATTGAAGATAGCAGTGGGTGTCGGGAGGGAGAAAGGGAAATGAGTTGAGCGGTTGCCGGCTAACGCTCGTGGCGACTAAGGAAGAGCCCCAGTGGAATCGAAAAGTTGGGGAAGCATTTAGTTCGGAAGATGGGCATATGCGGACACAAAACCAAGAACGAGGCAACGAGAAGTGGAGAGCAGCAGGGAGATCGAAAAAGAAGATGCGGGGAACACAAACCTCGAGGAGTGGGCTAGAACCAGACCGCGAGCGAGGGAGCCGTGACTAGGGGAGATTGACGGGCGCGAGGATGCGCACGGGCAAAGGTTCTTGTTGCAGGGGCTTCGGGGGGAGAGATTGAGATCCGGAGGAGAAGTGGGAATGGATGGCTATTGGTCAGAATGAGAAGAGCAGAGGATCGCCGATAAGAAGGAAGGGAAACAAAGATAGAAAAAATGAAAGATCGGCGGGAAAATTCTAAAATTTGGAGGATGGCGCCAGAAAATCGTAGACGGAGGAGTGAGGAGCAACTAGAGGAAAACTCGGAGAGGCACAGGGAGTATAAAAGAGGAGGAGGGTTCGGTGGACGATACGCGGGGAGGGACGTCCGACGTACGAGGGAGTTCTCAGAAGCGCACGAGTTCGCTCAGGCGTCGGTGGGAGAAAGAAGGAGAGAGCGCCCGAGGGAGAGTGAGAAAAGGAGAGAAAGGTTCGCGAGGACAGGAGCGCCCTGGGGGCGAGTCTGCACTCGACATCGAGCCAACATCGTTGAGGGAGCGAGGGCGAGGGGCGGAGGCGAGGAGGCACGCTCCAAGTGCTCGTGCGTTCCCGTGTACGGTGAGCACGACGGTGCGTGAGGCATCGAACTAGACGATGGGACGACGAGAGGAAGAAGGGTGGGGAGCGGTCGACGTTTGGCGACTAGAGACCCGTTTCATGTGTGTGGGCTCGGTGCACCCGTGAAGGTGGCAATCGGCGTGATGACATTGGGCGCGCGCGACGGCGACAACTGAGATACGAAGACATCAAAGAGAGAGAGAGGGAGAGAGAGAAAGGGGGAGAGAGAGAGAAAGATAGAGAGGGAGAGAAAGAAAAAGAGAGAAAGAGAGGTGATGTATGGTCCGTAATAGCGGCAGTCCGAGCAGGTGAGGAGGCGTGGCTTAGTCATCGGTGAAGAGAGACGATACACACTCCTGAAGGGGCGTGCGTTCGAGCGTTGAGAGGAGGGAAAGGAAGCAAGCGGGGGGAAGCGGAGGAAGAGAGAGAGGGAAAGAGAGAGAGAGGGAAATAATGCAAGGGAGAGATAGATAGATAGATAGATAGATAGATAGATAGATAGATAGATAGATAGATAGATAGATAGAAAGAGAGAGAGAGGGAGAGCGAGTTGGGAGCTTCTTCTCGCCCCAAAAACTCGGGAGAGCTTTGCCGAGTTCGGCTCTACAACGTTGTCGCGTCAGCGACCCATTGCGACTCAGGGTCTCTCCTGCTCGCCAACTGAGCGGACACAAGCGTGCTTTTTCCCGGTTCTCTAAGTTTCGTCTTATGAACTGAGCAGTCACGGGATTGCCTTATCTGACTCGGAAAGTCTTGCCTTGCGAGTCGAACTGTAACAAGCTTGTTTCTTTTCCGACTCTCTAAGTTTTGCCTTACGAACCGAAGAATTACGAGCATGTTTTTGATCAGGTTCTCTCAGTTTCGCCTTATGAACTGAGCAGTCACAGGATTGCCTCATCTGACTCGGAAAGTCTTGCCCTTCAAACCGAGCTGTAACGAGCTTGTTTCCTTTTCTAGCTCTCTAAGTTTTGCCTTACGAACCGAACAGTTGCGAGCATGCTTTTGTTCAGGTTCGCTAAGTTTCGCCTCACGAACTAAGCAGTCATGGGATTGCCTTATCTGACTCGCTAAGTTTTGCCTTGCGAACCGAACTGTAACGAGCATGTTTCCTTTTCTGGCTCTCTAAGTTTTGCCTTACGAACCAAACAGTTACGAGCATGCTTTTGTTCAGGTTCTCTAAGTTTTGCCTCACGAACTGAGCAGTCACGGGATTGCCTTATCTGACTCGCTAAGTTTTGCCTTGCGAACCGAACTGTAACGAGCTTGTTTCCTTTTTCTGGCTCTCTAAGTTTTGCCTTACGAATCGAACAGTTACGAGCATGCTTTTGTTCAGGTTCTCTTTGTTTCGCCTCACGAACTGAGCAGTCACGGGATTGCCTTATCTGACTCGCTAAGTTTTGCCTTGTGAACCGAACTGTAACCAGCTTGTTTCCTTTTCTGGCTCTCTAAGTTTTGCCTTACGAACCAAACTGCTATGAGCTTGCCTTTCTCTGGCTAACTTGCCTTCCGAGCTGAACTTTTTGTCGAGAGCTAGTCTCCCTCTGTTAAGAGAGCCTCGAAGTTCAGAGTTTTTCTGTTGCGAACTTATCCTTCTCCAGTCTTCTTCAAACCTAGTTGTTGCGAACTTGTCTCTGTCACGAGAGCCTCTAGGTCCCGAGTTCCAATTACGATCTTGTCTTCCTCTGCCTCGGGCCGTGCTAGCAACGGGCCTCGAGGCAAGCTCATAAGTCCCGGGTCTTCTTTTCCTACAGGGGGCGGGGCGTTCGTTCGGAAAAGGGCCACGTGCTTCGGCCCTAAGCTTTCGAAAGCCAGTCTTTCCCAGTAGCGCATGGTGGCACGCTTTGAAACCCACTCTCAGAACCTTTCGCCTCTCATTGGCTGGAGCGGTGCTGACCGAGAGCCTCGGTGTGCCCTCGAATTCTTCCCTTGAGCCTATGGGTTTACGTCTCCAACAGGACCACCTTTGAAGCACACCTGCAAACCTCCCTCTGGAGCCGAACAGTGACCCCACCTACTCCGGTTACGAGCCTAGTTGCCAACTTACGTAAAGGAGGGGAGGTATCCCGCCGGTTTAGGCAAGCCGCCCAGGTTACAGAAGGGTGGCCCGACAAAGTGGCGCCGTTGCCGGGGATGAACATTCTCCCGCGGCCGCGGCCGGCTCAACAACTACGGGGTGAGGGAGGACAAGCGTGACAGGCAGCGGTGAAGGGAGTTTGCGGCATTCTTCAGAATTTCGGCATCAAAGTTCTTCGGCACGTGTCTTCAAGGTAGTCGCCAGCGGTTTCTTCACAGTGATCGAGTTTCTTCTCAAGCGACGTCGGCGAGGGGTTTATTGGGGAGGGGCTTGTTGTTGAGTTTTGTCGGGGGCGAGGGGTTTTCGGGTGTCGGGGTTTGTTTCCTTGGTTCTTTTTGCAGGTCCGATCCGGCCCGCTTGCGATCTCGGCTCCCACTTCCGGCTTTCGGAGGGTAAAAACAGGTCAGTTCCTTTTCGTGTGTTTGGTTTTTGCACGTGTTTATTTCTAAAAACTTGAAAAACTAAGGGGGTGCACAGTTTGCCTGAGGGGTCTGAATGAGGGTGAAGAACAACGAAAGGGGAGGGAAAAGAACAGTCCGGGGAAATAGTATAAGGGGGTCTGCTCGAGGGGGAGAGAGGGAGAGAGAAAGAGAGGGAGCGGGGAGAGGGGTCCGAGAGGGGCCGGTAACGCTATCTATTTGGGATCCGAGAGGGTCACCAAGTGTTCTTGATCCGCACGGGTTGTGGAGGGCACCTGCCTAGGGGCGACGTCCCGCAAGAGAGATTGTGTCTAGAGAGGGGTTAGGAGTTTCGATTCTCGATCCGCGGGGGATGATAACGGTTCCAATTCCCGCAAGGGAGCGAGACTCTCAAACGACACCAGTTCGGGACTTGGGGGAGAGGAGAGTTGTGCTACGGGTACAGGGGCGAGGGGGAGAAAGGGAGATACCTAACCATCATAGCGAGGGCATTCAAGAAGAGGGGGGTACTTGGGGGGCCTTGGACGAGGGATCGGAGGCCGACTCTTGGGTGGACCGGTGTCTAGCCGATTTCTCGGACTCGGAACTGGGGGATTATTGGGACTACGATAACGAGTATTGAAGGCCCAAGGTACGTATACTTATCAACCTCACCTGAGAGCCTCTTCCTGAAGCTCCGCTCTTCCCACCCTTTTTTTCCAAATCTCCCGATTTTTTTCCAGTGATTCCAAGAGAGAAAAGAGGCAGTAGGAGGGGTAAAAGGAAGAAGAGAATGAAGTGCGAAGAGTTCACGATGAGGAGAATGGGGAGGGAGTGGATAGGCTAGCGATTTCCGATACATAGGTGGATTTTGTCCTGGGAGCCGGGTAATTCCACGCTTGAGGTGGGCCGAGTAGAGGCGTGGTACCGGATAGGATAATTAGGACTAGAGGTCGGTTCAATGGGGGACATAGGGCGCGGGTGTGTGACTCCGGTCCGACTCCGGGGAGGGGGTTGCCACCCTTCCTTGGGGATAACCTGTGTCCGCAGCTAGTCTCTAGGCCGGGAGTGGGGAGGAGTCTCTCAGCGGGGGAGGACAGGAAGGTAGCCGAGTGAGACGGCGTTCCTTCTCTGGTCCATTTGATCCTTTTGAGCTCACAGGCTTCTTCTCCTTGCGGGATAGAGGTGGTCTCTCGAGTGGCCAAAAGGAAATAGGAACTTATAAAATTTTTCTTTAATTATACTGTATGAGCCTAGAAGCCACTCCCGAATGGATTAGTGTGTGTACACACGGAAGTGTTGATGTGTGGTGCTACTCCTTTAGGCTATGGACTGGGGACTTTGATGTGGGTGTCTATGTAGAGGAGGGTCAAGATCAAGGAGAGGACTTCCTTCGGGGGTGGGAAGAGGCGATAGGCGACTCCCGCTGTTCGCGGGGGGAGTTAAGGAGTTTCGGATTCAAGTATTTCTACTCTCTAGGATATCGTACCTACCCAAGAGGTGGTCGCCCTACACCAGTGATTCCGGACGCTTATCTTGATGGATCGGATGGATGGAAAGTACTACTGGGGATAGTGAAGCGTGTGGTGAGAGTGGCGGATCCATGAGTTTGAGGCCTTTGGAGTTTGAACCCGCAGGAATCAGTGTGGGTGATATAGGCGGGGTGAATGTTTGGTGTTATACCTTCTACCGGTGGACCGGACACTTCGATATAGCCTTGTACGTGGAAGAAGGTGTAGATAGAGCGGCAGGGTATCTGGATAGCTGAGAGGAGGCGATCGGTCACGCGCAGCTTGAGAGGCAGCTGCTAGGGGCTTACGAAATTAACTATTTCTACTCGTTGGGGTGCCGGACGTATCCGCGAGGGGGTAGGCCAGTCCCCGCTATTCCGGACGCCTTCCTGGACGGGTCGGACGAGTGGAGAACACTAACTCAAATCATAGAGGAGATAGTCCTAGGGGATGGTTAGGATCCTAGAGGGTACTGAGGAGGAAGGGGTTCGGATAAAGAAGGCTGATTTGAGCAAAGACAGAGAGTGCTTCAACGTCCCCTTAGACCACCTCACGGAGCGGTACCTAGCCGGTCGCGAGAAGGGGATAAAACTAGAGAGAGGGGTTTTTCTTTGGGCTCGTTTCGCGGTAGGAACCTGGGAGGGGGATAGGTGGTCCCGAAACAGGCCCCAGAACGGGAAGAGACCTAGCCGAACGGTGATCCGTGCGGAGGGAACTATCTACTTAAGTAAGGAAGCATGGGTCGAGTACGTCACGCATTTGGTCCTAGGGTGGTACCGTGCGGATCATTGGGAGGCACGGGCAAAACCGATTTTGAGGCAGATCTTTGAGGCTGACCCTCTTAGACACTGCCCACCTGTCGAGGTAAGGGTGACCTGCGCGCGAGACGAAGAGTACCTTCGTGCCACAGGGTTGCGTCAGGGCCATATTCCCATCATTTGTTTTCCGAAGGGTGAGCGGAAAGGAGGAACGATACGACAGGGTAGTGCGGTCCATAGTGCGGGAAAGGGGGTGGCAACTCTCTGTTAGGTCACTCCATTGGTACTATACCTATTGCATGGATAACCGGTGTCGTACGGGATCAAGGCTTGTAGGATTCGTGCCGGGATCTTTAGGGAGTCCACCCGGGACCGCGAGGGAGGAAGAGACTACGGTTACCAAAGGGTCTTCGGGGTGCCGCAGAGGGTCTTTTAGATGAATGGTGTTCCATGATAAAAAGCAGGGATGCTTCTTAGAGTCCCCATTAGAAGACAGTGAGGCCCTTAGGCTGATCTCTAGCAACGGGGAAGTCCCTGATTGGGAAAGGGTAGAGGAGGGCCGGTCCACGGTCAATGGGGAATATGTGTGGGTGGAGTCCAAGGAAGTAGAAGGCCAAGGTGTTGGACGGAGCCTTGAAGTGACCGCGGTTATTTACGTAGCGCCGGAAACCTGGGCAAAGCTTGTTGTACCCCTAGTTCTGGGACAAGGGGGTGGGCTGGAAAAGTTGTTGCGAGGAGCAAGAAAGGTAAGAGGAGAATGGATAGGCAGGGTTAGAGAGAGATTTGTATTCGTACCTGTGGAAAAGGAGCGGTTCGCAAGGAAAGAAGAGCTTCCAAGGTCGAGATACCCCTTGACTCTGAGGGTGCCGTCTTACCTGTTCCCTAGGGCAAACGAGGAAAAGATAGTGCGTCTTCTAGAGAGGGGTAGGAGTTTGGGACTTAACTTCTGGGCCATGTGGGTGTTGTATACACACTGCATCGATCAAGGTATTCCGCTGCGTAGGAGACTCTGGGGTGTTTTTCGTAGACTGGGTTCTCTAGAGAAGACCTACACTCTCTTTCCGGAAGAGTATCACAGATGGGTCTTTAGGGCGACAAAAGCCGATGGTGAAGTTCGTTCTCAGTGAAGAAGGGATGATAGAGTTGATAGAGGCAGGTGACCCCGAGAAGATTTTGATTCCGGGAGACCCTCAGGTGACTCCGTATTGGATGAGCGTTGAGAAGGAGGGATTAATCCGAGAAGGGGCATAGGTGTAGGTCCGAGCGCGAAGGCTCACTTGGAAGGAGGGTGTGGAAAGAGGAGGCCCACCCGACCTCGGTCGCTTCCTAGAGATCAGGGCGACCATTTTTTTCGACGAAGAGAGGTGGACCGAAGTCTGGAGAGGTTTAGTGACCGGGCAGCTTATGCACTTTGAGTACCGAGAGTCCGCAAGGCTGTTGGCAAACAACTTAGTATTAACTGACTACGAAGAAGGGACTTTCGAGTCGTGGTCGCTAGTATCCTTCGCCGAGCCCAGAGAGGTCCCCTGGGCTTCCGGGGTCCTTTACGCTAGCCTTCCCCAATTCGTGGCCAGTTCCTTCCTAAGGGACCCAGAGGAAGGGGTAGTAGCGGTGCTTAGAGCAGCTCGGGAGTCCGGGGTGCGAGCTAGAGGGTTGTTCTGGCTTTATACTCGGTGCGTGGACGCGGGAATTCCCCCAAGGGGCGAGCTATCCGCCATATTCGAAAGATTGAGGGGGTTTGAGGGGCTCCAATCCCTCGTCGCGGACGTTCCATACGCCCGACTCTTCGAAGAAGAGCAGGAGGCTAACCGGAGGGGTTTCGAGGGCCGATGATAAGGAGGATTCCGAGAACTCTCTGGGCGTCCATAGAGCCCGTAGAGGATATCGGGAAGGTTATTCGTGTCACTCTGCCTAGGGCCCGGTTGACTGAGCCAACAAGGACTCTCCTGCGAGAACAGGGGGGGATCCGGCGCGGTAAGGCTTTCATACGGTTTGCGGTGACAACAGAAAAATTATCGCCCTTTTTTTTTTTTTTTTGATCGTGGGGCCTCACCCCTGAACAACCGTTTAAAAACTGTTTTTCAACTGTTTATCTTGGCACATGCACCATGGTCTTTAGGAAGTGAAGGAAACCAACGTGCGTGACTTATGTAGTCCACATGAAGTGACAGGATAAACAATTGAACTTTGTGTTAATGAACTATTGAGAATCTGTTTATATTCTGTTGAACTACGTTTGGAAGGTTGAACTATGTGTTGGTAAACTATTTATCAACAGTTGAACACATGACTTTATGTTGGAAATCGTGATGGAAATATGATGGTGGTGTGATGAATCATGTTGGAAATGTGATGGTGTTATGTTTGGATTTATGATGCTTGCCTGTCGGAGACCTCTCTATTCATATTCATGCATGCATGTGTCCCATTGGAGCAGAGGGGAACATTCCGGTCGATAAATTCCGTGACTCACTCATTCCAGACAACAAAGAAGAGATGAACACGCACACCTCCCAAGCTTGTGACTCCTCCCCCCCCGGACACACAAACAATGACGGTACACTGACACTCTCATACACATTATTGAAGTGGACATCATGTATACATGCTAGCTGTGACCACCCTTTCGGGGCCATATACGTTCTCTCTCTCTCTCCCTCCCTTCAATTACCCCCCTCTCTCTCTCTCTCTCTCTCTCTCTCTCTCTCTCTCTCTCTCTCTCT
>BFEA01000366.1:686693-698680 GCA_003427395.1 Chara braunii | reverse complement strand
CAGTGCACGACCGCCACACACACACACACGCACTCTTTCGCCTATCATGTGCCGAAATGTGGGTCAAGAACCATGTTGGATACGTGTTGGTTCATGTTAGAGGCCTGTACGAAACCATGTTGGAGTCGTTGAGAAAAAGTTTGAGACCTGTTGGAAACCATGTTGGACTCGTTGGGAATAAGTTGATAATGTTGATGAGTAATTGAACACAGCAGAAGACCCAGTTTCAACAGTTGGTCACAATCCTTCTGGCGTGAATAAGTTAGACATCAAAATGAAATTTTGTTGAATTTCGGCGACAATTTTTCTGTTGGAGTCGCCAGGGTGAGGTCGTAGTTGGGGAAGCCCGAATATTCCTTTCGAAGGAGGGTTTTGTTGAGATAGCGAGTAGCTTGCGCCTTGGACATGACCCTCTTTGGGACGCTCTAGCCGTGAGAGGCCGGCTTGGGGAGTTAGTAGAGGAGTTGGGACCTCACGAAGGACGCAACGAGGAATATCTGGTAACCTACGGAGGTTGGGAAGAAATACCGCGGTTCATCTCCAGCGAGCCGGTGGAGGTCCCCCGTTTTATATTTAAGCGAATTTACCCCTCCGAGGCTGTTAAGAAGGCGGTAGGACGGAGGGTTTCCATCCTAAGTCAGTTCAAGTTCACGGGATCAGACCTGCACATCTTGTTAACTTGGTGTTTTCGGGATCCCTATAGAGACGATTGGGCGACTCTGGAGGACCTGAGCTACGCTTTTGAAGGATGGGGTCGCCACGCAAGGGAATCTAAGATATCTTGGAGGTACCTGGGTGAGATCTACGAGGGAGAGCTAGCAGGGCTGGACCCCTCTGATTTGATTCGGGTAGCAATTGCGTGTCGTCAACGAAAGTTAAGGGATGACCGAGCCGGACCTTGAGGAGCTAGTGGGGTTGGAAAGAGTGAGGGAAGAAGTTCACCGGATCCTTGCTCTATGCTGGGGAGAAGAGAGGAGGGCTAGGCCTGGGTCCTTAGCCAGGATCAAGCTGCTTGAAACGGCCACGATCGCTATCCTCGACGAGGTCACGATAGACCTTCTCTCGTGGTGAGGGAATGAGAGCCACGTTCGTCTCCAATAGGATTCGTTGGGAGTTAGAGACCTACGAGGACAGAAGTGAGGTAAGGGTCGAAGGGGGTGTGGAGCTTAATCTGGCTTTGGAAGAGGACCGGGTGGTCCGCGCCGAGACGGAGTTTCTAGTGGAGGTCCGATGGATAGCTTTGTGGAAAAGGAGGAACTGGACCACGCAAGCTACCTTCTCGGTCTACATTAGAGACGCGAGTGGCGTGAGGTTTTCAAGGATTTGGAGGGAGCCCTTGCTGGAAGTAGAAAGAAAATTCGAGGAGAACTCAAGGTCTCTGGGGACGCCACTGACGTCGAGGACACACCTCGTAGAGACCAGATTTTGGGATAGAACAGGAGAGTACGAGGAGGCTCTGCGCCAGACTCTGCGAAGGGACGAAGAGACCGGTCGCACCGAGTGCGAAGACTCGTTGCTCGAGGCCGCCACAAGATTGACAGGGGTGAGGTGAAGCTCCTATGATTAGATACGAAAAGGGGGACCCTTACGGTACCATAGAAAGGGTTTGGACGTGGGGAGGGAGATATGGAGTGACACTCCCAAGAATTAGAGGAGAAGGAGAGGTGACTACTGAGTTCTTCGAGATTTACGAGCAAGAAACTGTGGTCAGATTCTCAGTAGCGTCCGAGGGGAACCGCTGCGCGAGGAAAGCAGAAATCTTTTTGTCCCCTGAAGCCCGGCTAGTCTTCACAACTGAATTAGTTGAAGGGAAAGATCCTCTAGGCATCGCCGGGAGAGCCCTAGAACGAGTACATAGGTTGAGGAGAGTTGGCACCGGGGACCCCCGTGATCGATAAGGTGGAATACCGAGGGAGGGAGGAAGTTCCGAGGTCAGCCCACGGGAGAACTTGGACCATCCCTACCTGGGCCTATCGACTACTCTATGGTGACGACGAGACCGTGAGGAGAGTCCGACTGAGGGGTCAAGTGATAGAAAAATTTCCGCTGGGGGAAGAAGGAGGCCATGAGCTATTCACCCAGTGCTGGGAGTCGAGGGAAGACACCGACTTCGAGTGGTGGACCCGTGTCGGGGAGTTCATCAAGCCTCTGTTCTCCGGGCAAGCTGGTGATGTGGATAGGGATCTGATTAGGAGGTGTGCGCAAGAGGGGGTTAGGGGTATCTCGGATCTTGAGATAGCGAATCTTGCGTTGGCCGCCAGTGAGAAGAAGAAACTGAGGGACTCTTGGTGGACGGTAACCAGTGAGGAGTCAGAGGGGGAAGGTGCGGACGAGGATTCTAGTGAGGGCAAGGGGGGATCGGAAGAGGAAAGGGACTCGAGAGGAAACAGGGATAGTAGTAAGGAGAGTGAAACAGGAAGTGACGCCGACAATAGTGAAGGAGGCGACTAGGGATTGCCAATAAGGACGCATGAAGAGTGAAGTAGGGACTGGTCTCCCCAGTCCACCTGAAGCCACTGAAAGAAGGGGGATAGTGAAGAGCCCCGAGTTGGGGGCCACTCTAAGTAGGGTAGTGGAGGCAATGGCAGGAGGAACGGAAGCGCAAGCTGAAGGAGATCCTGAAGTGGCTCCGGGAGAAGGACAAGCCGGGGAGGGGCAAAGGTCTGGCACGGAAGTGCGAGTGCACAGGGATGTGGGGCCGCGGGTGCAGGTGAACGAAGGGGTAGCGGAAGCCGCTAGGGGTATTCCGGTGGAGTCCCGGTGGGCGGACCTGATGGATACGGAGGCCCGATTAGAGGAAGCACGGGAATTCTCTAGAGATAGACAAGGGTATCGACCGCTTAGGGGAGAGGAAGAGGTGTGTCGGGGCGGGAGAGACTTGCGAGAGGGGGGGTCAGCCGAGGCCGACGGCCGGCCGCGGAGATGGGCCGACAGGATTCTGGAGGGCGTCGCCGGTGAAAGGCAGGCCTTAGTGGGATCAAGAACTGGCATTGAAAGGCGAATGCCTGCGCGGGAAGGGACGATCGAGGGCTCGAGAGGCCTCCCTATAGAATCTCAGTGGGGGGATTTGCCGGGCGCAAGAATGGGAGAAGCCCCGGAATTCCCAAGAGACAGGGGGGGGTACCGACCACTCCAGACGGAAGAAGGGGGACCAAGTAGAAGGGGTCTTAGAGACCGAAGGCCGGTGGAGGCTGGTAGTAGGTCACGTAGATGGGCCGTGAGAGAAGCAGATGCGGCTTGGGCACCTGGCGAGATAACAGGCAGGAGTCAAGGGATGGAGGCCCGGAGGAGTTTTAGAGGGCCGGACCACGCTCGGTGGGAAGCGGACTGGCCGAATGAGCGGGGCCGCTACAGGGAAGACCCCTGGGAGCCATCAAGACCTCGAGGCCGGGTAGAGGAGCCCGATCCCTCGTGATACAAGCCATACGATCCGACAAGCGATGAACCTATGGAAGGTCCCTATTTTCGCCGATATGACGACCGACGGGTGCTCTATTATGACGTCAACCTGGGTCTGGAGACGCTTTTTTTTTATGGACGAGACGTGGCAGGGTTCGTGGAAAAATGGGAAAGCTACGCTTACCGTAAGAGATTCTCCGAAAGGGAATGGATCGATTATTTCATCCAGCACTCGGACCCCGAGTTAGACACCGCGATCCGAGCTATCTACCCTTCTGACGGACGATGGAGGACCTTCAGGGCAAGCCTATTATAGACGTTCGCCTGTGATGACCTGATCCCGACCGTTGAGGGCTTGAGATGTATTACAAGGGGGGAAAGAGAGAGCTTGGTGGCCTTTACCCGTAGGTTCAAGCGTCTGTCCCAAGCCCTAGTGGATAGGGGTATGCTGTCCGAGGTAGACAAGTGCGTAATGTTCATGCTGCATCTGCCCGAAGAAAAGAGGAAGGAGGTCCTTGAGAAGGCCCCGAGGGATTCTGCAAATTTCAAGAAAGTAGTCGAAGTGGTTTTCACAGGGGGAGGGGTAGACGTAAGAGAATACATGAAAGAGACCTTGGACATGGCTCTCTGCAACATGCGAGGGACACGGAATGATGGTCCGAGGGGGAACGATAGACCGCTACCTGGTCCCCCGATTCCCTGGTGGGGAGACCGGCCTACCGAATGGAGGAACGAACCGAGTGGCCAGGGAGGTTGGAGGAACGACAGGGAGATAGGGGGGATCGAGGTTCCGATTGGGGAAATTCCCATTGGAAGGATGCTAGGGATGGAAGGTGGTGAGACGCCCCTCAAGCTAGGGCCCCTGGGCCGCGACCGGAGGTTAGAGCGCCGCCACCACCGGCACCGCCACCACCGGCTCCGCCTGCGCCCATGGCGACAACAACACAAGGGGGTCCGCGTCCCAACAACCCCCAAGCTCGGGCCGGGTGTGTCTACTGCAACAAAGAAAACCACATCAAAAGGGACTGCCCTTATCTCATGGAGGCCTTGAGATTGGGAGTAGTCAAGTTGAATGAAAACAAGTGGGTTGTGTGGGGAGATAGCGGAGAGGCGGTCTCCTTCTATCCATCGATGAAGGTGAACGTGGACAAGAGGGTGGCCCTTCAAGCGGCTAGGTTGGGAAAGAAGCCGGAGGTTGGGGGCTCCTCCAGCGCGGCTCACATCCAAACGGTGGAGTCACCAAGAGGGTTGTCCATTAGGGAACCCCAAGTATCAAGCATCAAGTTCATAGATACACAGGCCGAGGAGGAGAGACCCTGACTGAGGGTAAGGACGCAGGTCGGGGATGAGACCTCGGAGAACCAAGCAAGCGTGACGGAGAGTACGGAGGTAAAAAGCGGCGACAATGACCAGCCAATGACCGATGCGAAAGCAGTGGAGGAAAAGAAGGAAGAGCCTACCTCACCAAAATCACCTAAGAAAAGGGTCCCCAAAAAGTTCGAAAGGAAGTGCACCCTGGATGAGATAGATACGGTAGCCCCCCTTAGGAGAACCCTGATGCAGCCTATGTAGTGCACGCTTCTGGAATATCTAGCCGCAAGCAAAAGCGCCAGGGAGGAGCTTCTAAGCATCACAAGAAAGGTTAGAGTCCCGATCGTCGGGGGACCCACGGTGCCGGTGGAGGGTCCGACCAAAGAAGAGGTTCAGGCTTCCCGCATTACCCTGGAGGAGCTACCTGCCAACTTCTTCTCGGGAGAAGAGGCCAAGAAATTTTATGTGCTGGGTAGCGGCCAGCTCCAGGCGATAGTAAGTGAGAAAAATATGAGGGCTCTTGTGGATAACGGGTCCGAATCTACGGTTTGTAGGGACTCCATCACACGAGAACTAGGCTTGGAGATAGATCGAGGGGTGTCAATGTCGATGGTGGTAGCCGACAACAAGTTGCAACCGGCGGAAGGAGTATGTCATAACCCCGTGATTGAGGTAGCTGGGGTAGAGGCCACGGTTCTTATCTTTTCGGTAAAAGAATGCTCCTCCGAATTGATCCTCGGGAGAACCTGGCTGAGCGCGGTACACGCAACCACAGTTGATTTGCCGGATGGAAGTCAAACTTTGTCGATCCAAAGTCCTGATGGAATTCGAGTGGTCCTAAAGACCGTGGACGTGCAAGATGAACGTAACCGGACCAGCCTTACTAGGCGCAAAGGGGCCCAGTTGAGGGTGTGTCGAGTCCGTCTAGAGGAAGTGCCCCTAACGGATAGGGGACCCAAGGGGGACCAATTGGAGATCGAGGACGTGGGGGATAGGATTGTAATTAACGGTATGGGGTACGAGAAGGAGGACGAGGAGGAGGAGTTCGGTGGGTGCGTCAGTTTGTCTTTTTTTGGAGGGATCCCCCTAGTCGGCGGAGTTAAGAGCACCAAACCGTGGCGGAGAAAGTGAAACCTGCCGCGGTCAGCCGAGATAGAATGGGGGAAGCTACGATATCGGAAGAGGAGATAGCAGATATCATCAGGAAGAGGAAAGAGACGGAAGGGCAAAGGATAACAGCCGATAGACTGGCCAAAATGGATATAGGAGATGGGAATCTCACGGAGGAAGAAAAAAAGTTCATAGCAATGACCTTAAGGGGCTGCGATAAGGCCATTGCCTTCGACGACTCGGAGAGAGGGAGAATCGACCCAAGGTATGCTAAGCCTGCCCGGATCCACACGGTCCTGCACGTCCCTTGGAAAGATAGGCCTCAATGGAAGTATGCTCAAAAGGAGAAAGAAGAGATAGTGGCCTTCATCAAGGAAAAGATCAGGACATTCGTCGCGGAGCCTTGCGAGAGTGCCTACTCCAATAAGTGGTTCTTTCTAAGGAAGGGAGGTAGCAACAAACTGAGATGGATCCAGAACCTCTAGAGGACCAATGCAGTCACTGTAAGAGACGTGGGGTCTATACCTGAGGCCGACTTGCTAGCGGAAGGGTCAGCGGGTTGCTCAATATACTCTATTTGCGATCTCTTCTCAGGGTACCACGAGATTCCCTTAGATTACCGGGACAGGCACATGACCGCCATGCATACACCCTTAGGGCTGGTTCGAATGATGGTGGTACCGATGGGTTGGACAAATGGGGTAGCCGTGTTCCAAAGGGCCATGATCACGGTCCTCAAGGAATTCATACCGGAGAAGGTGGAGGTCTTCCTGGATGATTTCCCAATAAAAGGGCCGGTCGAGCGGGATGAGACAGAGGTTTTCTCGGGGGTTAGAAAGTTTGTGGCCGACCATATGAAAGATGTCAGGGACGTTCTTGAGAAACTAGATGACGCCAACCTCACGGTAAGCGGGACTAAGAGTCGTTGGGGCGTATCCTCCATCAAGATATTAGGGTTCATTTGCGATAAGGAGGGGCGGAGGCCCGACCCCGAGAAACTAGTAACGTTGATGACTTGGCCATCGCCACTCAAATCCATAACGGAGGCCCGACAGTTTCTAGGGGTTGTGGGCTACTGGCGAATCTTCATAAAAGCCTATGGAGAGAAGGCGGAGCCCCTTAGAAGACTCCTCAGGAAATCGGAAGGATGGATTTGGGGAGAAGAACAAACTGCAGCCATGGAGGCCTTGAAGGGGGAGTTCCGCGAAGGTGGAGAGGTCCTAGGAGTCCCTTTTTTTGAAGACGAAGAGAGTCGCCCATTCATAGTATCCACGGACGCTGGACCTCACTCAGTGGGGGGCCTCCTGTCGCAAAAGGATAGGGAAGGGAGAGAGAGACCGTTGCGATTCGAGAGCCGTACCTTGAACCCCGCAAAGAGAAATTATAGCCAATTCAAGAAGGAAGTGTTGGGGGTGCTGCATTGCCTAAAATCTTTCCGTCACTACCTGTACGGACGACGATTTCTCCTAAGGGTGGACCCGACGGCAGTGACCGCGGTCCTCCAAAATGATTTCTCATTGACGGATCCGACCATCGCACGCTGGATGATCCATATCAGGCTTTATGACTATAGGGTCGAGAGGATATCGGGGACCAAAAACCAGGTCGCCGATGGATTGTCCCGACTTCCCATTCGAGAGGAGGACCTGCCTAGGTTTAAGAAGGAAGAAGAGATAATGGCCGAAGAGGCGATAATGCAAGTCGCCGCAAATAGGGCGCAAATAGCGGGGAGCCGCCGAGGGGAGGAAGGGGGCCCAAGGACCTTTCTCGCGAATCTCTACGATGGGAAGTACCGAGACATAGGACTGTACTTGGCCAGTAGGGAAACAGGGACTGAAAGAATCCGGCAAGAAGCGTTGGGCTATTGCCTACGAGGAGGCCACCTCTTCAAGAGGCCCACCAAGTTTGCAATACCCATGAGGGTGCTGTGCGATCCAGAGGAAAGAAGGGCGGTCATAGAGGAGTTGCACGATGGGGTCGTTGGAGGTCACAGGGGGGTTAAAGGCACTTTCGATAAGGTCCGCAGGCTATATTGGTGGGACGGGCAATACACCGAAGTAGAAAAATATTGTTCGGCCTGTGAAGCTTGCCAAAAGAGGGCGACGGTTCGATACAAAGAACCCTTAGTTCCGTCGTTCCGGGCGAGAAGATCCATGTAGACTTGGTGACCATGCCAAAGGGGGTAGGCGGACTTCGGTATATAATCAACGCCAGGGATGACCTCACCGGATTCGTAGAAGCAAAAACCATTAAAAAAAATACGGCAGAGGAGGTAAGTGATTTTCTCCTGGAGTATATCGCGCGATATGGGTGTGTCGAGAGAATAGTCATGGATAGGGGAGTTGAGTTCATGAGCCAGAAGGTAAAGGGGTTGTTCGAAAAGGCAGGGATCGGGGCAGCCTATACAACCGCTTATCAACCCCAAAGCAACGCGCCGGTAGAAAGGGGGCACCAGACGCTTGTGGACACCCTTGCAAAATGGTGCAAGGGTCGCGCGGAACAATGGCCCAAGTATTTACGATACGTAGTTTGGGCAGACAACATCACGGTCAAATCGAGTACTGGGTACCCTCCTTACACCCTTTGGTTCGGAGGCATTGTCCCCTACCCATTGAGTTCCACATTGATACTTGGACAAGTATCTCATGGAAAACCAACATGTCTAAGAGTGAGCTATTGGAAGCACGGATACAGTAGATAACCGAGAACTTGGATGCCGGGGTAGCCAAAAGATAGGTGGGACAAAAACCTGTGGGTCCGGAAGGCGCCAATAGGGATTAACGACATGTGCTGATGTACGATTCGTCGCTAGAAAAGACCTGGAGCAGAAAATTGGCAAACCGGTGGATGGGACCGTATAAGGTCCTAAAGAGGTTGGATGGGGGGGCCTATATGCTCGCGGAATTAGATGGGAGTAGGTTACGGGACCCTATCGCCGGGGCTCGTCTCAAAATCTTCCGATCAAGGGGGAGCCTGGGGGAGGAGACGAAACTAAAAGGGAAGGAAGTGCTCGAAGCAGAACTGACCATCACTCATGAAAAAGGGGAGACCTCCAAACAAGGGGCCTCGTCTCGCCCAACCATGAAAGGGTATAAGGTTCGGAAACCTCCTCTACCAAAGACCCCTAGGAAGAAGAAAAGGCCTAGAGAAGAAGAAGGTAATGACAATCGGTTAGGGAAGCGCCGGCTAAGGGAGAGGCGGAGTGCCTCAAGGAAAGCCTTGAAAATCAAACGGGAGAGAGAAGAGAGGAGACGGAAGAGGGAGAGGCATGAGAAGAGGAAGAGGAGACGGAAACAGTCGTAGGATGATGCACCGTGAGTCGTGGTCCTAGGAAGGGAGATTGTATCATAGTTAGAGAGGGATGGGTGTCACAGAACCAATGGGAAGGGTGTACCATAGTTAAGGAAACGTGAGTCGGGAAGGGGCGGTATGTTGCGACCCCGGAAGGGATTTTGTACCTTACTTAGGAGAAGAGGGCAAAGTTAGGAAAGAACAGGCATCTAGGGGCGTGGGTAACCAAAGGAACCGGGGGAAATGAGATGAGCTAAAATAAGGGGAGGGAATATACATTGGGAGATGCTCGCCGGGACGGCGAGAAATGGGGTGTGGGCTGGTTGTCGGGTGGCTGGCTACCAGCCGAAGGGTTTTTATTTTTGAAATGAAGAACATTTTCCCTTTTTTTTTTATGGTTTTTGCGTGGTTTTGAAGTAAGCGTGAATGCGAGTATGTTGTTTATGGATGTCCTCGGGCATCGAGGGTCTTAATACCTAAGGCAATAAATCAAGGGTCGGTGGCGGACTTCGGGACGGACCCTGGAAAAACTCGAGGAATTGGGACTTGTGAGGGTTAGGTTTGACCACGAGGAACATTCGGACTACTCCGGTCCCCCGCGGCCTGCTTCATACAGGGAGAAGGATGTTCAGGAGCCTGCGGGAACTCGCGATGTCCGTGCTACTAAGGGGGGTTCCGTGAGACCTAATCAAGAAGGCAACTGGGGCCGCGTCTTGGTAAAGAACGGAGGCAGGGGCAGATCCCGTGTCGACAGCTTCGGAAGCCTGCCTGGACCGTGATCGCCGTAAGATAGAGCCGGCTCCCCGGCATTCGCCGATGCGACGACGGTCAACTAGCCGGTGGGGAAATGAGATTGGCCGGCGGATGAATGGGATCAATCGGGGACGACGGGTGCATCCGCGGCTGAGTGCAGGAGGCGAGTCGACACAAAGAGATACCGGAGGGATCCTCGTGCTGCCAACTCCGCCCGGGGAGAGGGATGAGCATGCTCCCAGCAGCGGGTCCGTAGTAAGTTCGGGACCCCCCCCCTCTTGTTGGCCTGTGAGAAGAGTGGAAGGTGACTTAACCGTCGATGAAACAATGACGGGGAACGAGATTCGAGGCAATCAGAAGGACAAGCTACATAGATCATCTTGATAACCGTCGCGAGCAACGACCTGGGCCGCATCCTGCATCCGGATGTACCCGGTCCAAAAGTACGGCTAGAGTCGTTGCTTCATGCGGCAAGAACGCAGGCAGTTACAGCAAGGGAGGGGAAGCGTCAACCAACCGTTTGGCTGGCTGGGGAAGGTTTCAGATACGACGTTGGGGAGTGGTAGAAAAGAAGGATAGGGGGATCAAAGGTTTGCTGAGTAGGTCCTGAGTAAGGGAGGGAAATTGAAGATAGCAGTGGGTGTCGGGAGGGAGAAAGGGAAATGAGTTGAACGGTTGCCGGCTAATGCTCGTGGCAACTAAGGAAGAGCCCCAGTGGAATCGAAAAGTCGGGGAAGCATCTAGTTCGGAAGATGGGCAGATGCGGACGCAAAAACAAGAACGAGGCAACGAGAAGTGGAGAGCAGCAGGGAGATCGAAAAAGAAGATGCGGGGAGCACAAACCTCGAGGAGTGGGCTAGAACCAAACCGCGAGTGAGGGAGCTGTGACTAGGGGAGACTTACGGGCGCGAGGACGTGCGCGGGCAAAGGTTCTTGTTGCAGGGGCTTGGGGGGAGAGATTGAGATCCGGAGGAGAAGTGGGAATGGATGGCTATTGGTCAGAATGAGAAGAGCAGAGGATCGCCGGTGAGAAGGAAGGGAAACAAAGATAAAAAAAAGGAAAGGTCGGCGGGAAAATTCTAAAATTTGGAGGATGGCGCCAGAAAATCGTATACGGAGGAGTGAGGAGCAACTAGAGGAAAACTCGGAGAGGCACAGGGAGTATAAAAGAGAAGGAGGGTTCGGTGGACAATATGCAGGGAGGGATGTCCGACGTACGGGGGAGTTCTCGGAAGCGCACGAGTTCGCTCAGGCGTCGGTGGGAGAAAGAAGGAGAGAGCGCCCGAGGGAGAGTGAGAAAAGGAGAGAAAGGTTCGCGAGGAGAGGAGCGCCGTGGGGGCGAGTCTGCACTCGACATCGAGCCAACATCGTTGAGGGAGCGAGGGCGAGGGCGCACAAGCAAAGAGAGGGAGGAGGGGAGAGGTGAGTGAACGGCGCACGTTCGCCCGCACGTAGCTTTACGCTCGTGTTAGCTCCCGCGGAGCTGCGACCGAAGCGGGCCGCAGAGGGGCGGAGGCGAGGAGGCAGGCTCCAAGTGTTCATGCGTTCCCGTGTACGGTGAGCACGACGGTGCGCGAGGCATCGAACTAGACGATGGGACGGCGAGAGGAAGAAGGAGGGGGAGCGGCCGGCGTTTGGCGACTAGAGACCCGTTTCATGTGTGTGGGCTCGGTGCACCCGTGAAGGTGGCAATCGGCGTGATGACATTGGGCGTGCACGATGGCGACAACTGAGATACGAAGACATCAAAGAGAGAGAGAGGGAGAGAGAGAGAGGGAGAGAGAGAGAGAAAGATAGAGAGGGAGAGAAAGAGAAAGAGAGAGAGAGAGGTGATGTATGGTCGGTAATAGTGGCAGTCCGAGCAGGTGAGGAGGCGTGGCTTAGTCGTCGGTGGAGAGAGAGGATACACACTCCTGAAGGGGCGTGCGTTCGAGCGTTGAGAGGAGGGAAAGGAAGTAAGCAGGGGGAAGCGGGCGAAGAGAGGGAGAGAGAGAGAGAGAGAGGGAAAGAATGCAAGGGAAAAATAGATAGATAGATAGATAGATAGAGAGATAGATAGATAGATAGATAGAGAGAGAGAGAGAGAGAGAGAGAGAGAGAGAGAGAGAGAGAGAGAGAGAGAG
>BFEA01000366.1:670938-686648 GCA_003427395.1 Chara braunii | reverse complement strand
GAGAGAGAGAGAGAGAGAGAGAGAGAGAGAGAGAGAGAGAGAGAGAGAGAGAGAGAGAGAGAGAGAGTGAGAGAGAGAGAGAGAGGGGGAGCGAGTTGGGAGCTTCTTCGCACCCCAAAAACTCGGCAGAGCTTCGCCGAGTTCGGCTCTACAACGTTGTCGCGTCGGCGACCCATTGCGACTCAGGGTCTCTCCTGCTCGCTAACTGAGCGGACACAAGCGTGCTTTTTCCCGGTTCTCTAAGTTTCGTCTTATGAACTGAGCAGTCACGGGATTGCCTTATCTGGCTCGGAAAGTCTTGCTTTGCGAGTCGAACTGTAACAAGCTTGTTTCTTTTCCGACTCTCTAAGTTTTGCCTTACGAACCGAACAATTACGAGCATGTTTTTGATCAGGTTCTCTAAGTTTCGCCTTACGAACTGAGCAGTCACGGGATTGCCTCATCTGACTCGGAAAGTCTTGCCCTTCGAACCGAGCTGTAACGAGTTTGTTTCCTTTTCTTGCTCTCTAAGTTTTGCCTTACGAACCGAACAGTTACGGGCATGCTTTTGTTCAGGTTCTCTAAATTTCGCCTCACGAACTGAGAAGTCACGGGATTGCCTTATCTGACTCGCTAAGTTTTGCCTTGCGAACCGAACTGTAACGAGCTTGTTTCCTTTTCTGGCTCTCTAAGTTTTGCCTTAGGAACCGAAAAGCAAGCTGAGGAGCAAAATAGTACAAACTCAATTTTACTGCATCAGCCTAGAGAGAAGGAAGATGGGATTGAAGGTGGCCTCAAGGACAGGGGAGGAAAGAAAGAAGGAAAGGAGGCTAGTAGTCAAAAGTCCCCACCTCCGCTGGAAGGGAAGGAACAAACGGATATCTTTGAGGAGGCCTTCGGGCCAGCCCCAATGGAGGTGGAAGAAGGACCCTCTCCCCAGACATTGAGATGAAGGAAGCAGAAAAAGATGGGGAAAAAAAGGATGACACTCAGATCCCGGTGGAGGACAATTTCACGAAGGTGGCTCACTGGCTGTACCAAAATCTGCAGGATAGATATCCGGGACATGGGGATGACTTCTGGGACTGTACATACAGGGAGTTGGTCCCACTATTGGAAAATAGTGCCACACTTAAAAAGGCCCTCGAACAAGGACTACCAGAAAGTACCAATTAGACCAACATTTGTCATCGATTATTGATAATAGTACTCGCTCGCTTCCTCCCCCGATTATCAAGGGAACCCAAGACAAAACAAGAGGAGGCCAGTGACCTGGTACCCATGCAAGAAACTGCCCAACATCAGTTAGGGGGAATACAACCAGTGATTTATATAACAGGCAGTTTCGAAGGGGGCCAGAGGGGCGAGGGATATGAAGAGACCAGTGCTGAGGGTACGACCGAAGAGACAAATGTTTCCAAGGAGAACAAACAACAAGGGAACCCTGTTCTACAATTTCCCCCTCCCCTCTTGGAAGTATCACCAGACCCCCCGGACAGAGGAACTGGTTAGTAAAAGACAAAAAATACGCCACTTGTTAGAAAATTGTTTTGCCCCACCCTCCCCCCTGCGGGGTAAGATCTTGATAGTACCCGTCCGAGAAAAGGAAGGAAAATGGGAATTAGGACTTAATGAACCCCCCCATGCTAGGCACGGGGAATTCACTCTACAGGGATGGTCCTCAGTTTTCCCCCTCTGGTCCCCAGCAGGAGAAGGATTGTTCAAATCTGACCTGCAATCCGATGTTTAAAAAAAACATCAGACAGGAGTTGTGGCCATAAGAGTCGCAACATACGGTCAACTGAATATTGCAGAAAGAACTGTGTACATCCTCTGTGACCCTACCAAAGAGGCAAGACTGAAAGGGGTTACCAAGAACTCGCTGCTTGATCTGCAACTTCTTAAGATCAGACTGAGCAATACCTGGTCAGGAGATGAAGTGCGCGACATCTTCATCAGACTCCTCAGAGAGGGACCCCTTTCGGGGTCAGAGGAATGGAATGACATCGACTGGGTACGTCTTTAGGGTCTTGAGGGTCTTAATTGGTTGAAAGGAGAACAAAATGGATTATATTAGGGTCTTGTATGGTAGAGATAAAAATTGGGCAAAAAGGAAGAGGGAGGTTGATCTAGACCTGCAGTCTCTGAACGTAAATGGCCTTGCATCAACCTCTCCATCAAAGAAACAAACCATCTGGGACCAGATCAGGGGGGTGGAGGGTAGAGACTGGCTGGATGCAATCTGCGTCCAAGAAACCCACCTGATGGACTCCGCAGAATATCATCGAGTTCATAACGAGGTATGGCCTTACCAGGCCTTTCGAGCCCATGCTCCGCGACCGGGGAGTGCCGAGGTAGCCATTTGGCTACCCCTGGCCTCACGTATTGACCCGCTCAATTGGGCCGTGGATCAGGAGGAGGGAAGATGGGTGTATGTGCTGGCGGTGTTAGAACTCGAGGTGGTGGCTATCTTCTGTATCTACGCCCCGAATGAGGCAGGAGCCAGAGTCGTTTTTTTTTAGTCCATTAAGGAGCGTGTCCCACAGGGCATCCTGATCATACTAGCTGGAGATTTTAACGCGGCCCCGGATCGGTGGCTGGACAAGTGGAAAATTTTGTCCCCTTGCCTAGTTTATATCGAAATGGATGAACACACCATATCAGACCTTTGTATGTCGTTAGGAGTATATGACACATACCACAAAACTCATCCATCAAAACATACATTTTCGTGCTTCAGGAAAAATGGGCCACAAAGGATCTTCAGATGCTGCATCGACTTGATTCTTGCTTCAGAAGATTTAGAGGGGGCTTTGCAAATTGCTGAAATCTTCCCACAAAGTCCATACCCCGGGCTGGACCATGCGATGTGTGTCACTATTTTTTCGTTTCGCAAACGGTCGGATCAAGGGTCTGTTTATTATAAACTATGTACATCGCTATTATCAATACCAACTTGAACGTTCTAAACACACATCAAAGAAACCTGGACACACTAACAAACACATCGACGGACATGCTGCGATGATGTTCTATGGTTCAACAATGGACTGTTTTTTTTTGGCTAGGAAATGTGGCGAATTCTCAAGAGCCCTAGCGACCCATTTTGATGAAATGACACTACAATATCAAATAAACCAATTAAAACAGCAAGAAAAAAATGCAAATCAGGAGTCAAAAAAACTCTCCAGTGCGATTCAGTCAATGGAGACTCGATTGGTAGCCTGCATGGAACACCGGTGGTAAGGTGCACGCATTAGGTGAAAAATACGAAAGCATCAAACAGAAGGTTCAAGGGATTCCCGTTTTTTTGCCATGGTAAGGGTGAGAACAGGGAGAACCATTATTGAGACCCTGGACGACCCGGCTCAGGAGCGGGCCCAGTTGGCCACTAACACCCCGTAGTGCGTTCACATTGGCCGAGTTTTTTTTCAAGAACTCTTCAAATCAGAATGTAAAAGTCAGCCAAAAGAGCAAAGAGAAAAATAAATTGACGATTTTCTTGCGCCCTTAGAGAGTAGCTTGTCGGAGGAGCAAAAGGAAAAGATGGAGATTCCCGTGGAAAAATATGAAATATGGACAACCCTCATGCAAATGGAGGAAGAAAAGACCCCGGGAATTGATGGGCTACCAAAAGAATTTTGGGAATCTATGTGGAACCCCATGTCGCTGGACCTGATGAACTACTACCGAGCTGTCTGGGAGTCAGGGCAAATGGGCGAAGTGGTGGGGCAAGGGGTGTTATCTCTCTTGTACAAGAAGGATGATAAGACGAATATTCGAAACTATCGGCCTATTACCCTACTGACAGTGGTATGCAAAATGGTGGCGAAAGCCTTGACAAACCGCATGATCCCAATAATGGAGGAGATCATCCACCCAGCGCAAACAGGTTTTATAAAGGCATAAAAATATAAGATAATGTCCTCCTAATAAACGAGGTGATCAAATTGTCATGTCAATCTAGGCATAATGCGGTTATAATCTTTATTGACTTTGGAAAAACCTATGATCATGTCGACTGGTTTTTCCTTGATAAGCGTCTGCAAAAGCTAAACTTTGGATCTTGTTCAGGAGGTGGATGAAGATTCTACATCATAGTGCCACAACGAGGGTGCAGGTAAATGGGAGGTTGACTCCCCCCATTTGGTTGGAACGTTTGGTACGCCAATTAGACCGAATTGCCCCTTTCTTATTTGTTATAATCATGGAGGCTCTGACAGCAAATCTGAAAGCACATATGAAAATTCATAAAATACGGGTAACCTCTATGCTGAAAGAGGCAATCCCAATTTGCTCCCTGTTCGCAGATGACCTCACCATTATGGTAGATGCCTCACCCGAAAATATGAGAGAAATCAAGGAATTGATGAACTGTTTTTGCTTCCTGTCTGATATGAGAGTGAATAGGGGGAGCAAAACTGAAGGGTGGTGGATCCACTACCAAGGGTGTAGGCCACCGGAGTCCCCACAGATAAGATGGATACCAACCAATTCACCTATCAGAATCTTGGGGATACAAATGTCCGCTGAGGGTCGTCCAACAACCAATGATGAGTGGTTGACACAACCAGTTCTGGAGAAATTGTCACGATGGAAGGATCGCCCCACATCATTAATGGGAAGGGCTCTTGTCATCAACAACCTGGTGCGGGTGTCTCTTTGGTATAGGACAGCCATATGGTCACTCAACAAGTCAACTTTGCGTCCCCTTCAGAGGCAGGTGGCGGCCTTTCTCTAGAGAGGGAACCATGAATGTAGAAGCGCGATTAGTAGAGTCGCTTGGTGTGCAACTATCCAACCGAAGTCCAAAGGAGGCTTAGGGATCCTGGATTCTGACACACAAATTATGACCTTGACCCGGAAATGGGTTAAAAACCTCCTTTTCGACACATACATTTCCTGGCGACAACTGGCCCTACAGCAGATTAGAAGGCTGCCCCCCCCCCCACCCCGGAGAGTATTAGAGGACAGGTATTGGACTACACCAAAAAGGATGACAGGGCCAGAGGAGGAGCAGGAATCTGACAGACGAGCGGGTAAGGAGGGACATTAAAAATGACCCCTTTTGGACCATACTTCTCAACACCCGACGCAAGCGATCGCTCCCAAACAAGGTGGCCCCGCGACGGTGGGAAGAGGTGTTTAGACAACCATTATTCGGGAACCAGTGGATTACTGACTCCCAAGACTCGGTCTTTCTTTGTACAGAAACCCTCTGGAGGGGGTGGGCGAGTCAGGGCATCCTTAGAGTGGGGGACAACTGGGATTTGGACACCAGGGACTGGATCACTGAAACCCAGTTGAGAGAGTGACTGCGATCTTGTCATAATATTGGAGAAGCTCTTGAAAAAATTATTTTTTCGATACCAATGAACTGGGTGAGGATCCTGAGGAAAGGACGAACCTTGAATGAAAGTGACTGGGTAGGAATCAAGGGGTGTGTAGACAAGGTTTGAAATATGGTAGTATTTGGCCGCCTGAATGGCGAGATGTTGGTAAATCTCTTTCAAATTAAGAGCAAAAATAGATTGGTCAGGACGAATCCGGACGAGACAAGGTGGCTTAAAGTCTTAAAGAAGAGGATATCTTTCGAATTAGGGTGCTCAAGGAAAGAGCACAGTGGTGGGTGTACAGACCCAATACCTCGATTGCATATCTAGCTTTTGATCCGGTCCCTTGGGTTTGAACCTCCCAGTTTGGCAGAGGCAAGACAAGAAAACAACAATTTTTCTCAATGACAGTTAAAAGAGCCTATCGTTTGCTACGTCCAAGGGTGAATCTAAAGGATGTGGTAATGGATGGTGGATGAGGCACCCAAATCTGGAAAGGAATTCCATGCGACCTATCAAATGATTTAGGCTCAGTAAATCATTACCAACGAGAATTGCATCCTTACAATGGCAGGTGAAACACCGTTGCCTGCCCACAAATGATTGGCTGATTGACCGTACATTCCTGGAACAGAGGGCCTAGCTCTCCCCTGGTGCAAGCTATTTGCGACGTCATACCCGGCCAGGCGGAGACCCGAGACAATTGAGCACATCTTTCTACAGTGCCCTGAGTCAGTTTGGTTATGGAGATGGTGGGATCGAGTGTGGCGCTTGTTAGGCACATCAATTTCGTGGCCATGGGATTGGAAACCAATTCTGTGTGAAACCTAGCAGTTGGAACAGGCGAGCAATTTCGAAAGAAAAATTCAAAAATGTTTACTGTGGGACGGAGGGCAATCTTTTGGGCAATCTGGTGGAAAAGGTGCACTAGGGAGATGGAAGGAGTTCGTCTTGAAGGACCTGCCGTTATAGAAACAATCAAGCATCAGATTCAGGCTGACCTCATAATTCAATGGGATAAAGTTAAAAAAAAAATGACATTTATTCACTCAAAAACAGAAATCAAACTGCAAATCCAATCCTTCTGTAATGACTGGCTGGGTGGGGAACACGGGGCGTTGATAGCGAATGTGCGATGGAAAGAGGGGAAGGGAGGGGATCAGGAAAGCCTTGAAAGGGACTACCACCTCCATTTTCATGATTGGACGAAAATTGTCTCGTCCACCCCATTACGACCTCTCTCTGATTTCCCTGATCCTTTTCCGCCATCAGCAAGCTCAATGGTTGAGACTACTTGGTATGCAGGTGCTTAGTATTATTATCTTTTCTGATTTTCTTGCTCATTCCAGTTTTCTGGTTTCCAATGTATGGGGGAAGGAAGAATTAATGTGTAACAGTAAGCATTTGGCGCCTGTTTTTAGGATGAAGAGATTCTCCCCCGCTCTCTTTCTAAAATTTCGCTCTATTAATCCCCTGGATCCCAAGGCAATCAATGCTGGCAAGAACCTCCCACAACCTTTTCTTGATATGCATCATTCTGTCTGTATATGGGACGCTGGACCCGTTTTCCAACAGGCGAGGCTTTCCACCAGTAGATGGAGCCGCCCCCCAGGTGCTAGTGGTGTCTGCTCTTACTAGCAACACTAACACCAATGGGGGCGTTTGTTAAAAAAAAAAAAAAAAAAAAAAAAGACACTTCTCGGGCGCGTAAATCCCCCGAGGAATTCATCATTCCACTTATCCTCGGGGAATTGAAAAAAAAGTGAAAACATTTCCCCGGGGATTCCTTGGGGATTCCTCGGCCTACAGCCATTTCGACATGCTCCCCAAGGGACCTCTCGAGGTCCCTCTGAGGTCGAGCATCCGAAAGAATCGGGGCGTCGACGGCAACTCCCTCGACGACAATTTTCGAACTCAGCTGGTCCATTGCTGTTCCTGACGGCCTGTTGACGGACATCTTCGATCGGCAACGTTCGGTGTCATGGAATTGTCTGTCAACGGTCACCGTTGCTGGCCTGCCGGCCTCCACGACGTCTAGAAGGGACTGTCTTGCGTCAGTGCCCTTGGCCCCGAACTGGACCAACGACGTCGGCACGGACACAGCTAGCTGGACCACTCTCGCCCCCTCCCCCCCGCGGCCGCTTGTCAATATATGAAACTGGCCGCAGGAGCCCCTGAGGAATCGTCCTCGGGGGACCATTCCGAGGAAGAGTGAAACGACGGTGGGAATTTCCTCGGGTGACGAAAAGAAAATTTCCTCGGGCATCGAGGACGACCCGAGGAGTGTCTAACGAGGCCCCGAGTCAAAATTTTGTTGCTCATTGGGTGAGAAAGTGGTTATCTCACTTTGACCATCTAATGTATCTCAACGTAAAGTGCCGTCAAAATGCATCCGAGGATCCAAAAAAAATGAAACAAAATTGAGGTACATGATACCGTACATCCAATCATCGAGCTTCGTCACGACGCCCGAACATCAGATGGTCCGACGTTATGGGGACAAAAAAAGTTAAAAAAATGCTAAAAAACACTCTTTTTTTTCATATGCTCAGTTTCATGAAGTTAGGAAAAAACGTCAGTTTTAACGAAATGTCATTTTGATGGCGAGTCTTCTACAGGAGAAGGACAGCGGCGACACAGTGTCAGCAGCAGTGGCAGAAAGCGGCATCACACATCCTCAAGGGTCCTCAATATCATCATCATCATCATTATTATCATCTTCGTCTTCTTTTACCGCTTGTCACTTTTCACTTGTTTTTTTCTCTTCTCCCATAGACTGGATGATTCCTACATCAGCAGGTCAAGCCTGCAAAGCCTTTTTCCTCGGCCCAGCTCCGTCAAGCACCTCTTTTTTTTTTTTTTTTTTTTTACAAAGCTCCAATCTATTCGTGGGGAGCAGCACGTGTTGGGAACCTGGCCCAGCGACCCATATGAAAAATTTACAGATGGTTTGGAAGTATAGCTGAAGAACAAGAGCATAGGCAAAATTCAGAAAACGACTCAGAAACCCCTCATCAATCCTCTCACCCAGCCAACAACCTGGTAGGCATAGCATGGTATGGGGGAGAGTGATGGAAAAGGGAGGCAAAGAGATGGAAGAGCTTTCAAGGAGAGCGGCTAGACTGCTAGGGACTATGGATAGTAACAGGCGGCTCCAAAGAAGGGCTGAAGAGGCAGAACTAGCTTGGGGTTTGGGCCAAAATCTTTAAAACCCCAGAAGGCTCAATTGTAGACTGATGATACCATGATTGAAGGGAGATAGCAGTAATAGGGCTGGGGGTGAAGAGGTATAAATGACAATGGAAGATCTCAGCACTCAAAACAGGGGCTGCTGAGTCAATCCCCTGGGTAGCAGGGCAGTCAATGCTGGCAGGCCCCACGACCACTGTTCTCACTGTTCTCAGACATTCACATTTCTGTATATGGGACGCTGGACCCGTTTTCCAGCAGGTGATGCTCCCCACCAGTAGATGGAGCCTCTCCCCAGGTGTTAGTTGTGTCTGCTCTTATCAACATCAATAACACTTTTTTTTTTTTTTTTTTTTTTTTTTTAAGAACTCCCACCGGTGTTAGTGGTGCTGATAAGAGCAGACACCACTACCACCCGGGGAGAGGCTCCATCTATTGGTGCGGAGCATCACCTGCTGGAAAACAGGTCCAGCGTCCCATATACAGGTTTGATCAGAAAAAATCAGAGAAAATGACCTGCCAGCATTGATTACTTTGGATTACAGGGGATTGATTGAGCAGGTCTTTTGGAAAAACCTTGAGAGAAGGACCAGGAAGAAGGGACTTAGACATAACTAGAGAAAACCTGCCAGGATTGACTGGAGAAAACCTGCCAAAATTGTCTACCATGCCTGGAAATGTTCGACAGGATGTCTTGTGATGCATAGACAAGTAGCAGGAGTCCTTCTCACCCCTTCATCTGGTCAGGGTACCATGAGGAGCCACTGGGGGTGGCCAGTGGGGCCTCCTCCCGTCACCCTGTCCTGCCACGAACAATCTCCATGCAATCATGCGACCCTGCAGTCATCTGTCGGGTGTGACCAGTTGACATCCGTCACTGCTATATCAGATGTTAGTCTCAAAAAAGGTAAAAAGGAACAGGAAACACAGAAGGTTCGGTTCTGAAAGATTATATCATAGATGTATTTCCAGGGACCATGGATGGGGGGGGAAAGGGTCCGAAAACTCTTCTGTGGGTCTCATGGGGATACTCGGATCTATCAGCAGCCAGTCCTTGAATCTCAGACGGTAATCCCTTGGGACTTCCTCCCTTTGGCTGTCCTCCCCACCTTCCCTATCTTCCCAATCCCCTGACCAGCACACTTCCGCAACACATCCCTCCCGGTCTCCGCCCAACCATTCCCTAGAGAACTGCAATAACCGTTCCCTAATGTCTGTGGAGCGATGAAAATTATCCAGCGATTGCGTGGTTGCTTTCCACCGATGTGAGAGTTCCAGTTGGAAGTGTGTTTTAAATTGTTCGACCCTCTCCTCCACCTCTACCCGTACCTGCTCCAGAGTCAGAACACAGCGTTGCCACCACAACACCCACAAGATCATTCTTCGGGACAGGTGAAACATGTTTGACACGAAGATGCTGTCTTGGAAGGGCGGGTAATGTCCCATTAAGATGGCACGCCAATCCCACGACCACGGATATCCCGGAACCATTTGCTGCTACACCCTGTCCCACCACCTCCAGGTCAATATTGTTGATGGGCATTGTAGAAAAATGTGTTCAATTGTCTCTGCCCTATTTTTGGCCGGGAAGCCTGACAAACAGCGGGAACACCAAGGAAGCGGACGTGCCTTCCTACGTTGAGGTGCTTCTGCCATCTATCGATCACCGTATCCCTTACGCATTGCTTGGCTTTGAGCATCCTATACGACGCTTTCACCGAGAGTCCCGACAATGTCTTAGGTTTGGATTGTCGCGGGTTTTGCTGTGAGTCGGAGTTCCAAACCCATTCCAATGGATCAAATGAGAGTTCTTTTTTTTTTTTTTTTTTTTTTTTTTTAAAAAAAACACACCTCCTGCAGTGATAGTGGTGCTGATACGCGCAGACACCACTAGCACCTAGGGGGAGGCTCCATCTATTGGTGGGGAGCATCACCTGCTGGAAAACGGGTCCAGCGTCCCTTTTTACAGAGAGCGTTTGAACTGTGTCATCAACTGGACAGGAAATTGGGAAGGGGGAGTAAACCTCTTCACCCTGAAGCGGGCGCCAGATATCGGCTGTAGCAAACTAGTTCCTCCCCCTCCTACCTCACCTCTACCTGCTTGAGGCAGTGCTGTGCCAGAACTTGACTTATTAGTTCCTCCCCCTCCTACCTCACCTCTACCTGCTTGAGACAGTGCTGTTCAAGAACACAACCTATTACCCATCCATTCCATAGGAAGGTCCGCCGGCTATCTCCTTCCCCCAAAACCTTTTTTTTATTTTTATTTTTTGTGGGGGGGAGGAGGAGGGGGGGGTTGGGGGGAACAAAGCTCCAATCTATTCGTGGGGAGCAGCACATGCTGGGAAAGGGCCCAGTGTCCTGTATGGAAAATTACATCGAATTTAGAAAATTTGAGATACCGGGGCCATTACCCGACTTTGGCTAAGAGAAAATTGGA
Organism: Chara braunii; assembly: GCA_003427395.1. Classification (NCBI taxonomy): domain Eukaryota; kingdom Viridiplantae; phylum Streptophyta; class Charophyceae; order Charales; family Characeae; genus Chara; species Chara braunii. The sequence continues at coordinate 675,707 of BFEA01000366.1, read as the reverse complement.
GCTACTTAGGAGATTACTACGACAAACTTCAGAATTGAACAAAATTCAGAAACCAGCTCAGGAGCCCCCCATCAATCTTCTTTACCTCATTCCGGCAAGACTTACGGCAACAGAGTCACCATCTCCGTTGCTGCTGTACCCTATTTTCATCCTACCAGCTAGCCCCCACACTAGTAGGATGCTTGATATCCCACCATCTACTCCCACTCACCTAAAAGACTCAGACCCCCCAATCCATCCCCTGTACCCCACTCCGGCAAGACTTACTGCAGCAGAGCCACCATCGCTCGGATCACCATCACAGCAGTCCAAACCACGTTGCGAGACTAACTGCTGAACCTGCCAGCCGCCCCTCGCAGGTAGTCCAAAAAGATGAAGGGGTATCGTCGTTAGCAATGACGTCAACCCGCAGCAAACCTAACCCCCATACACTTGCACTTCCCCACTCACTCACCCTCACTTTGTTCCTCCTCTTCGACCAGAAGCACAGGATAAGAAGAACGACCCCTCTCATAATCCTCCGCGCGGCACCCAATGACTCACACTGCATCATTGTCCTCCTGCTATTGACCGCCTAGCGCCACGTGGTCTTGGGAAACTTCGGGCACCGCCTCGTTGTTGACATCCTCCCACTATCAGCCATTCGCCACCGCGCTGCTTCAGGAGACTTCCAGCACTGCCGCGCTGCTTCAGAAGGCCTCGGACGGCGGAGCGCTCCCGGTAGCGCTCCACCGCCCCCCGGAGGGTCATCATTTGTCACTCCATCAAGCACCTCAGGTCCTCTGTTCTTTCTTTCTTTTCTTCCTTTTTTATTTTTTTAAGCAGGTGCTCTAATTGGCTACCTCATGTCCTGTGATTGGCTGGCTGTGGCAAATTTCCAGGGGTTCATGCTGTGAAAACAGTGAAACACTTTTTCCGTTTTTTGTATGGTTAACAACCTACCCCCCATCCTCGAAAGCCGGCTTGGAGGGCCACACTATTAGGGCTAAAGTCAGGGCTTACCTTGCTAGGCCTTCCGAGGTCCAATTGCCAGGCGTATCCTACTGGCATGGTATGAAGCCCACCCTTTTAGAAATCCATCGACAGGTCGCTAGCCATTGGAGATCGATAGACCAGGAGTGTCCAAACCCTGAAGAACTCTTTGTTGAGATCGAACAGTCTTCATCAAAGCAGAGGGGACCCTACGTTTTACAAGCATAACACCATGGGGCACAATGGGATGACCGATGCTCACTGAAATCAAGGGAGACGGTGCTGCTCCAGAGAGCGAAATAGCTTCCCTACCACACCTCTTGTCGTTGACTTCCCCACTCTTGCACTCTTGTCTATTGTGCCGTCATGTTTTGTTCATTCTCCTCTATTTGTGGCGGGTTAGACTTATCTGCTGTTTCGGTCCCTGGTGTCAGGAGGTGCAGATCATCAGGCTGGACGGGGATTCTAGAGCTTAAAGTCGTTGGGTTTCTGCTGATCGAGGGCGACTGCCTAGATCTCCTATAGAGGGGGAAGGGTCCCCATTGTTCTCATGGTTAATTAGCCTGATCAAGAGGTGACACTGTGGCAGGGGGGTCCGGGAGATCACACCTTCCAAACAACCCTGTTCCACTTGTTCCATCATCAGTACTTAGGGTAGGACTCCACTGCTGGATGGCAGCAATTTGGGGACTCCACTGCTGGTGGCAAATAGAAGCATTTTGTTTCCACTCTGACTACCTCCGCTTTTTCAGCACACCAACCAATCCCCGTGCTTCCTTTCCGCACGGGATGGGTAAATCTAGAGGGTGCGTTCGCCTACCTCTAGTGCTTCCTTTCCGCATGGGATGGCTAAATCTAGAGGGTGTTTTTGCCTACCTCTAGAGGTAGGCAAACACACCCTCTAGATTTACCCATCCCGTGCGGAAAGGAAGCACGGGGATCGGTTGGTGAGGTAGGCAAACACACCCTCTAGATTTACCCATCCCGTGCGGAAAGGAAGCACAGGGATTGGTTGGTGTGCTGAAAAGGTGGAGGCAAACTTGCCCGAAAAGGCAAGGCTTCCTGATCGGGTAACAAGAACCTTGGGAAGTCCCACAAATTGCTGTTGCGGTGGAGTGACTGTCCCTTTTCACTTGCCCATTCCCGTTGGCTACGATTTTGGGCTGGCGGATGTTTTCCTGGCGCCAAGCACCACCAAGCAGTGAGGTCCTACCCTTAGAGTCCTCTTCCTTCAAGGTTTTTTTTTTTTTTTTTTTTTTTTTTTTTTTTTTTTTTTTTTTTTTTTTTTTTTTTGAAATCCTAATCCTGATGCCATCCTTTTTTTTGCAAATAAAAATTCCGACTCTATTTCATCTCTTCTGGTCCCCCAAACACAGATTAACACACGGCAGGGAGGTTAAGCTAAGTGTACGCGATTTCAGATGGCCGGAAGCGAATCTCTCTTCCAAGGACATAGTAAAGACTACCAGTGCATATCAGTTCCCTGACTATCAAGGGGCTACCAACTCCAATCGGTATCTGCGGGCTGAGTCAGGCTGTTGATGATCATTTTAACTGCACTGTTATGATCCTGGCCAATTTCGAAGTACACATTCATCAGAAAGTACGATGCCGTCGAATTGCAAAACGAAATGAATGAACTTGAGATGAGAGAGAGGGAAAGACGAAGAAGAAGAAAGAAAGAAAGAAAGAAAGAAAGAAAGAAAGAAAGCAATAAAGAAAGAAAGAAAGCAATAAAGAAAGAAAGAAAGAAGGAAGAAAAAGATGTACACCAGCATAGGACAATGATCATGCTCTTCTTCTTCGTCAACCACTCTCCTCCTCTTTATCTCCTTCCCTCTTATTCAAACAAGAAATAATAATAATAATGCCGAATGGCTGAACCAGAATCAATGTCCGAATCCCTCTTCTACTGCAGGCTTCACATGAGGTCCACCAGAGCCATGGCCACCCTTCTTCCTCCTTCCACAGCCGAGGCTATGGCGGACTACCAGGGCACTGCCCTGATGTGCAAAGGACAACACAAAGCAGCTATGGCTGCTCTAGCTCAGGTCGCCATGCCTGACTCTGCCTCAAAGCTTGTTGTAGCTCTACCCCAACGGGGCCTTCCAAATGCAGCGCCCACCAAGGTGATGAAGATGGCATCCACCATAGCCAGGTAAGTACCTATGGCGCGATCCTTCCTCCTAGTCCTGGTCTTCTTCCTCCTCCTGTCCTTGCTCCTCCTTAGCAGTGCTGCTCCAGCCAGCACTCTAACCAGTGTGTCGCCAAACTTGCACACTGATAATGAGGAGCACTTTGCTCCTCCTGGGGATATAGCGGCCTGCTTGCCTCTTGGCGAGTGACTTCCTAGGCCTCGTGGCCTGCAAGCAACCGGTACCTCCTCCCTTTCGGAGGGAATCAACATTGCAGACTCTGATATTGTCCGTACAGGTCCTAGACTCAAACTGGTTGGACTGGTACGCGCCTAGACCTAGCCTACAACTACTGCCCCCCCCCCCACATGCCTGGCCAGGCCAGCCAGACACGGGCTGTTGCATACTGTAAAGGTGCAGACCAGAACACGAACCGACCTCTCTCACAAAGTACAAGATAGCGTAGCGGAAGACTTAGATACCAATGATCCGAACAATCAATATTGCAATGCAGCCCCGAACATACATCATCATCATCACTCCATGGTGTGAAGGGGTCTGGCGCTCACACAGGAAGAATGCGCCAGCCCCAACCATACACAGACGAAGAAGAGGGGGGTTAGACGAAGAAGAGGGGAAGATGGGAATGTCGTCAACACCAAGTCTTCGGCACAGGCCCAAATAGTCCCTCGTCAAAATGTCTGAATCCCAATGTCGTCAAGTCTCAAGTCACAACTCTCTCTCTCTCTGTCGTAGTCCGCTGATACTGAGAAGTCAGGTAGTGAGAGGGTGAAGAAGAGATGGTGGACTTGGAAGAGGAAGAAGAAGAACTCTCTCTCTCTCTCTCTCTCTCAGTCCGGTACTAACCTGTGAAGTTGGCGTCTTGATGCAGGTACCTCGAAGATGGAGCTGGAGCTATGGCGCCACAGGTAAGTCTCACTGGCCTCCGCCAGCCATCTCTCTCCAACACTACTACCACTACCACTACTTAGCGCCCTGCGCTGAAGACTACTCCTACAGCTACTAGCGCCCAGTGCTGAAGACTACTCCTACAGCTACTAGCGCCCAGCGCTGAAGACTACTGCTAGCGCTAAGCTACTACTGCAGCGCTCCTCCTGAGTGCTGCTGCCGAATCCTGAAGACTGCCTCCTGCCTTCTGTCCAACTACCTACCCGTGAAGTGCATGGGAACTCCCTATGTACTACTCGGCCTGCCTCCTGACTGCCTGCAGCAGGGCGAGGCAGTCCAGGAGGCTGCTCTTGCCAATGCCAGGGCAAGCCAGGGGATGGCGCTGCAGCTCCTGCTGAGGCTGGCGTGGGGAACAGGCCAAAAATAGCCTGTTCCCAAAACCCTGGTTTTGTGCCTGAGTGTTAGGGCAGGTCTGTCTTATGAGGGCCCGAAAGTGGCCCTCCGTTTCAGGCTGAAAAGACTCAGGGCTGAAAAGCCCTGTTTTAGGCTGAAAACGAAGTAGGGCCTGCAGGCCCTCGTTTTCAGTTTTCAGGCTGAAACGACATGGGGCCTGTAAGCCCTTATTTCTAGGCTTTTAGGCTGAGAATGCGGAATGGGTCCTGCAGGCCCGTGTGGCTACATAGTATGCCACACGGGCACACTTTCCATAAAGAAATGTGTCTGCCCCAGCGCAGGAGCATTCTGGCCTATGCA
>BFEA01000366.1:619007-660517 GCA_003427395.1 Chara braunii | reverse complement strand
GATTTCCATACGAGGGAAGGGTTGTGGATTATTGCAGTGTCCTGGTTGGCTCTTTGATGGGTTCTAGCACATGCATTAGCCCACATTCTCTCTCTTTTTCTCTCTCTCTCTCTCTCTCTCTCTCTCTCTCTCTCTCTCTCTCTCTCTTGTTTTTTTTTTTTTCCCTTATGGCCTTAGGGAAGGGTGCCAATGGGTTCTCAATGTCCTTTAAAGTTTAAACTTTACTTTAAACTTCAAAGTTTAAACCTTTGGCCCCCTTTGGCTTTAGTTGTTGCATGTTGGATTTCTGTTACGCAAAAAGATATTTTGGAAATCACTGTTGTACCAACTGTCTTGGATGGGGTTACCTGAGTGAGAGGAAGGGAACAAGGACTGCTGGTCAATACTACTACTGGGGCAGTGGCAGGGCTACAGGTCCGGTTTTTGGGAAGAACACTACTGGTCTACGGTTCGTATAAGGAAAGAAGGGCGGGGGCAAGACGCCTATGGGACTACTGACACCAGTGACACCCAAAATAGTCAGAGACTCAAAATGGTACAGGTGAGGGTGGGAATGCAGGACTCACTGGTTAATGGAAAGTACAAGGGACAGATGAGTTGCACCCACTGGGCCCCACTTGCACGGATTAAGAGATGTAGCAGCCGTAGCAACGAAGGTGATCGTTGGTCAATATCTCTTAATCCGTGCAAGTGGAACCATACCCCTGGTCTTCTTCTTCTTCTTCTTCTTCTTCTTCTTCTTCTTCTTCTTCTTCTTCTTCTTCTTCTTTCATGGGAGATGCTACTCTAAAGCCGGGTAGCAAAGATTGTTCCGAAGTGGAGGGTTAATTATGAACCGTCACTTCTTCGGGACATCCGTTAAAATTCAAACTATAGAGAGAAGGGTGAGTAGCATGGCCCCTGCAAGGATGACACACGTAAGTTGGGAAATTGTCCAAATTATACACGAAAAGAAAGTAACAGGAAACTACGTGGGAGTCACAAAAAGAGTTTGAAAATACACTTCGGGGAAAAAAACAGTTTCAAATTGCACTTTGGGCAATGTAGACAAGCTAGCCTTCCGGTCAGGTAGGGCTGCATGGGAGTGTGTTATGTTCGGGGGGAATGCCCGAAGTGTATTTCAGACTGTTTTTGTGACTGTACTGAAATAATAACGGATGTCCTTGTGCCTGTTGTCTACCTATGGTAAGCAGCCCACTTTCTAACTCAGGACAAGAGAATTCTTCTGCTGCCGTTGTTTTGCTCCAATCTAGCAGGGAAAGTGGGATGCTGCACCTGCTGGGAATTAATGCCACCATCCCTTGCATTAGCGTCTTCGCTCAAATAGAACGCATGCTCATTATGGGTATATTTGGGTCAAATTTCAGTCTAAACACAGTAATAATGACTGTGGGCCCTGTTTGAAAGCCCGGCTGTGGGATGCTGGACTGCATCATAGTGGCTTGGTCAGGCAATTAGAGATACCCTGGAAAAACTCACAGATTTCTACACCGCCAGACATTACATAGGCCTGCTCAGTCAATCCCCTGGGCTGCAGGGTAATCAATGCTCGCAGGCCCCACAGTCACGGTCCTCACGTGTGCTCAGACAGTCTATTTTTTGTATATGGGATGCTGGACCCGTTTTCCAGCAGGTGACGCTCCCCACCAATAGACGGAGCCTCTCCCAGGTGTTAGTGGTGTCTGCTCTTATCAGCAGCACTAACACTGGCGGGGGKGTTTMAAAAAAAAAAAAAAAAAAAAAAAAAGGGTGAAGATGGTAGTGTCCTTCGGGACATGCGTTATGTTTGGAACGATACAGAGAAAGAAGATTAGCATGGCCCATGTGCAAGCATGAGACACATAAATCGAAAAAAAAAGGTCAAAATTTTAAAAAGAGGGAAAAAAAAGAAAAGGATGAAGATGGTAGTAACTGGACGGGGAGAATGCAACTGCCAATGACTGTCACACAGCCAAAAGGTAATCTATCTTCGAGGGGACAGAAACCAAAAAGAAGCCTCACACAGCCTCTCAACCCCACATCAGCGTGGTGAGATCTACCTGCAAAACTACCTGTCTGGGGGCATACTCACACTTAGTCTATTAGTAGGACTTTTTCTGCTAAGCTCTGGACATGATTGCGGTCAGATTCATCTAGGTCAGGCCATAATTTCAGTCAGATATGACTCAGACACACAAAATCTTAGGAAAGTGCTAGTGTGAGTATGCCCTTACTTTAAATTTTAAGAAAGTGCTAGTGTGAGCATGGCCTCAGCTGGGTGTATGACAAAGCGGGATAGCATTCACTGTCCCCTTCTGGGAGGATTGACCATCCATCCTCAACAACAGAATTATCTCCAAGGAATGGTGTACGATCATACTACCTACGATGAAAGTTCTATTTAACAAACTGTAAAGGCCTTACCCCACCTCCGGAGGTGGTCTCAAAAAGGGTCCGCCCGCCGGCCCGCAGGCCGCTGACAGAAGGGTCACCGTTTGAGGCATTTGGGTAGGCAGCCTCTCCAGTGTGACCCTAAAAATGACTCAAATTTTGGGATTTTGGGTCTTTTGGTCCTCCTGTGAGTATGCCCGCAGATAACTACACCAAACCAACAACAACAATCCAACACAAACAGTCCACTATGTACAAGACTCTCTCTCTCTCTCTCTCTCTCTCTCTCTCTCTCTCTCTCTCTCTCTCTCTCTCTCTCTCTCTCTCTCTTAGACCCTAACACGGGCCAAGACAGGTGAGCACACCCAATCCACGAAGTCGATGTGCGCTCCTGCCGCAGATCGTAAACGAAATCCCCACGTACCCCGGCTGTGCAGCAAACATGAGAAGTCCAGCAATCTCCCGTAGCTCCTGTCTTCATCACCTTCGCGGGCTGACCCTGACAACAGTGTCAGGGCAGGAGACCCCCGCAAAAACCTCCATATCAAAGATCGAGGGGCAGAACCCCCGATCGGTCTCGTCAGGTATGGTGCAGCGTCTGGATCCCACCCGCCGATGGCCCCCACATATCACGCTCTCCTACCTCCACCGAACTAGGATTCCTGACAGAAGTCAAGTGAGACCAGCAACGACCAGGAGCATATCACTGCTCCCTCGGCACGCCCCCCTAACACCCTAGTGTTCTTCCCTGCGCCGCCATGGTCACGCCAGCACCAAGTTTTGGCAATCGAAGCAGACAGATTTTGTCGGCCCCGTGAGCGATCCCCCAACGCCCGAACGCCCACTTTCAAAAACAGGAAAAGGAAAAAGAAAAGAGAAGAACACAGAAAATATTGCTAGTGTGAGGGCGTACTCACACGGGGACCTATAATCCCAAAATCCCCAAAAAAGGGGAAAAGGCCGGTCACACGGATCTACCAAATTCACAAATGTACTATTCCAGTACCCATTTGTCAGCGGCCTGGGAAGCCGCGGGACAAGGGATTTTGCCATCACCTCTGGAGATGACCGGAAATGCCCTTTTTTTGTTTTTTGCATTTTTTTCAAAAACTGGCAAAAATTTGTTCACAAAAGTTCTTGCACAATTTATGGATGTCGCCGTGTGACCAGCCAAGTACCAAATCCCCATTTCTCCAGACGGCCGCGACCTTGTCCCATCTGAAAAGGTACAGCAGTGTGACGTGAACCATGCCCAAAACCTCAAAGCGGCCCTTCCCATATCCGCATATTAAATGGGAGGGCCGCGCGAAACGTGCGTTAACGAAGCGGCGATAGCGGTGGTGGCGGCGCCCGGTCATCGACGGCGGCTGAGTAGGACGCAACAGTGGGGCATGTAGACGCTGATCCTTTCCACAAGGCGCCTACCCTGCCAGGCACCATAGCTGCGTGAGAGCTATGGCGACAATGCCCTGGCGTAGCCTAGCCCTTGAGTGGGTAGGGAGTGCCTCACACTCTTACTCCAAGGCATCCTGGCAGCTCCGTGTCTGACCTCCATACCAACTGTCATACCTGACAGATCTCGACACCAGAGGAGCTGTCCTCCCCTCAAGCCTTTTGCTGGAAAAGGGGGGCTCCTTTCTCACCATCTAAAGGTTGTGCGCTGGACTTTCGTGATTCGCCATCTCGACTGCCTCGGTCAATAAGAGAAGCTTGGAAGACGGAGTGGCGGATCTGGACGCAGTGGGAGAGCGTGCGACTGCGGTGGCAGCGCTTCGGCATGTCCAAGGTCTTCAGTTCTACACATCTCATTTGCATGTAGGCATAGTTTAGGTTAGCCTTGGTCAGCAGGTCATTTGTTCGCACATCGAGTCCAGTGATTGCCTCAATGCCAAGGTACTCGATTGAAACTGCCTCTCTGTCCCCTTAATTCCTATGTGCAGTTACTTCATGTTCCGTTTGCGATCTCTTCCTTTCTTACCCAATTCATTTCCTTCTATGGGCTTAATTTCGATCTCGACTCTTTTGCTCATACTTTAGGGTAGGAGTTTCCCTGGTATAAGTCATTATTGTCGTAAAGTTTTAGCTCTCACTGGACTTGGGTGTATTTGTGGCTATATTTAGTCAAAAGTCGAGAACATACTGAGTCTCTCCATTTCGATTGGACAATGATGATGGGAGGGCTCTCCGTTTCGATTGGACAGTGATGATGGGAGGGTAACCCTACAACTTATTCTTCTTGCCCAGCTCCTGGTCTTTGAGTTTTATGTTCTACTGGTACTTAGGGGAGGAAGTCTCCCGGTGTTAGTAGAATTATTTCCGGTCAGTCACACCGATATACTCGTTATGTTTTGAGTGAGAGCCAAGTTAGGAAGGTCTTGACATTCTGCCTACCGGGATACACTGAAGTTTATTTTCAGGAAGTGGTTGTTCGTCAAGCGCAGGAAACAATGTTGCAAGGTCACCCATGCCTTGAGTGGTGTGGGGAGTGTTCTACGCTCGACCTGCGGTCATCCTGGGAACTCCTGCTTGTATTTTCATCACTTACATACCTACGGTAGAATCTGAGAAATTAATATGGTGAAGGGACAAGATCTCTGCTGGGTTCGTAAAGCCCTGAAGCCCTATGGGTGGCGGCGCCATCAGCGGGAGTGGGAGACTCACTAGTGGTGGTGGGAACGTGTCCCGGGTGCGGAGGGTAAAATAATATCCAGCCATAACTGCGTTTGGAATCATAGTGTCGTTTATTTTCTAAGAGTGGCGGATCTTCAAGACTAGGGACAGTGACACAGGGTCACCTATGCCTTGAGTGGTGTGGGGAGTGTTCAACGCTCGACTTTGCGCCATCTGGGAAAATCTCGTTCGTATCTTCTCTCCTCGTATATTCTGTGGGCGCGATTATTCATCTCTCCCTCCCTTTGAAACGGTTTTCACTTGTTAGCAGTAGCGAATGCAGATCCCAGGGCTCGATCCCTACTATTCCTAGTTTTCACCTTACCTATGTACAATATCTGTGTCGACCCCGAGTGTTTGAACCCGTGACCTGTGTTTTGACAGTTCTTGTTGTCTATCGCAGGTCTGTGTAGTGGTAGGGGTTTGATCTGTAGATCTGTCAAGTAGGAGTCACAGCCCTGTAGAGGTTGTAACTGTAGGAATCCTGAAAGGTCAAGGTTGTAGCTGCTACAGTCCTGAAAGGTCAAGGTCATAGCTGCTACAGTACTCGAAAGGCCAAGTCCACAGACTTCCGGAAGGTCCGAGAGTGGCCTTTCGAAGTTGCCTCACGTTTCAGTCAGAGGCAAGACTTAGTGGGCAAGTGGTGAAACCAACTGCATTACGTTGGCAGTGCAAACCCATGCAGTCAGCGGTACCGGTCCAGTCAGTCCCAGTCCAGTCAAGCAAGTACCATGAGGGACTGTGTGCACCATGGGCCGATGGAAAGGGGCAGACCAACAAGTTACAGAAGTATAAACCAAGAGGCAACGCCTTGCCATTCATTCATTCCTGCGTAAGCCATGCGGAAGCGCTGCCATAGCGACTTGTGCGAGGTGGTCTACACTGACTCTGTAGTGAACCCGAGGACGAAGAGGGCGAGAAGGAGCTTAGCCATAGCGATAGAACTGCGATTTCGTCAAAACGAACATATTTTTATTTTTGAACGAAATTGAAACTTCATTTTTTTTTTTCCTTTTTTTCATTTTCAAGCACTTTTACTACCGCAGTACATAGGATACCATGGGTTGAAAAACCGTTGAATTATCGAATAATATCGTCTAAAATGGTCAGTATTTGCTTGGGAGCTCTATTTATTCTGATGGTTTACTATTTTCCAATTGCACGTAGTTTAAAATTTGAAGAATTTTAAGTTTTTTTTTCCATGTATTTAACGGAAGTTACAAAACTGAATAATTTTATGAACATTTTCAACATTTGTTAGATATATGCATGGGAAAAGACATCGAATACGCATTTTGGTTTTGTTTTCCTTTCGATTCATAAGCAATTTAATGAATATATTCTAAAACCTTCCTTCTTTTCGTAATATAATAAGATTGTCAATGCGATTTAGATTTATCAATCTGTTTTTTTTTGCCACAATGTGCAACAAAACCCCCCAAATTTACATCTTTTGCTTTGCATACGAAATTGAGGAATGTTTTTTTTCCCACGAGTTTGATGAAGTTGTTTTTTTCCTACGTGTTTGAGGATGGTTTTTTCTCTCTTGCTTTGCATACGAAATTGAGGAAGTTTTTTTTTTATGGGTATTTAAAAAAAATAAATAATTTCATGAACATTTTCAACATTTATTTGATATATGCGTGGGAAAAAGGGTATTTTTCAACAATTGTTTTCGACCTTGGTTTGCATACGAAATTGAAGAAGTTCTTTTTTCATAGTTTGAGGAAGTTTTTTTTTTTCCTATGAGTTTGAGGAAGGTTTTTTCTCTCTTACATTGCATACGAAATTGAGGAAGTTTTTTTTTCCATGTATTTAACAAAACTTTATAATCTCATGAACACTTTCAACATTTGTTTTATATATGTGTGAGAAAAACATCGAATATGCATTTTCGTTTTGTTTTCCTTTTGATTCATAAGCAATTTAATGAATATATTTTAAAACCTTCCTCATTATTTTAATATAATAAGATTGTCAATGCGATTTATATCTGTCAATTTGGTTTTTGTGCCACACGCTGCAACACCCCCCCCCCCCAATACTTGAAAACATTCAATGCGTATTCATTTTCACACTGTAAATGTGCACGTTTTCTTTTTTTTTCTCTCTTGCTTTGCATACAAAATTGAGAATCGTATTATATTTCTACGAGTTTGCCACAGTAAATACATCACAAATGCAATAAATAACTGAACATTCATCCACATGTGAATGTCATCGTTGCTCCATCGCTCGTACTTAGCAACTTATCATCTTTGAATAAATATCCTCACTCATACTCTCACATTTTCCTACTTTCATATTACCGGCGGCTCCTATTTGTTGCATTAATGATGAGAATCGACATGCTCGCATCGTTTGAGCCGTCCAACATGCATGTCGGGATAGGTGGAACAGACATGCTTTCAAAGTCGGTTACGAAAGCAGACCAGCCTTCAAGTCTTCTGCCCTCGCGCATCAATGTTGTTTTTTTTTCCTCGTGGACTTGCAAAGCTGCTTTATGACATTCCACATACTCTAGCACTGTCCTCGTTTCTCCTTGTCTTCCATAAATTCGCACATCATACACGTCGATTTCCGTGAACCGCACGACAACTACAAATAATTTACATTCACCAACTTCACATCTTACTATTGACTCATATTCGTATGAAAACGGTCCGTTTGTTGTGGTGAGAGCTGCCCTGCAGGCTTTGCGATGAGAGTGATGCTCGCCATTGTTGTATAAGGTGCACCTTAATTTGTTTGTTTCCTATTGTAATGTCGAGCACTATAACCCTGCAAGATCGATTAGATAATGTTGTTCAAAATTAGTCATTCGACATTTATCAACATTATTCGAACAAAGAAAAAGAAATGGTAGTTTATAATACAACAAAGACTGATTTTAAAAAAAAAAAAAAAAAAAAAAAAAACCAGACACGTTTGTATATGCTAACTTTGAACATCTTAATTGCAAATGTTTGCGATTTTTCAAAAATCGTATATGCACCGTAACCGAAAATAAAATAATAGATAAAAAAACGCGAATAAACATAACAAACGAAACTTGACTGCGTTCAGCACACAATGTGAAACTGACGATCGCTGCAGTGCGCTATCAATTCCTATTTCCATAGTAAGGAAAGTCATTCACATATCTGCTACAAAGTCTGGAACACGTGTCAGCGATGAAGCGCATCGATTGCTGAACATGTCTCGGCTATGACAAACGTGCTATGCTACTGACTGCTATCATGTGTCCCGTGAAGGAGAAGAAGTATAAAATTTGTTGTGTGCTTTATGTCTTCACAGTACATACAATCTATCACTATCTTTTGTCTGTCACCCACTAATGATACTTGTTTTTGTCCCGATCGATGATACTGCTTAGTATGAGTCACTTTATCCGTGTCACATTTTCTATGCTCGACAGTGAACACAATCTCCTCACATTTATCAAAAAGGTAGTGCAGTTGCACATGCACCAAACTGTCAACCCTGTTCACTAACTCTCGACGAAGTGCCGCATCGATTTCTAACCGATTCCGAAACTGTTCGAGTTTGCTCGAACTCGCGGGGTCCCAAAATTCTTCCCGGGCAGTGAACAACACATTCATTGTCGTACCGGTGATCTTCACTGTTGTAAAAAGTGTCACTATGGCCTTGCCTCTGTTCCATACTCGGATTCGACCGTAGCAATCCACCATCACCGGTGCGAGCAATTCTCTTCTGCCAATGGAATGTCACGCGCATACCCTTTGTTTTAATTTGTCTTTCGCGTCCCAGTCCTGTTTCCTGCATACCTCCCTCCAGTTTGCTAGCATCTCCAAAGGATCCACAACGTCTTTCCTCGACACGATGACGTATGTTTCTTCCTCCTTTGTGTATAGGTATCATACATTTGATTCTTTGTCGGACACAATCGTCTCCTGTCCGTTGACAAAACCCATGATCGGTAGAAGTTCTTCATCCGGCCCAACTTCGTTTTTGACCTTTATGTACTCATAATTTGCAAATTATTCGACGATGTCAACCGACCAAATGTTAGTGCCTAAAATAATGAGATCCTCGATTGTTGATGAAACTTTATTAGAGGATCCGCTTCCATGCGAGCTTGTTTGATTGACTTTCATCCTGCAAGTTGAACGCTAAGACGAACAAAATTCACGAGTTTCATCATATTAGATTCTGAATATTTTACACCAGCACGTCTGTTATACAAATAAAAAATTACTGAACTACGAAGATACTTCGTATAGCGTCTACTTGCGAAGTTCTTAGCAACTACTGCCTCTCATACCTCTCTCTTCTACTTCATATCTTTGTCCGTCACCCTGTATATTTACAATTTTCTGCTACACACATGCATAGCATGTTTCATAAGAAATATATCTTTTATCCATGAAATAGTTCTATTTTCTAAAATCGAGAACCCCTCTCCTCAATGCTTTATAGTCTTTATAGATCATAGTCGGATAAAAACAAAAAAAACAGTATATCCGCTATGATTATATTGTCACTATTTTTCCCTTAAGTAGGAGGTCTGACAACCTCCGGATCTTGTGACGTATGGGGTTTCCCCCAGACGATGTCGTGGACCGAAGCCATGCATAACATTCATAAACGATCCATATACGTGGATCTGCGGATCCTCGACTGTTGCATTCTCCGAAAATACGGACATGTATTTCATCCTAACAAACCCTCCTGGTCATGCTAAAGAATTCCCTATGACGTTTCCTATGACCATCGCTTTCTCTTCTAGTTGCTGCCACAATGCCGGTTATGCATTTGTCCTGCTATCACCGAATCTGACCGCCCATCTGGACCGCGACGAATAGGCAACCACCATCCCTCTGACGCCTGAACAAAGAGCTCGTTCCGCGATACACGCACAACTGCATCCACGAGTTTCCTACTTTTGTTTGAAGAAGCCACACATAGCAGTCTTGCGAAATCATATCCGGTAATACTCAACCGCACGCAACAGTATGACACAGCTCGTGGATAAATCCCCGGACAACGGAGTGGGTACTGCTCCAAGAATGAACAATGACGAGCTGTGTCCACCAACTCTTGTTTCAATGAACTTCCTCAAGTGTGTGACGATGTCCTGATGTAGTTGAAGTCGAGGCGGCTGCTATAGCGGTTAATGTTGCGGTATGCTTTACGCAGACGGGTGAGGAAAATGAGTTTGAGGAGACCATGAGACACTGTAATGAGGTCTCCGAACTCCAACATATTGACGAACTTGTAATGGTTTGCCGAAGGGCAGCCACCCTCTATCGCATACCAATTACCATCGGTCCATTGGTCAAGATGTCAGTTCATGTACGGGACGACGGTCATCTATGGGTCCTCTTCGAATTCCTCTCTTGTTGCTTCGTAGAGCCAAGTATGACCGTTATAATGCCGCACCGATTTCGCACAAGGAGGAAATGGTTTTGCTAAGCGCACGTGTCTCTCGGGACTTTCACTGATGCTTGTCAACGTTCTCGACGACATTATGCACCCTACACATCACACGCACATGAACAATGCACATTCATACGTGAACATAATACT
The DNA here is from genome assembly GCA_003427395.1 of Chara braunii. NCBI lineage: Eukaryota > Viridiplantae > Streptophyta > Charophyceae > Charales > Characeae > Chara > Chara braunii. The sequence continues at coordinate 649,927 of BFEA01000366.1, read as the reverse complement.
TTATCGAAACTATAAAAGCATGTTCAACGCACGTTTGGATTGGTAACCATACAATCCGTTCAACGATGACCCGAAACTGAGCCTGTGCAAACCCTTGTTCTTGCCATCTTTTTAGACTGCAAATGACGACATGTACGACATCACCACAAAACCGTGTCACTGTGACATAGCATTGCCGATAGCGTCTCTAATGGTTGATATTTTGTCCTCAATCACGTCTAGCAACTCACAAGCACTAAACGTAGCGTGATTGCTCTTATCCTCGTTCCACAATGCATTACATCGCGCCTCCACAAGCACTAAAACCAGCGTGATAGCAGCGACCATAGCCGCCATAGCTGTTAGAAGGGAGTAGCGTGTGTGTGTGTGTATGTGCGTGCGTGTACAACGTGATGCGTGTGGGATATCCAGGGTGATCCGGTGTGTGAACAGCAGCGTTGTGTAAGTGACGAACAGAGATTTGTATAGACGTTGATGCGTCATAGCCATCTGAAGTGAGATTGTATTTGAACTGTGTTTTTGGTTACCATATCTATGAGTTATGAGTGGGCGCTTGTCGCCAGTTTGCTGCGCAACCTGTTTGCATGCATGTGAAGTGTGGATGAAAGCGAGTCTGATTGCACTGGTATCAGAGCTGGTACCCGCTATCTCACGAGCCATTGCCGTTTCAGCAGGGGAGAGACGCGCGCCATCATAGGGCGCCATAGCTGAAGTGCGCAACCGTGAAGTAGAAGTCCACCATAGCTGCGTTGCGGAGGAAGGTGACGCGTACCTGCAGAAAGGACAACGACGAAGACGAGAGAGAGAGAGAGAGAGAGAGAGAGAGAGAGAGAGAGAGAGAGAGAGAGAGAGAGAGAGAGAGAGAGAGAACTGAGTGATACAAGATTGGTTGTGCGGTCCAAGAGGAAGTAGCGGCCATAGCCGCGGAGCTCGGAACATGGAGGAGAGAGGAAGGTGGAGTATAGAATGAAGGAGGAGACATAGCCGGGGAAGAAGGAAGGAGGGACAACGAAGGAGAAGACAGACAAAGCCAAGGGTGAAAAAAAAAAAAAAAAAAAAAAGGAAGAAGAAAGGGCGAAAAAGAAGAAAGGTAAAGGAGGAAGAGAAGGGAGGTTAGTGAGGAAGAAGGTGCCGACAGCCACAGCCGACCTAGAGGTTGACTGGGCGTTGACCAGAGGGTTGACCGGAGCGTTGATCGGGGTGTGACCTCGTGGACCAAGTGTTGACCGAAGCGTTGACCGGAGCCGTTGACCACGATTTTGATCAAGCAGGAGTTGGTATAATCTCGCCAAGCCCTTAGCCTATCCCCTCGCCCTATGGATGTGCACTCACCCTATGGTACTTGCTGAGTCTTAGTCTGTCCGTCTCTTCTTTCTGCATCGAGTCTCTTCTGTCCAGGTGATAGGGCTCCGTGTATGAAGGATAGGGCCTCGTTGACCAAACCCACACGGGCTGAGTAGGGCTAAAGGCTGTGTTTGACGGCTCGACTGTCCCGGAGGACACGAACCCTCCCAAGGACCAGTAGTGACCGGCGGGCTGCTCGGTGTGGCACGGTAGGCCCAAAATCTGAGCTGTCAAATAGGAGTCATAACCCTGTAGAGGTCTTAGATGTAGGAATCCTGAAAGGTCAAGGTCGTAGCTGCTACAGTCTTGAAAGGTCAAGGTCATAGCTGCTACAGTACTCGAAAGACCAAGTCCACAGAAATTCGGAAGGTCCGAGAGTGGCTTTTCGAAGCTGCCTCACGTTTCAGTCAGAGGCAAGTGGGCAAGTGGTGAGCCCAACTGCATTACGTCGACAGTGTGACTCGCCGACTGCATTGAGTTGGCAGTGCAAACCCATGCAGTCAGCGGTACCGGTCCAGTCAGTCCCTGTCTAGTCACACAAGTAGCATGAGGGACTGTGTGCACCATGAGCCGATGGAAAGGGGCAGACCAACGAGTTACAAAAGTATAAATCAAGAGGCAGCGTCCAACCATTCATTCATTCCTGAGTAAGCCATGCGGAAGCGCTGCCATAGCGGCTTGTGCGAGGTGGTCTGCAGTGAGCCCGAGGATGAAGAGGGCGAGAAGGAGCTTAGCCATAGCGATAGGGATAGCAGCGGCCATAGCCGCCATAGCTGTTAGAAGGGAGTAGCATGTGTGTGTGTGTGCGTGTACAACGTGACGCGTGTGGGATATCCAGGGTGATCCGGTGTATGAACAACAGTGTTGTGTGAGTGACGAACAAAGATTTGTATGCGCCATAGCCATCTGAAGTGAGATTGTATCTGAACTGTGTTCTTGGTTACCATATCTCTGAGTTTTGAGTGGACGCTTGTCGCTAGTTTGTTGTGCAACCTCTTTGCATGCATATGAAGTGTGGATGAAAGCGAGTCTCATTGCATAATTTTTGTTATGAGTAAATTTCGTACGTATTTGGACTGAATTTTAGAATTGGATTTGCATCTAAGAGGTTAGTATGCTTTTGGAAATAAATTTTAGGGTTAAATTGAAAACTCTCGTAAAATTGCTTTGTGCATTTTCGAGATTTGCAGTTATAACTCGTTGTTCTTTGGCAATAGTGTTTCCATCTTAGAAACATGCTGGTATCTTCCTGTGCAACAAGGATATTATACTGCGATAGATTTACTCTGCAATTTTTTACTTTTGGAGATTCCGTTAAGAGACACTGGAACCCGTTTCCAGAAGCCTAATGCTGAGTATTGGCCTCGACAAGTTTGTACCGAGTTGACATGTAGGGGTGTGTTCCCGGGCCCCAGTCGTCTCATTTCGAATGAAAAGTGTTATGTTTCTCAAAAAAAAAAAAAAAAAAAAAAAATCCGCATATTTTGCGGATTTGGGGTCGCCGTGTGAGTTTTTTTTTTTTTTTTTTTCAAAAAATTACTTTCATGAACAGCAAATCAGAATAGGAGGCCGAGGTCCTCACAATTCAACTCGGGTTTATCCCGGCAGCTTCAGCCGGTTTAGCTTACGGTCCCAGACGAGCTGGGAGCCCACCTAACCTTCAACTCTTAATACCACCGTTAACCTTTTGGATCACTCAACAATGAATTCCTTATTACAAACCGTTACTCCAGAGAGCTTCCTAATATCAACCACCTAGTCTGCTGCAGACGCCTATAGGGACGACCGGGTCTAAACGACCCGGTGGAAACCACTATTCATCTGCTCTCTGGACGCTCTCCTATCGGACCACTGCGTCCCTACATAACCGAGTGTCCTGGTTACAAACCTGACACTCTTTAGCCTCCCCCCTATTGACCAAGTACCCAGGTCCCCTACTTCAATGGTTCTCCTCCTAACCTACTACTCCCAACTATTCCCCTCTACCCTTAGCTACTCAACCACCTCAAGATCACAAGGCCACGCGTGGTATGTACCCCCGTTAACTGATTCCTTTTACCCACGATCTCATAAACCACCAAAGGTTTCTCCTTGGGCCCTTGCTACACCTGGCTTTCCTGCGCCAGTCAGCCCATATTGCTCTCCTCGGTCCCCTTTTAATGCCCGCCTTGGTATCCAGATCCGAGAATGGGCGGCCTTCAAATTTGACCCTGTTTCTGTCTGCCCAAATCACAGAGCAGATTACTGCCCTAGCCACATGTGCCACATACGGCCAGTCTTTCTTCCCCGATTGTGTGTCCCCTTCAAAACCTAGCAAAACCCATCTTTCATTCCACTGAATCCCCTCTCCCGTTATCCTTCCCCAATGATCTTCCCACCACCTCCACACCCTTCTCGAGGTCGGACAGTCCCACCACAAATGTTTAGTGGACTCAAAAGGCCAGGAGCAGCAGGGGCAGGTCAGCACCACCTCGATCCTTCTTCTCCATAGGCAAACCGCAGAAGGGGTAACCAACAACGATAGCATCCACAACAAGCTTGCTTGTTTGAGGTCTGGCAGAGAGAGCAGAATATTCTACATGTTAAGAAACTCTCCCTCTTTCCCTGAAGGTCTTCCAACATAACCGCACTCCATCTTACTACTGCCACACCTGCTGGGTTCCTCCCTTTGCTGGTTGCCAGCCTCTAGGATTCATTTACTGTGAAGTTGGAGAGATCCAACCCTCGGGGATTAACCCTTGATATTGTACCTCCTCTCCACCGTCATGCTAGAGGGTCTATGGATAACTCTCGCAGGGGAATCTTTACCACCCACCTTGTAGATAGTATTGTCCCTCTCTGGTTTCGAGTTTCGATATTCGTTACTTTGGGGAGGTTTGTCCATTGCCTGATAGTTTCCTCTCCACCCGGTACCACCAACCCTGACTGCTCCCCCACATTCCACTTCCGAACGTCTCGGAAACCGCAGTTTGTCAATCGTTGTTCCCAGAGTTCGTCTCCTCCCTGTCTCTCCTCATTTGCCGTAGGGGCATACCAAATGCCAATAGGGTCTAGCCCTTTTGGACCCAACAACTGCTTCTAGTGATCCAGAATAGCTCGCAGCAGTTGTTGCCAGTGTTCCTCTGAGTGCCACAGTCCTTGCAAAGCAGGTAGAACCTCTCCGTATGGTTTCCAGATACCTTGTAGCTCGGCCCACAGGTCTGCAATTCTGGAAATGCCCCGACGAACCCAAGCTCTACCGAATGCACCCGGGGTTGATCCTGCAGAGAAGGGAATCCCCTCACTGTCCAGGATGAAACAGTTTTCAAACAGACCCTGCCTCAAAATCTCTTCTTTGTACCTGGCGGCACATGGACTTCAGGGGGGTGACAGAGCCAGACCTTTATTACTGCTTCCCAAAACTCCGAAGAAAGCTTCTTCTTCAGAAAGGATTTAATGAAAAAGCAGAGCCTTACATCACCTGCACGGCTCAGACCCCGATCCCTCATCAGGATTCTTTCTGCCAGTAAAATCCAATCATCCTTGCTGTCCGCCATAGCCACCCTGGCCAGCCACTGCCTCAGTTGTGCATGATCCTTCTGCTGTGGGTCGATCACTCCAAGACCCCCTTGTTCCTTGGGGTAAGTGATAAGATCCAAGGCAACTTTCGATATGAAACCTTCCTCTGCTGTCGCTCTAGGCTTCCAAAGGAACTTGGATGCCAGTCTTCGGATCTATGCAACCACTGCTGCTGCGAGCTCCCTGACTATTCCCATGAACCAGATGAGGGAGAACAGTGTCACATCGATGACCAATGACCATGGCTCTACCCATAAGTGATAAATGTCAGGCCGGTCCCCACACCTTTAATCTGACCTGAATCCTTTGCTGTAGAATTGCCCCCTGTGTGATACTCATTAACTGGGTACTAACCATTAACCCTACAAAACACTCTTCTGTCTCCGAATCTACCCTTTGCATGCCCCAGTCCACATGCAGTACCCGACCCTCTGGCAACAAATACTTGGATTTGCTCTAGTTTACTAAGACCTCTGATAGCAGCGAGTACTCTGCCAGCATCTCCTTCACCGCGTCCATCGAATCCACTTTATTGGCTGAGATCAAGAACAGGTCGTCTGCTAGAGCTTTCGTTCTGCATTCTCGGATGGTAGAGACCGAAAGTCCTCTCATCCGTGGGTGCTTGCAGATGCGGTTCATCGGGATCTCCAACTGCAACACAAATGGAAGAGGGGCCAAGGGACAGCCCTGTCGCAACGATCTAGAGAGGGGGAAGGAGTTTGAGAGGTGCCCATTGACCTGGACTGATGAGGTGGCCAATGAATACATCGCAATCACCCATTCGGAAAAACCCTCGTCGAACCCCATCTTCCTCAGTGCAGTGAGGACAAAGGACCACCCTACCTTATCATACGCCTTCTCTATATCCAACAACATAACCGTGAAATCCAAGTTCTCCGCTTGGATCACCTCAATGCTCTCAATCGTTGTTAGGATATTGACAAAGATGGAGCAACCCTGAACGAAGGCTCCTTGGTCACCCTCCACCAATCTTGGATAGATCCTCCGCAGACGTAAGGCCAAGGTTTTTGCCAGCAGTTTGCAGTTAACGTTCAGGACTGAAATGGGGTGGTAATTCCTGATATTCGCCTTATCTCCTTTTTTGAACATCTCTGGGATAACCCCATGGGTCAACACCTCATTGTAGATTTCCACAGGCGACGGGCCCAACACATCCAAACAGGCTCGGTAGAACTCCACCGTTAGGCCGCCTCGTCTCGAGCACTTCCCTGGGGCCATTGACTTCAATGTTTGCTTCAACTCCTCCAGCATGATCGGTTTGTCTAGGGCCAGCCTCTCCTCCACTGATAGCTGAACTGTAGTGTCCTGCCACATATCCAACTCCAGGGACAAATCTGAGTTTACTGAGTCCAGAACCCGCCTTAACGTAAGGATGTCTGCATAATATAACTTTGCGTACTCCAACATATCCTCCTAGGTGGTGGCTTGCGGGGCGTCTTTCACAAACGGATGACTCAGCTGCACAACTTGATGGAAGGAGGCGCTGGGCAGCAACTTGAGGAACGTCTCTTTCGTGATCCGATCATGAACCAAGATGCCTTTGACTTTCAGCATCTCCTCCCACCGTGTCTGTTTCTCCATTTGCAGTTTTTCTCATTTCGACAGTCTGATTTCCCTCTCCCTGGCCCAAACTGGTTCGGAGATGGGATGCAATTCCATTCTCCTTTCCGCCTCCTCTACCCTCTTTCTGCACAGATCGTCTTTCATGTTCCGCTCTCTTGCTAGGATTCTCGAACTTACATCTAACATTCCAGAAATTACCGCTGTACCCCCATCTAAGTTATGATCTAACTAGTCTGCTGTAAACGGGAAAAGGGGTATCTTGTCTTGCCAGCTCTCCCAATGGGAGTGTACCCAACTCAGCAGTCCGGGGTCCTCCAAGTTCTGGGCGTTCAACTTAAAATAACTCTTGCCCCTCCCTAACGCCCATGAGAGCACTAAGTCCGTTAACACCGGTTTGTAGTCCGACAGGGGATGTGACTGCTGACGGACATGAGTGATGGCCTGAGCCAGCTCTTTCCTGACTAGACAGTAATCTATTCTACGTCTCACTACTCCCCTGTGATGGTCATCTGCCTGAGTACGGGAGCTGGAGTACCAGGTGTACCCTCGTAATTTTGGATTCAGACTACGAAAGGGGTCCAACAGGTCTCCTTCCTCAATGAACTGTGTCAGAGCTACCGTATCTCTTCTCCCTGCTGACCGGGTATCCCTGCTTAGAGCTTCATCCAAGGAAAGGTTCCAGTGCCCCATGATTACCAGTCGTCTGTCTGAGGCACTATTGTGACCAGATTTTGGAAAAACTCTGCACTTAAAGTTGGATCTGATGGCACGTAAACCGTCATGATCACCCATTCCTTCTGTCTCGAAATCAGTCTCACCACCAAGGACCATTTTCCCCACAGATCTGTTTCAGCATCCACAATGTCTGCTTGCAGAGATCTGTGCCGGAGTGTAGCCACCCCGGGCCCCCTCTCATACCCTGCGTTGGATCCCAGTACTGCGGGTCATCCCACCACCCTTGCACTAGATGCAACTTATCCTCTCCCAATTTTGTTTCCTGAAGGCATAAACAGTCCACTTTCTGCTTAAACATCCACGACTTCACCCTCTTCCTCTTCTCTCTCCCTGTTGTATTTCCTAGGGCCTAGGCCCCACACGTTCCATGTAGCTAGCTTCAACTTAACCATTAGTAGCCCCTTCTTCCGCTGGGTGTTGGATGCGGAAATCTGGTTCATCACCCCACCTGGGCATTCCTTGGACTGGGGACTCATGCATCGGGCTTTGTCTTGAGCTCCCTCCTGAATGGCTTCGATGTGACGCAGAACACCAGCCCTCTATCAGCGAGTCCAGCATGAATCTGGAGCGTAGGTTACGACTGCCAGACAGTGTCTCATTGACCTTCAACAACACAAGCGCAATGACTTCATCAGTCACGACGATAACCTCGAGTTCATGGTTGTTTGCTTCTCTCAGTGCATCCAAGTGAAACCACTTTACACCTGCCTGTGTAAGTGTTTCTGCTGTCAGAGGGTCCAAGCGAACATCCAATAATGGAAAATAAAATTTTAACGTCCTGTCTTCCAATGGTACTACACAGATGACCATCACATAACTCGGTATGATCCTGATGGGGAAAGTATCCCCAAACAGGAATTTTGTCCGTGTCAGAATTTCACCTGGTAACGGAGTCTTATCAGTAGCCACCGACGGGAGGCACGGTCTTCCGTCTGACTGTGCCAGACCTAGAAAGAATGCAGTGCTGCCAATCATTGCGCATACCAACGACACCATTCTCCTTTCGATTGTACGTGGATCACACCCCTGTCGGTTTCTGTAGCCCCGCTTACTAGACATGTCTGAGTCAGCCCCCGGTTCTCCTGAACTGCCCGTAGACGACATAGAGACCTCCACCCGTAGAAACCCTGACCCTCCCAGCGCCCTATCATCACCGATGAACTCGCTGCCCATTACTACTCTGGACCTTGAGGAGGCTGCATGACTACCCAAATCCTGGTCTAGCCCTCCTTGCGCTCCTCCCTTGGATCAATGTGCCCCCCCTTCTGCTCCATGGTCCCATATCGACTGTCCCAATCCTGGGCCGCCGGCTGTCCCATTTTCGAGTGGCTCAGGCCTTCCACTTGACGCCCTCTGTGGTAAGCTGAGAGAGGTGTCTCAGCAACCCTGCTTACTAACACCTGCTGAGGCCTCACTGGTATTGTTCGAAGAACTGTGGGGGTGCCGTAGACACCTTGAGACCCTGGTGTCTCCCCACCACCCTAGGCCTACATGGATCTGGTACCTACAGTGTATTGCTGCTGGTAGCCCACTTTCTGAAGCGGAGCCGGTCCATACAGCTCTGCCGCTGTACCAGCCCTCGGCAAAACAAAGCTTTCCATCTGTGGTACATAAGGCGGTGGTTGGAACGCTTGACCCTTGTCTTCATAATACTAGACCGGGACTTGTTCCGTGTAGACAGCTGATGGGGGACCCGTCCAGTTTTGCGGACCTCTCTGAGATCCCGGATGTGAAGGTGTACCCATGCCCAGCGCATCAGCCTGCTGATGCTGCAGGGTCAGTCTTGAGTGAGTACCTAATTGTACCTCCCTGCACTGGTGCAGGGACCTGATTGGTGTGGGGTTGGGCCGAAGCTTGATTGCTCTGAATTGGTGCCTGACGCTGTTGGCCCTGCTGGCGACCTTGAGAAGAGTGTGCTTGAGGATGATGTGGCGGGAGCCTCGAGTTTGCCCAAATACGCCTTGGACCTGCAAAAGATTGCCTCAGGCAGTTATCCTTCTATCTCCTCCACCGTGCTGATCCGCATATCCTCAACCTTGTAGCCGCCCCATTGAACCAATTACTCGGACCACTGATTTTTTTATCCTACCCTATGCGAGGGAGAGGTACCTCCTGCCTACGTCGTTTGAGTCCACCACCTCTTCACCCTGCAGGGCCAGCACCAAGTTCTTGCACTACGGACCCGCCACCTCTACTGTACACGCCTCGATGAAGCTGTGTCCCCCCTCTGACCACCCAGGACGAAGGTCTAATATCTCCACCTCTCTTACTTGAGTCCTCCCCTTGAATCAATAAAGGATGCTTGGATCATTCAACCACCTTGAGTCCTCCCCCAAATTTCTCAATAATTGCCTAGAATCCTTCCCTTCCACTCTCCTTGGCCCTGTTTGCCTCCTCCCCCCCTCTTGGGAAGGGATACCTAATACTGTTGACGGTGCGCCATAGGATAGCTTAGCTTAGTTTATCGAGGGCACCGCACTCAAGCAACCGTCTTCTGGCTGTGACCTAGGTCTAGTGAACCACGAGCCACTCCCCGCCACACTAAGTTTTTCTTCATCTTCAACAACGGACGGTCTTCACCCTCTTTGGCTGCTTCCCTCCAGGGTGAAAACTCACAGGATGATGACGCCTATGTACTTGAACAAAGGAGGAGATACTTACATCGAACTGGGACTATGCCACTGGATCCCCTTACCAAGGGGTTTCCGAAGGTTACCTCGAAAGGAATCCTAGCTGGCAAGGCCAGCACTCACGTAGGATGAGTGAGATGGATCCTTCGCTCCTTGTCAACGATGGCGAGGGTGGCGACAAGGCAAGGTCCGGGTCCGACCAAAGGAAGGAATGGATTCAACGTCAGCCCGGGCCAGCGCCAGCTCGGAGCGGCTAAAATTAGCGCTCGATTAGCGCAGCCGCCCAGCCGCGGCGCCCCCCTTTGCATTGTATTTTCAGTTCGTCAGAGTCCCCCGCCGTGTGAGTATGCCCTGAGGTGGAAATGGCAAATTCTTGGCACATTTTGCCAGACAATCCCAACCTGCTCATTGCAGCAGACTGGAACACAGTGCTCAACCCCGGCCTTGACTCGCCGAAAGTGGAGCCCATTTGTGCGGATGGACGCCTATTACACGCATTAACGGAATCACAACAGTTTGTAGATGCCTACCGTACACTCCACCCAGAGGCTCAAGAATACACATGGCACGGATCACAAATGCCACCGGTCAGACATAGATTTGACTTCTTCCTAGCAAGAGGGACCTTATGGGATTGATGTCTGAAGGTGGAAATAGGTACAGCTTCCATATCAAATCACTACCCAGTAACAACGGTTCTCAATATTCTGGATCCCTCCAATGCCGGAAGGTCCTCATTTCGCCTAAATGTTGAGAACTTGAAAGACGAAAAGCTAGTCGGATGGGCTAAGAAAGACTGGGAAAAGTGGCAAAAAACACGCAATCTGTTCTGTGACATTGAATCTTGGTTTGAGACATGATTGAATATAATGAAAAATTATTTTGAAGTATTCTCACGAATCAAGGCAGTGGAAGTTCACAGAACAGAACACACATGGATTAACAGAATAAAGCAGGCAGGAAAAAACGTTGGCAAACACCCAATCTCAGACGCCTATTGGACAGCGGTCCAGAAAAGAGCGCTGACGAACTTGAAAGTCTTCAAATCATGCAACAGGAAAAACGAAAATCATGGCTATATCAAAAAGGCATTATTACCAATGAAAAAATTAACAAGGAAACCTTCCGAAGGTTGATACTGCAGAAGACTAAACCGTTGATCCGTGAGTTGTCACACCCCTTCTCTAACTCTGCACCTATTAAGTCAGACCCCTCAGGTATGTGTCAATATGCTCAACTATATTTCGAGGATATTCTGACTACAAGACGTCCCGATGATTCCTTCGATACGGACCGGAGAAAAAATTCACCGTTCTGGTCTAAAACCTGTGCATAGTTGCACTTTGCAGGTAAACTGGATTGAGACCGACCGTTTACAACAGAGAAAGTAAAACATGCAGTGGAACAGATGGCTTTAGGAAAATGTCCTAGGTCTGATGGACTGCCTGTAAAAGCCTACATCGCTCTTTGGGACGCACTGGGCTCAGCTTTTGTGGAGGTGTACAATGGTGTACTGACCGGGGGTTCGCTGTCTAAAGGAATGCAACAAGGTATAATAACATTGATTTACAAAAAAAGCGATAAATTCGATATTAGAAATTGGAGACCAATTTCTTTACTGAATGTATCCTACAAAATTTTAGTCAAAGCTCTGGCCCTGCGCCTTGCCAAATACTTACCGGATCTAGTGGAACCCGATCAGGGTGCCTTTGTCAAACACAGATCGATCATGGACAACATAGCTGCCACCATTCAAGCCTTGGAAGTTATAACACTTGAAAACAAGAATGTCACAATTTTGTTGATAGACATGAAGAAAGCCTACGATAAGGTAGGTTAAGCCTTCGTGGGAACAACACTAACTCACATGGGTTTTGGGCCGAACTTCTGCAAATGGGTATCAGTGATGTATTCTACATCAACTGCGATGGTGTTGGTAATTAATCAGCTTTCTCAAGAATTTAGCCTATCTCGTTCGTTGCCACAAGGATGCCCATTAGCCCCTTTACTATTCGTCCTTCATCGGGAAGTACTCTTGGACAATATAAGATATAACGATCAGATTACAAGTTTGGAGCTTCACAATAACTATCAATGGAAAGGGGGGGCCTTGACAGACGATCTAACTATAACTTGCTTGAATGATAAAGAATCATTGATGGCTATCCGTAATACCTTAAAGGACTACTCTATATTTTCTGTGGCCTCAATAAATTTGAATAAGTCAGTGTTTTTTTTGCCTACACAATTTCAACTTAAAGTTGATTGGGGAATGCGGCGCATACCCACGGATACATCAGACAGGTATCTTGGAGTTCAGGTATCTTTGTCAGACAACTCAAAGTTCCAAGACCAGCTATTGGAGGAGAAAGTATGTCAACGAATTGCCAAATAAGAGTACACACGTCACCTGTCCCTGTTGGGTCGTGCCTTGGTGCTCACTGTGTCAGCTTTTTCTATTCTGTGGTATCCTCTCCAAGTACACCGGTTGGAGTTCAGGCTTACAAAAAGATCAAGAAAGGAGCCTCTAGATTTCTGTGGAAACCTGAAACGGAGGAGGAAGATGTTTTTTTATCAAAAGTGGTTTGGGATTCCATTACATTCCCGAGGGAGGGGGGCGGGTTTGGCATCCTGGATCCCAAACACCAAAATATAGCATTATTGGCAAAATGGCCTATTAAAGCTATGTTAGCATAATATAAACATGCCTGGATCTGGCTTGCTAAGTACATACTCAGTGAGGAATGAAATTTGAGCAAGCCGACTGATATCTGGCGTTGTCTGTTCATGAAGGCATACAATCGAAAAAGGTCAAAATCTCGCTTTTGGAATGATATTCTGTACACCTGGTCCAAGATGTTGCCCTCCAATTTGCTCCAACCAAAGTTAACGGAGGAAGTTATAACACAGTCTATCTTTGAAGACGCCCTCCTGTGTGGCTCTGATGGTCAACCCTTTTCGGCCCAAGACTCCCCTGGGAATTTTGGACGAGCTTGGGTGGAACGTGGAATCACTCGTATACTTGATCTTAAGGATAAAGAGTTTAATGAGTGAAAAACAGAGATACGGGTGAGAAGCCAACTCCGGTATCTGAGGAATGTAGAAGAACACCTAGCAGAAATACAGAATGTTGTGCCACAGAGACGGTCACAGATACTGTATGGATAGATAACTCAGAGTAGATGACTGAAAACTGTAGGTGGACAACAACTGCAAACGTACTGGAATCTGCTAGAGTAAGAAGTTGGGGAGGGTATGATGTGGAATTGTGGGAGGAAACATCTACCACCTCTTACTCCAAGTTACTGACCTTCAAGGCTAAAATACAAGTCCCTTCTTTAGAAGGAATGAATCAAGTTGTGACAGAGGTCAAGATGCAGTCTGGAAAGACTCGGACTGGAGCTGCAGTTATGGTTGGTCCTCCAATAGTGAATCTTCTACTAGCAGGAGGGAAAGCACTTATAGAAATGGCAATTCACCCTTGTTCGGTTGGCTGGATTGACCAAAAGACTCAAAAGATCATTGGACTGAATTCCTATTCAACCAGACGAGGGGTAAACCTCCTTCGACAGAAAGGTAAGAAACAACCGGCGGACATTGTACTGAAGAGAAGGGAGCAGCAATCACTAACACCCATAGAGAGTAAAGACCTGCTGGTACATTGAAAATAGTTAAAAGCGTTGCCTTTTCAGAAACATGCTAGTATTTTGACACTGCAATCACTGTTGGTTACAGCTTCGGCAGTCTGGCTACACTCTAAAGGGATGGAAATACCCACTACTTGTGGGCGTTGTAATTGGGTCTGGGAAACCACTAGTTATCTGTGGTATGCATGCCCTTTATCTAGCCGGGTTTGGAAATGGTGGGAGGAGAGTTGGAAACAGATCACTAAAGATGTATTTCCCTGGAACGAGGGTTGGGTTCTGACAGGGACTTTGGGGGCAGGATTGACTGCAACAGTTGGGTGGGGATACGTCGCACAAGTTATCAGGGGAATTGTTTTTGGAGTTATTTGGTCGGATAGTAATGATCAAGTGTTTCGAGGCTTCCATCTGTCGCTCAGGGATATTATCAACAAGGTGAAGACCGAAATCAGATATATTATCATTGCTGATTGAAGAAGACGGTTTGGGGGCAAACGTAGCCCCAAATCGGCTGGCTGGTTCTCCAGAACTTGGGGCTTGAATGCACAATTGGTACTCCTTAAAGCTGGTGGCCAGTTTCATTTTCCTCCATGGCTGTTGAAAGATGCAGAGTGAAATGTCTCTCCTAGTTTGAGAGGATCTCGCTGTCAACTCTCTTTAGGACCGTATTCGGTCCGTATGGCTCAAATGTTATGTCCTTTTTCAGTGAGTTTTAGAGTTTCAGGGTTTCAAGAGTTCAGAGCTTGAGAATTTCAGGGTTCAGAATCTCAGAGTTCAGAAGTTTCTGTGAATTTCATGGTTCAATACTGGTTTCCTAGAGGAGATAATGGGGTCCTTTTTAACTTGGTTGGAACCAGTATCGTTTCTGTGAATTTCATGGTTCAATACTGGTTTCCTAGAGGAGATAATGGGGTCCTTTTTAACTTGGTTGGAACCAGTATCCTTTACCCTTTGGGGTAGAGCTTCAAGCGTTTTTTTTTTTTTTTTTGGAAAGTAACAAAATAGATATGGGACACTAGACCCGATTTCTAGTACACTGTTATAACGATAGTTGGTTTAGGATGCGAGCTATGCTCGTAAGCTAAACTGGCTAATGCTGCCAGGATAACTCTAGGATAATTCCGGGTAGATTTTTTATTTTTATTTTTTTTGAAAAGGGGGACGGCCTTGAGATATTAGCATTGAGCTGACCGGCCCCAAGCAATTCATTAGTAGTCGGTTTTACTCGTCACTTTCCATCAGCTGGATTCGAACACAGGTCTGTATTTCAACAGTTCATGGGTGTACCCACTGAGCTAGGCTTTTGGGTGATAATTCCAGGTAGAATTGTGAGGTCCCCTAAGGGCCTCGCCACACCACTCTTGAAATTTTTTTTTCAAGAGTTGCTACATCGCCACATAGCCTCTTGACATTTGGGGCAGTCAAGAGCTGTCAGAGTGGCTCTTGAAAGATGGGAAACCCCAGCCTGCAACTCATGCGTTTCCAAGCGTCCTTGAGCGTCCTTGCCCGAACCCTTGAAGAACTTTCGATTTTCAAGAATTGTCAGGCCGTTATCCTAACTCCATTCAAAAAAAACAAAGTTGTATGACTGTCGTTTTTCATCCTCTGTCTAACACCATTGCCCTTTCGAGAGTGCTGTGTGGCGAGGGGCCGAAAACTCTTGAAGACCCAACTCTTGAGAACGTCTGACAACTTTTGAAATTTTATTATTATTATTATTATTATTATTATGATTATTTTAGAGAAACTCAAGTCGTTTTATTTCAGAAGAGGAACAGGGGCCCGGGAATACGCCCCACAAAACAACCTGGTACAAGAATCTATGGGAAACCGTATCCACTGTCCCTCTACTAAACTGTTCTCTAAAAACAAAGAAAAAAGGAGACTTCTGAAAGGCAAATTTTTAAACTGCTCTTTGAACCTTATGAACTCATTATGTTGTAGCCACTACCGTCACCTTTGCCTGTGCCGTTTCTAATTTTGTCCTCATCAAGGTGGAGAGCTAAAGCGTTCTCCGTGCCCTGCCGGGGAGAGTAGGCAGGGCGAGAGGCATAACCTGCCGTTAACAGTAAACTTCACTAATCTGGTTTCTCTCCCCCACGTATCCCAAAACCACTTTCTGTGCTCTGCAACATTACCTTTGCCCACCCTTCGGAACCAGTCACTACTAATATTTAAGCGAATCTGCTGAGTGATCTTATTCTTAATTGCCAAATCAGAGATATACTTACCCTTGAACAACTGATCATTTTTGTTCTCCCATATTACATTCATGATAATAGCCCTTACCGCCTGAGCTACATATAGCCACTCTCCCGCATTTGAGTCTGTCATGTCATGAATATCATTTAGTATCCATTCATTAGACCATGAAAAATTCTTGTTCGAATTTTTTTCCCAATGTCTGATCCACCAGTCCGAGATCCTCCTCAAAGTCGGGCACGTCAGACACAGGTGTTTGTCGTCTTCTCACATCCATTTGCAGTGGATGCAGCTGGCTGAGATGTTCACTCCTTGTCGAATCAATCGTGTTGCTGAAGTTGTAGCCAACAACGATTGCAACCAAAAAATGCTTGACAGCCGCTGCGAAGGTAACTTCTTAAGTTGTTTCAACAGGGAGGATAGTTGTCCTGCTTGTAGCATCAGTAGGCCTTGATCACTTCTTCGTTGCTCCACAACTGTTGTCGGCGACTTCCGAACCTTGTGTCTAAGAATTCTTGTGCCTTCCTTGGTGGAATATTCATCCAAGGATAGTAATTTTTGCTTCTAGCTTTGCCACAAACCCAGAGATCTGCAATTTATTGTTGTATTCTTTACAGGGACCCATCCCATTGGGAGAGAGGCCACTGTAATTAGGGCCCCACCCGTCGGGGCTCTCTGTGTTTTCGTACTGACCACCACTTCTGAGAAACCCTGCAAGGAGGGGACCATCACATTTTCTCTTTTTGTCAATGTCTTCACGTATGAGAAATCTACCGGTTTATTCCATTCAGTTGCTACCCAACCCTCCTCCCCCAGGTCATCTGTCACTTGAAGAACTGGTCCCTGCTTGGAGGCTGGAATTAACCAGAGCCCCCCCGCAGGGATTCTTACACCTGAAGACCTACCCACCCTGTCGGAATAGCTTTCTGAAGAGCCTCTAGCCTCTTAGTCACAGATCTGAGTCTGCTTAATTTCTCCTTTAACTCAGACTGGTTTCTCCATTTGTTAATTTCAGTATCCCAGATATCCTTAACTCTAACCACGCCTCTTTCTGCCCAAGCTTTCCCAAAGTTCCCTGCTGAATCGTGAGCTGAAAAAAGTGCTCCTGTTTCGTCTATTATATGGGGATTTTCGAACAAAATCTGATTCAGCACAGTTTCCTTTGAGTCAGGTTTTACTCTTTCTGATGGAAACAACTTTTGCCAGGCAGCCAAAACGTTGTTCAAAAAAACCGAATTAACCTTCCTATTCACGAAGGATCTTATCAGCAAACAAGCCCGCACATCCTTGGGACGACTCAGATTCCACTCTGGAGTTAAAATATAATAATATATATAGCTAGTGTTACCCACCTTGTCTTGCCATCGTCCATTTTGCTAAAAGTGCAATGTTCTGTTGTTTGGGGTCTAGCAGTCCTAGGCCCCATTCTTCTTTAGGAAAGGAGACTGTCTCCCAGACCACCTAGAGAGGAAACTCTGATTCTCTCCCGCTTCTGGTTTTCATAGCAGTTTGGCAGCTGCTTGCTTGATCATGGCTTTATAAGCTTTGTCTCCCAGTAAGTGAGTAGCCAACACAAACCACAACACGCCAAAACCTGCAGCTTGGATCACCAACGCCCTCCCTATCAGGGACAGATGTCTCTTGTGGCTCCAGCTTGAGAGTCTGTTAACAAACATTTCCACCAACATCGAGTCTTGAAATTCCGCATTATTAGTTAAGGAAACTTGTACCCCAAGAAACCGTTCTGACACATCTGCAGGGACTTGCTTCAATCCCCAATTTACCTCTAACTCGTAATCTCTTGGTAAGAAATATGTGGATTTATTCCAATTAATTGAGGCCTCAGACAGTTCACAGTAGGTGTTCAGTATTTTCCTGAGTGTTATTAGAGAAGATCTGTTATTAACACATGATAAGGTCAAATCATCCGCTAGAGCCCCCCCTTTCCATTGAATCTGGTTGTGCAGTTTCAATCCCGCAATTTGATCATTACATCTTATGTTATCCTATAATACTTTCATATGGATAACGAAGAGCAGGGGGGCCAAGGGGCATCCCTGTCTCAACGAGCGTGAAAGAGAGAACTGAAGTGATTTAGTTCATTGACCATGACCGAAGCTGTTGTCGACGAGTACATAGTGGTTACCCACTGAGCAAACATAGATCCGAATCTCATATGTTTTAGTGTGATCATTACAAAAGTTCATCCCACTCTGTCGTAGGCCTTCTCCATATCTAGGAGAAGGACCGCAATATTTTTATTTTCTGTAGCAATAATTTCAAGAGCTTGCACCGTCGCCGCTATGTTGTCCATAATGGACCTGTGCTTTACAAAGGCGCCCTGCTCCCTTCGGATCAGGTCCGGGAGGTATCTTGCCAGCCTTATTGCTAAGGTTTTGGCAAAATTTTTATAGGAGACATTCAAGACTGAAATGGGATGCCAGTTCCTGATTTCAGACTTGTACCTTTTTTTATACAATAATGAAATAATTTCATTCATCATTCCTTTAGTGAGTTTCCCTGAAATTCCCTCCCTCTAGTACCCCGTTATAGCATTTGACCAAATACGGACTGAAACTAGGCCAAACTGCTAAATATACTTCAATTGGTAGCCCGCCATCTCCAAGGCATTTGCTCTTAGCCATCTGTTTGGCAGCGTGTAACAGCTCCTCTGATGTGACCGGTCTATCAAGATCCAGTTTTGCTTGAGTAGGGATTCTTACCTGAGTGAGATCCCAAAATTGTGAGTTCTCCCTCAAATCAGTGGCCGTACTGTCATAAGGTCTTCTGGTTGATAGTATATCATGAAAGTATAGCCTGGCATATTCACACATTTGTTAAGCATCCTCTGTTATAGTCTGTTGCACTGAGAAGGGGTGGGCTAGTTGATTCATACGCGGTTTGGTTTGCTGTAGAATGAACCTTCGAAATGTATCTTTCGTCATTCGATCTCCGGTGATTATGTTGCGCTGGGATAACCATTGTATCCATTGCTCTTGATTTTTTATTTCAATTTTCTCCAATTGTTGGATTTTGCGCCGGCGTTTGGCTGACCAGTAAGCATCTGAAATTGGATGTTTACCTAGTTCGGCTTCAAACTTTTGAATCACTGCTATTAAATCAGATTCTTTCTTTCTCTCGTCAATCGCTCTTATTTTGGAAATGTTGCTTAGGGACTCCTGTAAAATTCTGAACCCGACCTCCAGCCACTGCTCTTCTTTTTCGAAGAGTGGCCTTGCTTGCGGCCATTGGTCCAAATGATTCCTTATCCAATCCGCCACCCCTTCATCTTGTAGATGTTTGGTATTAAATTTGAAGTATGAGGGACCAAATTTTATTGTTTGAGGAAAGGTGCACTCAGCCAGCACCGGGTAGTGATCCGAGAGGTAGTATGACTCCACATCCATTTTAGTGCAATTGTTCCATGGGCTCCCCCTCATCAACATAAAGTCTAGTCTTCTGCGCACAGGGGGGAATTGCGACCCAAACCATGTGTAGCCATGACTGTCCGGATGCATCGTACGGTAGACATCTGTGAGATTTTGTGACACCATGAAAGCTCGAAGAAGCCTCGCATCTGTTCTGATCGGAGCTACTTTGGGGCTGTCAAGCCCCAGGTTAAGGACGGTATTCCAATCGCCCGCTAGGACGAGGTTTTCTGAGTTTGGGATAAAACTAGGGAGATCAGATATAAAGTTAGATCGTTCACTGTAGTCTGTTGGAAGATAGAGCGACATTATCGTCCAATCTTCTGTCCCCATTGTAAATTTTACCCATACCCATCGACCCCATAGATCTACCATGGAGTCAATCACAATTATGTCCAAATCTCTGTGGATTAATATCCCTGTCCCACCGCAGGTGCCTGCTTGGCTTGTCATTCCTCTCGCGGGTGCCCAGTATTGAGGGTCTGTCCACCATGAGGTGTCTGTAGCTATTCTTTGTTCATCCAAGTTGGATTCTTAAATACAAACAAATGAAATTTTATTTGGATGCAGCCAGGATTTCATCCTGTCACATTTGTGCTTGTGTCCTGTGTCACATAACCCTCTCATATTCCACGACACTATGCGTATAATGCCCTTAGGCAGCAGCATAGGGCGTGAATATATTATGAACTTGGTTGTCTGACAATTTGATTGCCACTCACACTCAGAAGTACTCACACACGCCCATACATGCATGAGACAAAGGGGAGAAGGAGACAGGGTCCAACTGCACACCGATCAGAGATAAACAGCGGAATAACAAATATGCACAGAAGGGGAGAACACACTCAGTGTTTTTGTCTTCCTGACACACCCCCAACAACCAATCACAATTGACACTGCGAAGATCACAATTGGAAATTAACCAAGATGATGAGCCAACTCAACACAGTTAACCTCAATTATCGTAAAAGAGTTCAACCCAGTATCTCGCAACTCCAGAACCACACACACTACTCACTACTACACTCTCTGAGTCTAGCGCTGCACAGTAACAGCCTCCCAGAGGCCAGCGCCATACACCCAAATGCAGATCATGAACAACGAAGTAATCCCCAGTGCCGATGAGTCACTCTGACGATGAAGAAGGCAGCTATGGTTGCCTGGCTGCTACCGCAGCACTGGTACCCACATGTACTCAGTGAAGACCTCTGATATAGCCCTGCCAACGCAGATATCCCCAGGGGATAGATGCGCTGAGTACAGCCCCAGCTATGGCTGACTCAGGTGGGCGGCTATGGCTGCTTCACCGCTGCTGAAACCCCAGGTGCCGCTGTGGGTCTTCAGCGCTGCTCACTTGGTTGGCCACCAACGCTGCACGCAAAAAATGAAAAGCCCAAAAGTCCCTAACTATCGGTCCTACCTTACCTATAGTTTTCGGCCTAACCTACCGGACCGAAACTACTACCGGTACCGTTGCCCTAAGGGCCTACCCGGCCTCTACAGCAGTCCTACAACACTTAGGGCGCAGTGCCCCTTAGGGCCTGCAAACACTCAAACTCTACCGCTATTAATTCTATTTTATTTTTAGAACAGCGGACAACCCTCAGTGCGACCACAAAAACACAGCAGTCACACAGTAACAAACATGCCGCAACTCAGCAGGCAAAACCACACCGTAGAGTACAACCCCGCAGACAGATACGACAGCAAGCAGCAAGTCATTACATTCTTACCCCCCCGGGGAGCGAGGACCTCCGAGCTAAGGGTGGAGACGAGGAGATCGACGAGGGAGATTACCCTTCTGAGCCGCCTCGTATCTCAAAACAACTGACTTGGCTGTCTTGATCAGGTCTCTTCTGTAGAACCACCGGTTCTCAGAAGGAGGCTGAAACGCAAACCTGACAAGATACTGCCGGTTGGGGCAAGTGCCCCACTCGTCCTCAATGGCCACCACATCATATCCCTTACCAGGTATTGGTGGGCCCCATTGAGGGGGCCGGTTAGGGAATGCATCAGCTGGGATGAAAGGCAGTAGCTTGGATGCATGAAAGACCGGATAGGTGCGTAGATGCAGCGGGACGTCGATGACATACGACGGACCGAAGGGATCAGCGCCCACTGTATCTAGGACCTGCCACGGACCCAGGTAGCGTGGCAACAGCTTAGGAGAAATATCCTCCTCCCTCGACAACTCAGAACTGGCCGCCCAGACATAGTCACCAGTGCGGATGGGGGAAGGTCGCCTGTGGCGGTTGGCTTGTTCAATCATCGCCTTTTGGGCCTTGAACAAGTTCGCCCAGACTCTTTCCACATCCAGATGATAGCGTCTGGCGAACTATGTCGTGCCAGGGGTAAGGTCAGGCTTAGCCTTATCGATGATGTCATCGAGAGGCTGTCGTGGTTCACGTCCCCAATGTAACCGGTAGGGACTGAACCCTGTCGAACTGTGGATAGACATGTTATACATGAGCTGTGCGCTCGCCAAGTGGAGATCCCAGTCCTGCTGATCAGGAGAGATCACAGGAAGTAGCAACTGGAACAGGACCTGGTTCATCACCTCAGCTAATCCATTGGCTTCAGGATGACGACCATAAGTCATGTCCAGGCGTGAGTGCAGATAGTCCTTGCAGTAGGACTGCCACTCATCGCTGCAGAATCTGGGGTCTCGATCACTCACAATAGAAGTGGGCGGTCCATAGTGTGTGACCCACCTCTCAGAAAAGGCTGCTCTCACAGCCGGTACCTTGGCTACCTCTGGCAAGGGGATGAACTCTGCGTATTTGGAAAACCTGTCCACGTAGACCATTACCTGACGCATGCCACGAGGGGTATTCTTGCCTAAGTCTGTAAAGTTGATGGATACAGACTGGGCAGGACCATCAGGTATGGGCAAAGGTTTGAGCAATCCCAAAGGAGGTTTACGCTGAACCTTGTTCTTTTGGCAGAGCTCACAAGTGTCCACATAGCGCAGCATATCACTCCGCATCTCCTTCCAGAAGAAGCGCTGCGACAGGGCTGCATATGACTTTAGGAACCCGAAGTGCCCACGCGCGTCGTGGCACTCTGACATCAGTAGTGTCCTCAGCTGCTGGTCCTGAGAGATGCACAAGCGCTCCTCTCCTCTGCTGTAAGTATACAGCAGATCTGAACTCAGGGCATAGCCAGGTTCAGAATTAGGATTTGCTTCCAGATTCCTGACGATGGGTCCATAAGCCGGATCCTGAGGCAACAAACGAGCGATAGTCTGACGGACCTCCTCTCCGAAGGAGTAAGTAGAGGAGATCAAAGCAAAGAGTCAGGCCTACGAGAGAGGGCGTCTGCTACCTTGTTGTAGCAGCCCTTCTTATGCTTCAGTTCAAAGTCAAATAGATCAATGAACTGAATGTAGCGTGCCAGTTTATCATTCAACTCTCCCTGGGACTTCAACCACTGCAGGGTGGAATGATCAGAAAAGATCTTAAAGTACCTGCCCAGGAGAAAGTGCTTCCAATGTTTCAGGGCACTGACAAGAGCATACAACTCTTTCTCGTAGGTAGAGTCATGAAGCTTCTAAGTTTTTATCTTCTTACTCATAAACTTTACAGGTCTCAGACCATTACCATCATCTTGCTGAAGGACTGCCCCAATGCCATACTGACTAGCGTCCGTGGTGAGAACAAATGGCAAAGTGGGGTCAGACAACTTCAGAACAGGTGCACGAGTCAAGGCCTGTTTGAGTCGTGCAAAGGCCATCTGACAATGGAGGGACCAAAGAAAGGGAGTGTCTTTCTTGGTGAGGTTAGTCAAGGGTGAAGCCACTGCAGAAAAGTTCCTGACGAACTTTCTGTAGTAGGAGGTCAGACTCAAGAATGACAGGACATCTCTCACTGTCTCGGGCTGTGGCCAATCCTGAATAGTAGCAACTTTGGCTGCTTCAGGGGCCAGCCCATCTTCAGAAATCACATGACCCATGTAGATAACAGAGGGAACTCCAAAAAAGGACTTCTCCCTGTTGATCTTATACTAGCTGTCACGTAATGCCTGAAGAATCAGAGCCAAGTGCTCCGCATGTTCCCTGACAGTCCTGCGGAATACCAAGATGTTATCCAGGTAAACAACCATGAACTTGTCGAGGTACGACCTGAATATGCGGTGCATCTCAGTCTGGAATGTGCCAGGTGCATTGCAAAGTCCAAATGGCATCACCAGGTACTCATAAGTACCATACCTGGTTTTGAAGGCCGTCTTGTGGACGTCCTCCTCTGCCATCTCAATCTGGTGGTAGCCAGATTTGATGTCGACTTTGCTGAAGATAGTGCAGCCCTGGACCATATCCAGAAGGTTATCGATCCTAGGGAGTGGCTCTGTGCTCTTCCTAGTGATCTTGTTGAGACCCCTGTAGTCTATGCACATTCTGAACTCACCACTCCCCTTTGGAACAAAGAGGACTGGAGCACCGAATTCAGAAGTGTTGGGCCTGATCCAGCCCTTGCTGGTCAGGGTCTCAAGCTCTCGCCTGAGCTCCTCAAGATCAGCAGGTGACATCCTGTAGATGCGGCCCTTGGGAGGGACCGTCCCAGGCAGCAGCTCCATATGATGCTTGGTTGGCCGGTTGGGTAACCCAAAGGGCTCCTGCATCAGATCAACATACTGGTCCACAATCTGCTGTATCTCATGAGGACAGGGAGTAGAGGGAGCGTCTGTCTGCTTGACTAGAGCAATTAACAGGCGCTCATGATTGTACTGGCGAGAGATAGCATATAACTCTCTCGCTCTCAAGCAGAAGCAAGATGTCTGAGGGTGGTGATCAGCTGCAATCATGCAAGGCTGAAACACCCCCTTGCTGTTTGGCAGTTCAACCTTGGGGATCTGCCAGTCGATCCTTGGGTTGACTGCTCTCAGCCACTGCATAGGGAACACGAGGTCAAAGGGTAGGTCAGGGAAGGTGTAGAAGTTCAGACTGTGTCTGACTTCTCCCCTTTGTCTCATGCATGTATGGGCGTGTGTGAGTACTTCTGAGTGTGAGTGGCAATCAAATTGTCAGACAACCAAGTTCATAACAGATATGCCAGGGGGGTCTTGGATCCGGCCGTCAACAGGTGCGTTCATGTCCAACTGTTTTCTGCGGGGCGCACCCTCGCCCCCTTTAAGGTTCTGCTGAACCAGCCAGGGAACTCTCAACACATCTGCGAACTCTGGCCGAAAGATCAGGTCCTTATGGGCTGAGGTTGACAACCATTGAGCAATTGTCACTGCTGTCATCGTTTGTTTAAATCGAATCATGTTCAAGTTTTCATTTGTTGGGGAATCAAGGATGGACAGGGGAAACCAGTCCTTATCCATGATTGCCAACTGTTTCATTGTTGCATTATCCATCCTGGCATCCAAGACGACAAAGTACAGCCTTGCCCTAATCCCATTTGCATCTTCTGCTGTAACACAACCAACACGAGCATTCGGGATTACCCTTACTTGCAGACAGTTAGGAATCAATGGTTTCACCTTGTCCAAAATTGCCAGTTCAGTTAGTGCTCCTTCAGCATCAGCAGTAGGGAGTTCGAGCAACCCATTTGCCAATTGTGTGGCCATTACCATTACTCCCTTGCTGGAGTTTGCACAAATCAGGGGAATCAACACCTTTTGAATATTCATATCAGCACGATCCAGTGGCTCTACTGGATCAGCCAAACTCAATCCACTTGGAAGGGGGCTTTTTCTGCGGTTCTTCCCACCGCTGCCTGCCAACCCAAGGCCATCTCTCCGGGGGTCCTCCCCCCCGTTCCCCGATTTGTCATCTTCCATCGGTCCCGTCCCGAAGGTCGTCACCGTAGAAGTTTCGAGAATCGCAGATGAGGGTTCTTTCTCTTTGGTGCATTCCTTATCCTTATCCTTTGGGTCCGCTTTTCCTTTTTCTCTCCCTTTGACTTTCTCTGTTTCCTTGATTCTCTCTCTTTCCTTCTCCCGTTCCTTTTCTCTTTCTTTCCATCCCCCTCTCCCACTGTCTTTCGGATCTTTCCCACTGCCCACTGTTCCCTGAGTTCCGTTTCCCTTGTTTCCATTTCCCTTGTTACCTCTGGTACGATCTCCCGTCTTACCTCTTCTGTTGTTCTATCTTCCTTCGGAGCATTCCGACTGAGTCAGATCTCTCCCAGACCCCCTCGGCATCCGCCAAAAGCCATTGGCCGGCGGTTTTTCCCCCAATGGTACAAAACCGAAGAAGGGAGGTTCCGGAGGTGGTGGACGTGGACCAGGATTAGCAAAGGGGTCATACTCCTTTGCTGGGCAAGTGTCATCCGTTTCGTTGTGATAGAATGTTCGACAAGTATTGCACCAGGGGGTATTAGCCGACAGTACCTCGAAATAATTATCCCCCTGATTCGGAATTCCCACCGTTAGTCTAGGTCTAATTCTTTGTTGAGCAGTGGGATCTAAGTCAAAACGGACACTGCCTAATTCTGGTTCTTCATAGTCCTGTTCTGTTGGGTGAACTTTTTGGACTTCCCCAAAGGTGTGTTCGATAGCGACTCTGAGGGCTGACATCAATTGCAAGGGAACTCTTGGGCAACGTACCCAACATACCTTCTGACCATTATCCTTAAATATTTTCATTTCTGCCAAGGTCATCCACGGCAGGAAACAAATTTCGTATTCCTTGTCTTCACACCAGATTTTTCCCCTCACTCTGATACCTTCCTCTCGTAACCGACTCATCCACAATCCCTGAGTCATACCATGCGTTTTCGTAAACTCTGACAAGTTTCTTTTTCAAGGAATTGGACAGAGTTGTGGCATCGTTAATAAACAAAATAGTGACTGCATGGCCTTTTAGCCACCGGCTGTTTATTTCCGAGAACTGTTCATTCAAATCGAATCGAGCAATATCGTCGTTCAGCTTGGCTATCCCTATATCAAGTCCCCCTGGAAAGATTCCATCCTTGAAGCAAGCATCCAATAACTTCCCGATCTGTTCCTTTTCCTCAAGACAGTAGACTCGCCCTGGAGCTGTTGTCTCTTCCATTGACCTGATTTCTCTGTCCGTACGTTAAAAAACCACTAAAATCCGTTCTGTCTGAGGCCTCAAAATAGGAATAAATACACATATTCAATACCAAATGAGTTATTAAAGGTAACTATGGAGGTAAGCAAGAATTTATACCATCCAATGTCCCGTCATGTCTTGTAGTCCCGTAGTCCCCGGCGTGGGGGAGGCTTCTAACGATCGCTGCAGACTTCTTTCTTTCGCTTGTATCTTGAATTCTCTTTGGCTATCCTCGTGAGGACGCTTGCGGCAGGAAGGGAACGGCAACCAGGTCGCTACTGGGGAGGATAGCCCGATCCCAACAGGGCTCGTTCCCCCTCGGGACGAGGGGGGTCTTCCTGAACCACTACCACCATAGCAAGCTAGGTGGTCAAGCGACGCGACGCCCTACCTCGGAGTTGACGAAAACGAACCGTGGCCACCGGGACAGCTGCGGAGAGTTGCCCTATTAACAACCAGCGCAGCGCCTGGGCCGTTCCCCTGCCTCCTTGGGATTTTTTCCTCTTGAAAAATTTCCCTGTTTCAAGAGTGGTGTGGCGAGGCCCTTAATCTGCGATAAAAGATCATACTTCCCAAAAAAAAAAAAAAGAAAAGCAAATTGTTGGCAGGTCATGTTGCGGGGAACAAAAACGGGAAAACGACAGAAAGTTGTTGGAGCGGGATTTTTTTTATTTTTTATTTTTTTAGCGCGGGTATTTCCCCGTCGGTTCAGCTTCTTGGTCGTTTGCAAATGGAGCACGTGTCGAAGAGAGGAAGCAACGACGAAATAGGCGAAACCAACAAGGTCACAAGAAAAGAAAAGAAAAGGAAAAGTGTCACAATTTCACAAATAATGTGACCAGAATAATGGGCTTTAAGAGTTCAAACTTTTAGGGTGTCGCCACATGGCACACGAAATTAAAAACCAAACCAGTGCATCTTCCGGCAGAAAATGGCCACGTTCATCTGTTTACTATAAATAGTCACGAGTGTATCTTGCCACCTTTTGTGGGCAGATGCACTCGTTTCTTTTTCCTTTCGTGCGCCGTGTGGCGCTACCCTCAGACCAGGACCCTTTTCGATTCACCTCTGCACGTGATGGCATTCAGATGCATCCAGGTCTGGCCGTAATTGCAGTCAGATACATTTAGGAAAGCGCTACGTAGTGCGAGTGCGCCCGCAAACGAATCTTTTGTCCGCTTTCGTGTTCATCATTCAAGAGCAAAATAATGTGCAAATGAAATCCAAGCAAAGTGTTTTTTTTTTTTTTTAATGTGGCGGGCGACGGGGGATAAAATGAAATTTACGTCTCGCGCAACAAATTATTGGTACGATCATTTCAAACGGAATGCTACGTGCGGACGTCAGGGCAAAAGGAGAAAAAAAAAAGAAAGAAAACAAGGAAAGAAAGGGAAAAAGGAAAGCGAGAAACGAAAAAAATAAAATAATAATACATATATATATATCGACACACACACACACACACACAGAGAGAGAGAGAGAGAGAGAGAGAGAGAGAGAGAGAGAGAGAGAGAGAGACATTGGTTGATTTGTATTCTTCGGTGTTATTCTTGTGCATAGGGTTTGTGGTGTGTAGCGGTCCAGTAATCAGGACTGCGGAATTTTTTTATTTTTTTTTTCATCTGACCGCGGAACTTTTTGTTAGAGAAGCCAGGCCCGATTCCTGAAGCTGAAATAAGGGACGCCTCGTTGTTCGGCAGTAAGAGAAGCCAGGCCCGGTTCCCGGTTATTAAAAAAAAAAAAAAAAAAAAAACCGAAAAAAACACTTCAAAAAAATGGGAAAAAACGGTTGAGCTCCCTCTTGGAACCGGATTCCTCGTTGTTCGGCGTTGATGACGGAGATAGAACGACGATTCGAAATTCAGAATCAGGGAATGCTTGTATACTCTATATATATATATATATATACACAGAGAGAGAGAGAGAGAGAGAGAGAGAGAGGGATTATATTATTAATTTATTATATATTATTATATAAATAATATATATATATATATATACAAATATAATATATATGTATATATATACCTTGTCAGGGAATCTTTGAGAACTTAACTCAGCAGCAATCGAACTCATCGAGCTTCGCGAAGGAATGTGTGATATAGTTTACGACACTTTCCTGGACGTATTGAACCTTTATTGCGGCCGGATTCAGTCGAACAAGCGGTCAGATTCAGTCCAACAAGTGGCCAGATTCAGTCCAACAAGCAGCCAGATTCAGTCCAACAAGTCGTAGACGACGTTTTGATGACGGTGCTCAAACGCCACTCGCACTACCGTCTTCCCCCGAACATATTGCACCCTAAAAATGAATGTATACGAGTTATATTTCCGGCCAGCTACAGCCAAAATGAGGGTGCGTTGTGTTCGGGGGAAGACGGTTGGACTTTTTTTTAATTATCACGTCTGGCTGTAAATGGGATCAGATACATTTACAATGGTGCTAGTGTGAGTATGGCATAAGACTGTATTTTTGGGAAAAAAAGAAAAAGAAAAGACGGGGTCATGGCCCCAGTCTTCATCCGGGTAGACTGGTGAGGTCCCCGACCTCTCTCCTTCGGTCAATACAGAATTCGTTCTTCAAAAAAAAAAAAAAAAAAAAAAAAAAAAAGGGAGTACAACTGGATGAGGGCATACTCACACAAGGACTTTCCTGAATGTATCTGACCCCAATTCCGACCAGACGCGGATGAATCCGACGGCAATCACGTCCAGAACTTGGTAGGCAAAAAGTAGTCCTAGGGCAATGTCCCACTTGCACGGATTAAGACATTCTGGCCGTTGATCTTTGCTATCTACGGTCAATATCGCTTAATTCGTGTAAGTGGGACCTAGGCTCTAGTGTGAGTAAGCTCTGAGCACGCAACATTCCTTATTCTGTTTTTGAAGTTATGATTATTATTATTATTATTATTATTATTTTTATTATTATTTTATTATTATTATTATTATTATTATTATTATTATTATTATTATTATTATAATTGCAATCAGATGGATAGAGGGGTTAACTCCTTTTAGGGCATACTCACACTCACACTAGGAGCTGTTTACTTATTTGTGGAATCCGATGTACATTGTGGTCAGATACATCCAGTTCCAGCAGTAAGTGCGGTCAGGTACTTTTTTTTTTTTCTGGGAGGGGGGAAATCGTCTACATTAAAGATACAACTAGTGCGAGTATGTCGTTAAAGAACAGAAAAACAAAAAACAGTGTAGTGGATTATGAATTATGAATTTAAAAGTTTGTTATTATATTATTATTGTTATTTTGTGTAAGAGGAACCGTTACATGAGGTTGTGTCGCATATGACAATGTGCGGATTGTCTTGCCCACGTGGTTTGTCTGTATGTGCATCTTTCTTTTTCTTTTTTTTTTTAACATGTATGTGAACCTTACATAGGGCCTCGCCGCGCCACTCACCATACGTGCAAAATGAAAATGAATCTTCCGCTAAAACATGGAAATATGCAGCGCCATATTTTTTGTCTTTTGTGCATTTGGTGAGTGCTGCGGCTAGGCCCTATGTGACACATCTATTTTTGTCGCGCACTTCAAATTATGTCGCACTTCCTGTTAATAAATACATGAATAAATGAATAAATAAATAAATGGGGGCTCGGATTCATAAACAGGGCACAACAGGTCCCACAAGCTGAAATAAATAAATAGATATAAATAAATAGATATAAATAAATACTAAGCTCTTTTCCTCGAGCTCTCTATTTTCCTCGAGTATCCCACTTCACAGTTTTTTACTGCCAGAATTACACAGATTTAAAAAAAAAAATAAAAAAAAATCTTCATTTAATCGTTCCAACAGGAAGGGAAAAAAATTCAAAAAATGCAAGAAAACGATATTCTTAGATTCCGACAGTCTCTCCCGGCAATCTACGGTCAAAAATGCAGGATACCAAAAAAAAAAAAAAAAAAAAAAAAAAAAAAAAAAAAAAAAAAAAAAAAAAAAAAACGAATACGGGTAACTGGGACTTGGCCCGAGGGCAAGGTCGAAATTCCGCGCCTTGAGGTCATTCATTCTACGGGAATTCAACAGCCAGAAAAAAAGTATCTCCCAGGGTGGGGGCCAATGTCCCATCAATTCGGTTTTCTTTTTCGCCCTTTTTCCTCTTTTTTCAGAATGAGACGGCCTTGAGATACCATCATTGGACCCAGCGGACCCAGGTAATTCAGAATTATTTTCTTCTGTCCATCTGAATGTATATGGATCCGAGCTTGGGTCTGATTCATGTTTCCACAGCTCATGGGTTTACCAACCGAGCTAGTCCCGTCGGTCTCCCATCAAAAAAATGATCTGTCAGCTTCTCTCTCTCTCTCTCTCTCTCTCTCTCTCTCTCTCTCTCTCTCTCTCTCTCTCTCTCTCTCTCTGTGTGTGTGTCTCTCTTTTTTTGTTTCCTTTTTTTTTTTTTTTGGATGACAAAAACCGTAATTGAAATAAAAGTTCTGTTGGGTCTTCCTCACCCAAAAAAAAGAAAAAAAAAAAGAAAAAAAAAGTCGTAGGGCAACACCGGGGGCCAGGTCCCACTGGTCCCACTAGCAGCGTTGAGTTTCCTCAACGCCTGAATCTGTACTTGTATGTGGATATGTGCAGCAATCGCGTTGAGTTTTCTCAACCGCACATCTCCACGAGCGCGTCCAGATTCAGGAGTTGAGGAAACTCAACGCTGCTAGTGGGACCTGGCCCCGGCGTCCCACCGAATGTAGAAACAACCGGAATGCAAAATGACATGTCAAAAAAAAAAAAAAAAAAAAAAA
>BFEA01000366.1:602046-614487 GCA_003427395.1 Chara braunii | reverse complement strand
CCCTTTGGGGTTTTTTTTTTTTTTTTTTTTTTTTTTTTTTTTTTTTTTTTTTGGCAGGGAGCTACGAGCTATTGACTGCAAATCTCGAAAATGCACAAGGGAACTCCTGAAATTTAAAACTTTACAATTCAATCCAAAAATTATTTCCAAGGCATACTAAACCCTTAGATACAGATCAAATCTAAAATTCAGTCTGAGCACGTACTAAATTGATCTTAACAAAAATGGAACGGGGCGTATGAATATTTGTCGACAGAAGATAGATGATTGAAACAGCCAAGAAAACGGCCACACACAGAGAGTCTGGAATAACCGCGCCCACAGAATATACGAATGGGGGGATTAATGAGCCGGATTTTCCAGGATAGCACAAAGTTGAGCGGACAACACTCCCCTCAGTGCCCTCACCACTCAAGGCAAGGGTGACCCTGTGTCCTGTTACTGCTCTTGGAGATCAGCCACTCTTACAGACAAAACGCCTATGTGTCTCCAAACCCGGTTATAACTGGAAAATAATATACCCTTAGCGTCCGGGAAACGTTCCCACCGCCACTAGTAAGTCTCCCACTCCCGCTGATGGCGCCGCCGCGGCCCGTAGGACTTCAGGGCTTTACATACCCTGCAGTGGTCTCATGATCTCTCATCCCTTCAACATGTTGATTTCCCAGATTCTACCGTTAGTATCGAAGTGCAAATGTAAGCCGGCAATCCAGGACCCAATGTCAGCTAGGCACTCTCCGTGGTTGACCAGCTGCAAATCAACTTCGCCAACAGCAGAAGCGGTCCCAAGAATCTACTTGGTAGACAATACTGAAAAGAAAACGTGAAGTGCCCAAAATTCCAGAACCCTACAAAATGTCAAACTAAAGGAGTAGTTGCTGGGCACAACCAAAAACCGAACCCTCACTGCTAGCAGAGCAAGAAAATCCAAGTACCAAGAACCACAAATCTAACTCGCGCTTAAGAACATAGAGAATCTGTGAATGGACCTATGCTTCTGAAAAATTGCAACATCAAGCACAAATCCCAATCCTAGCCTCGGTGACCACAGCCATCAACGAGGGAAATGCATTGCGCAGATGTTTCCAACAGATATCTCACTCACATAAGAACTCACTGCCCACTGACGACGTCATGAACCGGGGACGGAAAACTAAGCAGAACGTAGAAGACAAAAACAAGTACCAAATTAAGTGAAGAAAACAAAACATGAAGTAACTGGACATCAGACTGCCTTGCGACGTAGATAGGTCAAACGAGACTTGCTGTAGCCCTTGGACTTGCCGGAGCGCTGCCAGCGCAGCCGTACGCTCTCCCACCGCGTCTAGATGCGCCGCTCCGCCTTCCATGCTTCCTAGTGTTCAAGGCAGTCGAGATGGCCTGTCATGAAAGTACAGCGCACGGCCTTTGGATGGTGAAAAAGGAGGCCCCCCTTTCCAGCAGAAGGCTTGAGGGGAGGACGGCTCCTCTGGTGTCGAGATCCTGTTAGGTATAAAGGTTGGTATGGAGGTCAGATGTGGAGCTGCCAGGATGCCATGGCATAAGAGTGCAAGGCACTCCGTGCCACTCCCTACCCACTCAAGGGCGAGGCTACGCCAGGGCACTGTCGCCATAGCTCTCACACAGCTATGGTGCCTGGCAGGGCAGGCGCCTCGTGAAGAAAGTCAAAGTCCACCTGCCCCGATGTTGTGGCTGTGTGCAAGGCACTCCGTGCCACTCTCTACCCACTCAAGGGCTAGGCTACGCCAGGGCACTGTCGCCATAGCTCTCACACAGCTATGGTGCCTGGCAGGGTAGGTGCCTCGTGAAAGATCAGTGTCCTCATGCCCCTATGTTGCATCCTACTCAGCCGCGACGGCCGGGCGCCGCCACTGCCGCTATCGCCGCTCCGTTAGCGCACATTTCGCGCCGCCCCCCTCCATCCAGCTCAAATTCTGTCCTCATCTATGTATTCAAGGGACGCTGGACCCGATTTTCCAGCAGGTGAAGGTCCCCACCTGGTCCAATAGATGGAGCGGTTTAAATTAAAAAAAAAAAAAAAAAAAAAAAAAAAAAAAAAAGATTTGCGTTCAAATAGTTTGCCTTTTGGTGGTTCCTTGCATAGGCTTGCTGCTGGATTTTTTTTTTATTATTACTATTTTTTGTTTTTTAATTGCTACTGGATTGGAAGGTATATATGGTGGGTGTCTTCCTTTCAATTTTTTATTTTATTTATTTATTTCTTACACAGAAACAGTAGTTTTATCAGGGCCCAGTGCCCAAGGCAGAAATACAATGTCAAAGAACAGCAGAAGCAAGGTCTCCAAACCCGCTTCATGGGGTGGAGCCCCTCCCCTGTAGAAAAACCTCTGTCTTCCTAAAGAAAACACTACCAAATCCCCGATACCGCAGATTCAGGGGTCGCAAGGTCTCCAAACCCGCTTCATGGGGTGGAGCCCCTCCCCTGGGGGGTGGTCCCACTAGCAAAGAGGATCGGATTGAATGACCTGAATCTGGACGTGTTTGTAGAGAAGTGCAGGAAATCGAGATTTAACTGCTTTTAGGCATCTCTGCATAAAACATGTCCACATTCAGGCATTCGATCCGATCCTCTTTGCTAATGGGACCTCGGCCCTGTAGAAAAACCACGGTCTTCCTAAAGAAAACACTACCAAATCCCCGATACCCGCTTTCCTAAAACACTGTAACAAAAATCCTAATTAGGGTTTCAATTAATTTCTAAAACCAAAGCACTACAAATTTCGTAAAGAACACCACAACAAATTTCCTAATTAAGTCAGAAGTCCCAATACTCACCCTACCCTAAAGAACGCAAAAATTCCTAAATTATACGTTAAACAGTTTGTATTTATTGCCGAAAGCGGCAATCGTAATTCCAATGCACCATCATATGAAAACACTTTTAGAAAAAGACAGATGAAAATTCGAACTAAGATCTCTACAGACTACAGGGGAGGGGCTCCACCACCCAAGAGAGGCCGGAGGCCTTGCGACCCCTGATTCTTTTTTATTTCTTATTTTCGAGCCCTGAATTTTTTAGACTGTTTCATGCTTGTGTATTGTTGCCTTGAAAGGGAGAAAAAAAAAAAAAAAAAAAAAAAAAAAGGTGACTCTGAGAGAAGAATGCAGACTGATTTTGGTCTTTTCAGATTTGGAAAAGAAAAGAAAAGAAAAGAAAGAACATCCAGGGCCGAGGTCCCACTAGCAAAGAGGATAGGATCAAGCTCATGAATCTGGATGTGTTTTATGCAGAGGTGCAGAAAAGCAGTTCAATCTCGATTTCCTGCACCTCTCGACAATTACGTCCAGATTCAGGCATTCGATCCAATCCTCTTTGCTAGTGGGACCACGCCCCATTTGACAGGTAAATTGAATTGGTTGGGCTTAAAAGAATTAGCCTTTTTTGAAAAAAAAAAAAAAAAAAGCACAACCATTGCCCCAGAGGAAGAGCTCGCCATTGCCCGGACTTTTTTTTTTTTTTTTTTTTTTTTCCCCTTTTCCCCCTCTGATCAATCAGGCATTGGCCGTTGATCTTTTCGTTATCGACGGCGAGTGCTTGGACCGAGTCCTCTCACAAGGCCGTAATCTACAACTGTCTTCCTGTAATGAAGTTTTGTTTTCAAAAAAAAAAAAAAAAAAAAAAAAAAACACCAGCTCTCTTCACCCGAATAAAGCGCTGGAAATCGTAGTTGCATTGAGGTCACCTTTTTTTCTTTTTTTTTTTTTGTTTGAGGTCACCTTTCAGTCATTGGGCCTCGCTCCACTACTCTCGAAGTGCGAAACGGACAAAAAAAATATGGCGGTGTATCTTTCCATGTTCTAGGGGAAGATTCATTCTCATTTTGCACATGTGGTGAGCAGTGGAGCGATGTATCTTTCCATGTTCTAGGGGAAGATTCATTCTCATTTTGCACATGTGGTGAGCAGTGGAGCGAGGCCCATTATGCAGTGATACTCGAAGACGGGGGGCGTTCTATTCGGGCAATGACGATAGTTCCGCTTGTTCTAACATAGTTAGGTCTTAAGTAGGAAAGTCGTTGAGATGCTCACTGACTGATGAAGTGAGTGTGGTCCCCACCCAGCGAAGCAGACTTAGCAGAGTCGGTTGCGGAACACTGATCAATGAGTCAGACATGATTGAATGATTTTGAATCATTGAAGTGCGCTCAAGGTGCCAGCAAGCTGCCAGTGTGCAAAGGACACAAGTCACAGAACCAAGAGCTGGTGTTAGGTGAAGCTGTGAGGAAGGAGGCGAAAAGAGGGTCACCGTGGGTGTAGACTGTAGAGGAGCCGGTCGTTCCATTCGTGAGACGGCCGAGGACGGCGAAAGGAAATCAATCAGTCAATGTGTGAATAAAGCACAGAACAGTAGGAACCATAGGGAGGAGAGGAGAAGGAGAAGGAGAAGGAGAAGGAGAGGGATTACGGGAGACACAGCGAACCGCAGCTTGCCGATCGACAGACACCCAACAGGGCGCTCGATTCCAACCTCCATCTCTCTCTCTCTCTCTCTCTCTCTCTCTCTCTCTCTCTCTCTCTCTCTCTCTCTCTCTCTCTCTCTCTCTCTGTGTGCACATACACATACACACACAGGCACAGAACAGACACACAGATAACAAACACACGATTGAACTTGGAGATCGGACGGATTCGAGAAACGGAGTTGGGGGGTCCGTGAGCATGGCAGCGGTGGAGAGTCTGAGGCTGATGGAGGGCGGCGGAGCGGAGGTTGCAGTTCCGCGCTGCCCCGCCGTCGACGTCGGAGAGGCGGCGGGCAGCAACCAGCGATCGGAGGAGGAGGAGGAGCTGGCCATCTTGAGAAAGCGGGAGGTGACGGGCCATTCCGCGCTCCCTCGGAAGCCCATGGGACTGTACGACCCGGCTTTCGAGTCGGACGCCTGCGGCGTGGGGTTCATCGCGGAGCTGTCGGCGGAGCCAAGCCGCAAGCTTGTCGCGGAAGCGCTGGACATGCTGATGCGCATGTCTCACCGCGGTGCGGTGGGCTGCGAGGAGAACACCGGCGACGGCGCGGGCATCCTGGTGGCTCTGCCTCACGGCTTCTTCCAGGCGGTGTTGCGCGAGGAGCTGGGCGTCGAGCTTCCGCCTGCGGGCGGCTATGCCGTCGGCATGCTCTTCTTGCCCGTGAACGAGCAGAGACGACGGCTGGGGAAGCAGATGTTCGCGGATCGCGCGGAAGCGCTGGGGCACAAGATCCTAGCATGGCGCCCCTTGCGCACCAACAACGCGGGTCTGGGCAGAGGCGCCCTGGAGACGGAGCCTGTGATCGAGCAGGTGTTCGTGTCGCCCTCCGCGCTGCGACCCGACGTTGACTTCGAGAAGCAGCTGTTCATTCTGAGGCGGTATGTGGAGGGGGAGTTCCGCGAGGCGCTGGGGCTGGAGCGCGGAAGCCCGCGGGACCTGTACATCTGCTCGCTTTCGTCGAAGACGGTGGTGTACAAGGGGCAGCTGAAGCCCGAGCAGCTCCCCAGGTACTACGCGGACCTGGCGGACGAGCGCTTCGCCGCCTACACTGCGCTCGTCCACTCCCGGTTCTCCACCAACACCTTCCCCAGCTGGGAGCGCGCGCAGCCGATGCGCGTGCTCGGGCACAACGGGGAGATCAACACCCTGCGCGGGAACATCAACTGGATGCGCGCTCGGCAGGGGCTGCTCAAGTGCGAGGCGCTGGGTCTTCCCCCCCAGGAGCTGCGGAAGCTGATGCCCATCGTGGACGAAGACTCGTCGGACTCGGGCGCCTTCGACGGCGTTCTGGAGTTCCTTATCAGGACTGGGCGCAACCCGCCGGAGTCGGTGATGATGATGATTCCGGAGGCCTGGCAGAACGACACGCACATGGAGGAGAAGAAGAAGCAGCTGTACCAGTATCACTCCGCGCTGATGGAGCCGTGGGACGGGCCCGCGCTGATCGCCTTCACCGACGGGCGGTACATCGGCGCCACGCTGGACCGCAACGGTCTCCGACCCGGGCGGTACTACATCACCCACAGCGGGCGGGTGATCATGGGGAGCGAGGTGGGGGTGGTGGACGTGGATCCCAAGGACGTCAAGAAGAAGGGGCGGTTGAATCCGGGCATGATGCTTCTGGTGGACTTCGACGAGCACATCGTGGTAGAGGATGCGGAGATGAAGCGGAAGTACTCCAACGCGCGCCCGTACGGGGAGTGGCTGTCGAGGCAAATGATGACGCTGGAGGACATCGTGCGCCAGTTCGCGGACGCGCCGGAGCAGCTGAGAGCGCCCCCCGTGAACGGCGTGCTGGCGGACGCGGACTTGACGGACGACGGGGGTTCAACGACGGAGAACCGCGGGCTGACGAAGATTCTGGCCCCGCTCAAAGCCTTCGGCTACACGGGGGAGGCGTTGGAGATGCTGCTGCTGCCCATGGCACGCGACGGCATGGAAGCCCTCGGGTCGATGGGCAACGACACCCCCCTGGCGTGCATGTCGGGGCGCCCGAAGCTCCTGTTCGAGTACTTCAAGCAGATGTTCGCCCAGGTCACCAACCCACCCATCGATCCGATCCGCGAGGCGGTGGTCACCTCGACCGAGTGTATGATCGGTCCCGAGGGCGACCAGACCGAGACGACAGAGGAGCAGTGCCACCGGTTGTCGCTGAAGGGTCCGCTCCTCTCCCTGGAGGAGATGGAGGCGGTGAAGAAGATGGACTACCGCGGCTGGAGGACGAAGGTCGTGGACATCACCTTCCCCAGGCAGGAGGGGCCCGCCGGGCTCGAGCGGACCCTCGCTAGGATCTGCGCGGAGGCCACCGCCGCCATAGCCGACGGGTTCAAGATGCTGGTCCTCTCTGACCGTCCCACG
Organism: Chara braunii; assembly: GCA_003427395.1. NCBI lineage: Eukaryota > Viridiplantae > Streptophyta > Charophyceae > Charales > Characeae > Chara > Chara braunii. The sequence goes on along the minus strand of BFEA01000366.1, from coordinate 607,647 downwards.
TCCCGCGACAAGGTGCCCGTTTCCTCGCTGCTGGCAGTCGGAGCCGTGCACCACCACCTGGTCAAGACTCTCTCCCGCACCAGACTTGGGCTCATCGTCGAGTCGGGGGAGCCTCGCGAAGTCCATCACTTCTGCACCCTCGTCGGCTTTGGCGCCGACGCCATCTGTCCCTACCTGGCGATGGAGGCCATTTGGAGCCTGAACGAGGACCGCAAGGTGCCGCCCAAGGGCGACGGGTCGCTGCGCACGAAGACGGAGCTGGTGGCCGCCTACTTCAAGGCATCGAACGCCGGCATTCTCAAAGTGCTGGCCAAGATGGGTATCTCCACGCTGGCCTCCTACAAGGGGGCGCAGATCTTCGAGGCGCTGGGTCTGTCGTCGGAGGTCGTAGACCTGTGCTTCCGCCGCACCCCGAGCCGCGTCCAGGGATGCACGTTCCAGACCTTGGCGGCGGACGCGCTCCGCCTGCACGAGCAAGCCTTCCCCCGCACCGCGCTGCCGCCGCCCGCGGGCAGCGCCGAGTCCCGCGCTCTGCCCAACCCCGGCGACTACCACTTCCGCGCGACCCCGGACTCCGAGGTGCACCTCAACGATCCCGCCGCCATCGCCAAGCTCCGCGAGGCCGTTCGGTCAAACAGCAACCTCGCCTACGCTGACTTCGCTACGATAGTGAACAACCTGAACAAGAAGTGCACGCTTCGCGGCATGCTCCAGTTCAAGGAGTGCCCCTCGCCGGGAGGGCCCATCCCGCTGGAGGAGGTGGAGCCCGCGCAGAGCATCGTGCGGAGGTTTTGCACGGGGGCGATGAGCTACGGGTCCATCTCGCTGGAGGCGCACACCACGCTGGCCGCCGCCATGAACCGGCTGGGAGGGAAGTCCAACACGGGGGAGGGGGGGGAGAACCCGGCGCGCCTGGTCCCGCAGGCGGATGGGTCGCACAACCCTCACCGCAGCTCGATCAAGCAGGTGGCCAGCGGGAGGTTCGGCGTGACGGCGTACTACCTCACGAACGCGGACGAGCTGCAGATCAAGATGGCGCAGGGGGCGAAGCCCGGGGAAGGAGGCGAGCTGCCGGGGTACAAGGTGGTGGGGGACATCGCCGTGACGCGGCACTCCACGCCAGGTGTCGGTCTCATCAGCCCCCCGCCTCATCACGACATCTACTCGATCGAGGATCTTGCCCAGCTGATCTTCGACCTGAAGAACTCCAACCCGGGGGCGCGCGTGAGCGTGAAGCTGGTGTCGGTGGCGGGGGTGGGGGTGATCGCCAGCGGCGTGGTGAAGGGCCACGCGGACCACGTGCTGATCTCAGGTCACGACGGCGGAACCGGCGCCTCGCGCTGGACGGGCATCAAGAACGCCGGCTTGCCGTGGGAGCTGGGTCTCGCGGAGACCCATCAGACGCTGGTGGCCAACGATCTCCGCGGGCGCATGGTCTTGCAGACGGACGGGCAGCTGAAGACCGGGCGCGACGTTTGCATCGCTGCGCTGCTCGGCGCGGAGGAGTTCGGCTTCAGCACCGCTCCGCTCATGGCCATGGGCTGCGTCATGATGCGGAAGTGCCATCGAAACACCTGCCCCGTGGGCATCGCCACGCAGGATCCGGTGCTGCGCGCCAAGTTCAAGGGGGAGCCCGAGCACGTCATCAACTACTTCTTCATGGTGGCGGAGGAGGCGCGGAAGTACATGGCGGCCATGGGTTTCCGCAGGATGGACGAGATGATCGGCAGGGCGGACATGCTGCAGGCGGACGCGGAGGTCATCCGAAGCAATCCGAAGCTGCATAACATCGACCTGTCGGCGATTCTAAAGCCGGCGGCGGAGCTGAGGCCTGGCGCGGCGCAGCACTGCGTGCAGAAGCAGGACCACGGACTGGAGAGCGTGCTGGACGTGCAGCTGATCGAGCTGAGCAGGCCAGCGCTGGAGCGGGCGGAGCCCGTGCGGATCCAGCTCCCCATCCGCAACGTCAACCGCGCGGTGGGGACGACGCTCAGTCACGAGGTCACAAAGAGGTACCGCCTGGCGGGGCTCGCGGAGGACACCATCCGCATCAAGTTCTCGGGACACGCGGGGCAGAGCTTTGGAGCGTTCGTCTGCCGGGGAATCACGCTGGAGCTGGAGGGCGACAGCAACGACTACGTGGGCAAGGGTCTCTCGGGGGGGAAGATCGTCGTCTACCCGCCCAAGGACAGCGGGTTCGCGCCCAAGGACAACATCGTGATCGGCAACGTGGCTCTGTACGGGGCCACCTCGGGGGAGGCCTACTTCTGCGGCATGGCTGCCGAGCGCTTCTGCGTGCGCAACTCCGGCGCGAGAGCCGTCGCGGAGGGCGTCGGCGACCACGGCTGCGAGTACATGACCGGCGGAGTCGTCGTCATCCTGGGAGTCACGGGCAGGAACTTCGCCGCCGGCATGAGCGGCGGCATCGCCTACGTTCTGGACACCGCAGGAGACTTCCCCACCAAGTGTAATCTGGGCTTGGTCGACCTAGAGAGAGTGACGGAGGAGGAGGACGCAGCGCTGCTGAGGAGCATGATCGAGAAGCACCTCCTCTACACAGGGAGCCAGCTCGCCGCCCATGTGCTCCAGCACATGGACCAGCTGCTGCCCGCTTTCGTCAAAGTCTTCCCAAGGGATTACAAGCGGGTGCTTATGGAGACGAAGGCCAAGCAGGAGCAGGAGCAGGAGAAGAAGGGCGCGCTCGACAATCTCAGGGATATGGCAGCTGTCCCAGCGACGATGGAAGAGGAGGAGAGCAGCAGGCCAAGCCGAGACGCCAACGCCGTCAAGCATCGCGGGTTCATCCTGTACGAACGAGAGGCGGCTCCCTACCGCCCGCCGGAAGAGAGGTTGCTCGACTGGGATGAGGTCATGAAGCACGAGCCGCAGCCCGATCTGATCAAAGCGCAGTCCGCGCGGTGTATGGACTGCGGCACTCCCTTCTGTCATCAGGGTTACAGCGGGTGCCCGCTGGGCAACAAGATCCCGGAGTTCAACGAGCTGGTGCATCAGAACCGCGGGCGGGAAGCGCTGGACCGCCTCCTGGAGACCAACAACTTCCCCGAGTTCACGGGCCGAGTGTGCCCGGCCCTTTGCGAGGGTGCCTGCACCCTGGGCATCATCGACAACCCCGTGGCTATCAAGACGATCGAGTGCCACATCATCGACAGGGCATGGGAGGAGGGGTGGATGGTCCCCAGGCCTCCCCCGCGGCGGACAGGAATGAGGGTGGCAGTCGTGGGCAGCGGTCCCGCCGGCCTCGCGGCCGCCGACCAGCTGAACAAGGCAGGGCACCACGTCACCGTGTACGAGCGCGCTGACCGTGTCGGGGGGCTCATCATGTACGGCGTGCCCAACATGAAGTGCGACAAGCGGCAGGTCGTCGACAAGAGGGTCGACCTGATGAGGCAGGAGGGAGTGAAGTTCGTGACCAAGTGCAACGTAGGGGGGGGCACGGTGACACCCACGTCTCTGCGGGCGGAGAACGACGCCCTAGTCCTGGCGTGTGGGGCCACCAACCCCAGGGATCTGATGAAAACCGACGGACGCCATCTGAAGGGCATCCATTTCGCTATGGACTTCCTTACGGCCAACACCAAGAGCCTCCTCGACAGCCAGCTGCAGGATGGCAACTACATCTCCGCGAAGGATAAGAAGGTCATCGTGATCGGAGGGGGAGACACGGGCACGGACTGCATAGCCACCTCGCTGAGGCACGGATGCGCGGGCCTGATCAACCTGGAGCTGCTTCCGCAGCCGCCGGCAGCTCGCGCGGGCGACAACCCCTGGCCCCTTTGGCCGCGCATCTTCCGCATCGACTACGGACACGTGGAGGCCGAAAAGAAGCTCGGGCAGGACCCCAGAACGTACGAGGTGATGACGAAGAGGTTCTTTGGTAATGACAGGGGGGAAGTGACTGGCCTGGAGATCATCCGAGTGCAATGGAGCAAGGAACCCGCTTCGGGAAGGTGGGTGATGAAGGAACTGCCGGGGACCGAGCAGGTCCTGGATGCCGATCTGGTCCTGCTGGCCATGGGCTTCGTCGGTCCTGAGCAGTATGTAGCCAGGGATCTCGGGATCTCAACCCATCCCAGAACCACCAACTTCATTGCAGAGTTTGGGCAATTCCATACCAACGTGGACGGTGTCTTCGCGGCTGGGGACTGCAGAAGAGGCCAGTCGCTGGTGGTATGGGCCATAGCGGAGGGAAGGGGGGCGGCAGCTGCGGTGAACAAGTACCTGGCAGCCAGGGCGGCGGCGCAAGACCAAGCTTCTCTGGCTGCTCTCAACGCGGGGGCCATTGAAGTCACTGCTTAGACCTCGATCATGATGCATGATGTGCTGGCGGACCCCTGCCGCCGCTGGCGCCTGATGGTGGTGGCGGTGGTGATCATGGGAAGTAGCGGCTGAGCTGAACGAGTGAGTACCAGCCACCTGGCACTGGATGGCAGCCAAGTTGGCGTGGCGTTTCTACCAGGCTTCTCTGGCTTCTCTGGCTGCTCTCATCTTGAAGGTGGGCACTCAGGTCCCCAATGCGGGGGGCCGTAGAAGACGATGCTTAGAGTCCATAGACCACGATCTGGTGGCGGTGGTGATCGAGTGATTGGCTTACTTATTCTTATTGGATGATTGGTGGGGGGGGGGGGGGGGGTAGGGGGAGGGAGTAGCTGCCATGTAGGTACTTGAGTTGATTTGAAGGCTGACTTCGAGGTCGTGCCCAATCTGCCTATGTCAACGGTTTCAGAGAGACTGAAAGACTGACCACCTCCCGCCGCTCCCGGTGTTGGACCTTCTGATTGTTAAAAGGTTTTGTTTCCGCTTAATTAAATTAGGACCTTGAGACTAGGACACTAAAGACAGTAGGATAGAATGTTTGGCATATTCTTCTTCCCCCTCCCCCCCCCCCCCCCCCCCCCCCCCCCCCCCCCCCTCCTTTCTTCTTTCCCTGTTGTTTCGGGCTCTTTCATTATTTCCTTTCGTTGTAGCTTCCGCACTGCAGGCTAGACGCATGATGTCATTGCTGTGGCAAATAATGCGCAATAAAGCTTCGACCAAAGCAGGTTCTGATGCGCACGAAACTTGTTGTTAGTCTGTAGAAGACTGTACTTGTGTGGCGCAGGTCGGTCAAAAGTCAAGACTCAAGAGTTGCTGGCAGTAGACTGGGAGTAGTGAGTGAATAGGATAAGGGGTGAGAAGGTGAGAACTTATAGGCTGACTTGAGTCGCAATCTGTCAGATATTATGCGTTTTTTTTTTTTTTGTTTTTTTTTTTTGGTTGACATTGAAGTTGATTAAACCTTTCAAGCTAGCCGGTGCTTTGTTTTTCTTGTGTCAGAGGGACATTTGCGCGCTCCTGGAGTCCTGGATAACAGCTCGCTGAGTTCGGCGCTGCTGCCTGCTCGAGTAGGCAGCACACTCTCAGTGGAGTAGATACTAGATACTAGATGGTAGTGTCGCAGTCCTGAGTCCTCCCCTTCCCTCCTCGTTCATTCGAAATTTTAAATAGATACTAGAGGGACTGCTCACAGAGTGTCCATATTTATTATTACCAGCTTTGTCGCGGGGTTGACTGTCTCTTTTTTTTTTTTTTTTTTTTTTTTTT
>BFEA01000366.1:586595-601756 GCA_003427395.1 Chara braunii | reverse complement strand
AACGGCGTGTTTTTTTTTTTTTTTTTTTTTTTTTTAACCTCATCAGGGCCGAGGTCCCACGAGCAAGAAGGATAGGATCGAGCTCCTGAATCTGGACGTGTGTTTTATGCAGAGATGCAGAACAGCAGTTCAATCTCGATTTTCTGCACATCTCCGTACCCTCGTCCAGATTCAGGCATTCGATCCCATCCTCTTTGCTAGTGGGACCACGCCCCAGCTGTGTCATAAACCGGGCCGCCCGGGTCACCTGGTTTGGCCGGGCCGCTCGGCCGGGCAAGGACCAGAGAAGGTCCCTGAAAAAAAAAAAAAAAAAAAAAAAAAAAACTTGTCAAGAAAAATAAACTGAGCAGTTTTTGCCTCAAGGTCGAACCGAAATTCTTTGCGAAATAAGAAATAAAAAATAGAATTAAACAATTTTATTTTATTTTTTGTATCTTTTTCTCCCCGTCTTGGCCCGGCCGGGCAAGTGGTCCCGGCCCACTGTGGTAAACATAGCTCAGCTCATCAGAGTTAAAAGTTAAAACTAGTTAATAAAAAAACAAAAAAAAAAACAAAAAAAAAAACAAAAAAAAAACAAAAACAAAAACAAAAACAAAAACAAAAACAAAAAAAAACAAAAAAAAAACAAAAAACTAGTTAATAAGGTTGGAATTGAGGTGACGGCCTAAGACTATCCTGAAGCTGAGGGCATAGTACTCGCACTACGACTTTCTTCTACTAAGCTCTGCACGTGATTGCCGTCAGATTCATCCAGGTCTGTGTGGCTGTAATTGCGGTCAGAGACATTTAGAAAGGTCCTTGTGTGAGTAATACTATGTCCTGACCGAAGTTCAGCTGTGGTTGTTTTCCAGATTAAAAGAAGGGTAAGTTTCAAAAATAGCGCCTTTGTTTTGGCGGTAGTTTCCCAGCAAAAATAGTGAGGGGTCCAAGTTTCGTTGCAAAAATACATCTTTTTTTATTTCTTTTTTTTTTTTCCAGTGAACAGTTAAATTCATACATTGCAAACAATAAAAGAAAAAACACATCTTTCGTCGCGCCGGACCCAGTTTCCAGCAGGTGATGCTCCCCACCAATAGATGGAGATGTTTTTTTCCCCAAAAAAAAAAAAAGAAAAAAAAAAAGGTACAAGTTTGGCTAGGTCCTGTGGTACAGCTGCAACGGAGAAGAACTATTGTTGTATCCTCCGAGTCGGCAGTCGGGATAGTAGGTAGCCTCTCCATCCCAACTTCTTACTACTAGTTCGTACTAAAAGTCGATCGTAGAGTCTGACGGACGGACGGACGGCTAAGAAGTCAAGCCACCAAATTTTCAGTGGCAGCTTCACACCAAACTGTTGCATACCGTATAGGCTGTCTCTTATACACATCTAGATGTGTATAAGAGACAGGAACTATTGTTGTATCCTCCGAGTCGGCAGTCGGGATAGTAGGTAGCCTCTCCATCCCAACTTCTTACTACTAGTTCGTACTAAAAGTCGATCGTAGAGTCTGACGGACGGACGGACGGCTAAGAAGTCAAGCCACCAAATTTTCAGTGGCAGCTTCACACCAAACTGTTGCATACCGTATAGGCTGTCTCTTATACACATCTAGATGTGTATAAGAGACAGGAACTATTGTTGTATCCTCCGAGTCGGCAGTCGGGATAGTAGGTAGCCTCTCCATCCCAACTTCTTACTACTAGTTCGTACTAAAAGTCGATCGTAGAGTCTGACGGACGGACGGACGGCTAAGAAGTCAAGCCACCAAATTTTCAGTGGCAGCTTCACACCAAACTGTTGCATACCGTATAGGCTGTCTCTTATACACATCTAGATGTGTATAAGAGACAGGAACTATTGTTGTATCCTCCGAGTCGGCAGTCGGGATAGTAGGTAGCCTCTCCATCCCAACTTCTTACTACTAGTTCGTACTAAAAGTCGATCGTAGAGTCTGACGGACGGACGGACGGCTAAGAAGTCAAGCCACCAAATTTTCAGTGGCAGCTTCACACCAAACTGTTGCATACCGTATAGGCTGTCTCTTATACACATCTAGATGTGTATAAGAGACAGGAACTATTGTTGTATCCTCCGAGTCGGCAGTCGGGATAGTAGGTAGCCTCTCCATCCCAACTTCTTACTACTAGTTCGTACTAAAAGTCGATCGTAGAGTCTGACGGACGGACGGACGGCTAAGAAGTCAAGCCACCAAATTTTCAGTGGCAGCTTCACACCAAACTGTTGCATACCGTATAGGCTGTCTCTTATACACATCTAGATGTGTATAAGAGACAGGAACTATTGTTGTATCCTCCGAGTCGGCAGTCGGGATAGTAGGTAGCCTCTCCATCCCAACTTCTTACTACTAGTTCGTACTAAAAGTCGATCGTAGAGTCTGACGGACGGACGGACGGCTAAGAAGTCAAGCCACCAAATTTTCAGTGGCAGCTTCACACCAAACTGTTGCATACCGTATAGGCTGTCTCTTATACACATCTAGATGTGTATAAGAGACAGGAACTATTGTTGTATCCTCCGAGTCGGCAGTCGGGATAGTAGGTAGCCTCTCCATCCCAACTTCTTACTACTAGTTCGTACTAAAAGTCGATCGTAGAGTCTGACGGACGGACGGACGGCTAAGAAGTCAAGCCACCAAATTTTCAGTGGCAGCTTCACACCAAACTGTTGCATACCGTATAGGCTGTCTCTTATACACATCTAGATGTGTATAAGAGACAGGAACTATTGTTGTATCCTCCGAGTCGGCAGTCGGGATAGTAGGTAGCCTCTCCATCCCAACTTCTTACTACTAGTTCGTACTAAAAGTCGATCGTAGAGTCTGACGGACGGACGGACGGCTAAGAAGTCAAGCCACCAAATTTTCAGTGGCAGCTTCACACCAAACTGTTGCATACCGTATAGGCTGTCTCTTATACACATCTAGATGTGTATAAGAGACAGGAACTATTGTTGTATCCTCCGAGTCGGCAGTCGGGATAGTAGGTAGCCTCTCCATCCCAACTTCTTACTACTAGTTCGTACTAAAAGTCGATCGTAGAGTCTGACGGACGGACGGACGGCTAAGAAGTCAAGCCACCAAATTTTCAGTGGCAGCTTCACACCAAACTGTTGCATACCGTATAGGCTGTCTCTTATACACATCTAGATGTGTATAAGAGACAGGAACTATTGTTGTATCCTCCGAGTCGGCAGTCGGGATAGTAGGTAGCCTCTCCATCCCAACTTCTTACTACTAGTTCGTACTAAAAGTCGATCGTAGAGTCTGACGGACGGACGGACGGCTAAGAAGTCAAGCCACCAAATTTTCAGTGGCAGCTTCACACCAAACTGTTGCATACCGTATAGGCTGTCTCTTATACACATCTAGATGTGTATAAGAGACAGGAACTATTGTTGTATCCTCCGAGTCGGCAGTCGGGATAGTAGGTAGCCTCTCCATCCCAACTTCTTACTACTAGTTCGTACTAAAAGTCGATCGTAGAGTCTGACGGACGGACGGACGGCTAAGAAGTCAAGCCACCAAATTTTCAGTGGCAGCTTCACACCAAACTGTTGCATACCGTATAGGCTGTCTCTTATACACATCTAGATGTGTATAAGAGACAGGAACTATTGTTGTATCCTCCGAGTCGGCAGTCGGGATAGTAGGTAGCCTCTCCATCCCAACTTCTTACTACTAGTTCGTACTAAAAGTCGATCGTAGAGTCTGACGGACGGACGGACGGCTAAGAAGTCAAGCCACCAAATTTTCAGTGGCAGCTTCACACCAAACTGTTGCATACCGTATAGGCTGTCTCTTATACACATCTAGATGTGTATAAGAGACAGGAACTATTGTTGTATCCTCCGAGTCGGCAGTCGGGATAGTAGGTAGCCTCTCCATCCCAACTTCTTACTACTAGTTCGTACTAAAAGTCGATCGTAGAGTCTGACGGACGGACGGACGGCTAAGAAGTCAAGCCACCAAATTTTCAGTGGCAGCTTCACACCAAACTGTTGCATACCGTATAGGCTGTCTCTTATACACATCTAGATGTGTATAAGAGACAGGAACTATTGTTGTATCCTCCGAGTCGGCAGTCGGGATAGTAGGTAGCCTCTCCATCCCAACTTCTTACTACTAGTTCGTACTAAAAGTCGATCGTAGAGTCTGACGGACGGACGGACGGCTAAGAAGTCAAGCCACCAAATTTTCAGTGGCAGCTTCACACCAAACTGTTGCATACCGTATAGGCTGTCTCTTATACACATCTAGATGTGTATAAGAGACAGGAACTATTGTTGTATCCTCCGAGTCGGCAGTCGGGATAGTAGGTAGCCTCTCCATCCCAACTTCTTACTACTAGTTCGTACTAAAAGTCGATCGTAGAGTCTGACGGACGGACGGACGGCTAAGAAGTCAAGCCACCAAATTTTCAGTGGCAGCTTCACACCAAACTGTTGCATACCGTATAGGCTGTCTCTTATACACATCTAGATGTGTATAAGAGACAGGAACTATTGTTGTATCCTCCGAGTCGGCAGTCGGGATAGTAGGTAGCCTCTCCATCCCAACTTCTTACTACTAGTTCGTACTAAAAGTCGATCGTAGAGTCTGACGGACGGACGGACGGCTAAGAAGTCAAGCCACCAAATTTTCAGTGGCAGCTTCACACCAAACTGTTGCATACCGTATAGGCTGTCTCTTATACACATCTAGATGTGTATAAGAGACAGGAACTATTGTTGTATCCTCCGAGTCGGCAGTCGGGATAGTAGGTAGCCTCTCCATCCCAACTTCTTACTACTAGTTCGTACTAAAAGTCGATCGTAGAGTCTGACGGACGGACGGACGGCTAAGAAGTCAAGCCACCAAATTTTCAGTGGCAGCTTCACACCAAACTGTTGCATACCGTATAGGCTGTCTCTTATACACATCTAGATGTGTATAAGAGACAGGAACTATTGTTGTATCCTCCGAGTCGGCAGTCGGGATAGTAGGTAGCCTCTCCATCCCAACTTCTTACTACTAGTTCGTACTAAAAGTCGATCGTAGAGTCTGACGGACGGACGGACGGCTAAGAAGTCAAGCCACCAAATTTTCAGTGGCAGCTTCACACCAAACTGTTGCATACCGTATAGGCTGTCTCTTATACACATCTAGATGTGTATAAGAGACAGGAACTATTGTTGTATCCTCCGAGTCGGCAGTCGGGATAGTAGGTAGCCTCTCCATCCCAACTTCTTACTACTAGTTCGTACTAAAAGTCGATCGTAGAGTCTGACGGACGGACGGACGGCTAAGAAGTCAAGCCACCAAATTTTCAGTGGCAGCTTCACACCAAACTGTTGCATACCGTATAGGCTGTCTCTTATACACATCTAGATGTGTATAAGAGACAGGAACTATTGTTGTATCCTCCGAGTCGGCAGTCGGGATAGTAGGTAGCCTCTCCATCCCAACTTCTTACTACTAGTTCGTACTAAAAGTCGATCGTAGAGTCTGACGGACGGACGGACGGCTAAGAAGTCAAGCCACCAAATTTTCAGTGGCAGCTTCACACCAAACTGTTGCATACCGTATAGGCTGTCTCTTATACACATCTAGATGTGTATAAGAGACAGGAACTATTGTTGTATCCTCCGAGTCGGCAGTCGGGATAGTAGGTAGCCTCTCCATCCCAACTTCTTACTACTAGTTCGTACTAAAAGTCGATCGTAGAGTCTGACGGACGGACGGACGGCTAAGAAGTCAAGCCACCAAATTTTCAGTGGCAGCTTCACACCAAACTGTTGCATACCGTATAGGCTGTCTCTTATACACATCTAGATGTGTATAAGAGACAGGAACTATTGTTGTATCCTCCGAGTCGGCAGTCGGGATAGTAGGTAGCCTCTCCATCCCAACTTCTTACTACTAGTTCGTACTAAAAGTCGATCGTAGAGTCTGACGGACGGACGGACGGCTAAGAAGTCAAGCCACCAAATTTTCAGTGGCAGCTTCACACCAAACTGTTGCATACCGTATAGGCTGTCTCTTATACACATCTAGATGTGTATAAGAGACAGGAACTATTGTTGTATCCTCCGAGTCGGCAGTCGGGATAGTAGGTAGCCTCTCCATCCCAACTTCTTACTACTAGTTCGTACTAAAAGTCGATCGTAGAGTCTGACGGACGGACGGACGGCTAAGAAGTCAAGCCACCAAATTTTCAGTGGCAGCTTCACACCAAACTGTTGCATACCGTATAGGCTGTCTCTTATACACATCTAGATGTGTATAAGAGACAGGAACTATTGTTGTATCCTCCGAGTCGGCAGTCGGGATAGTAGGTAGCCTCTCCATCCCAACTTCTTACTACTAGTTCGTACTAAAAGTCGATCGTAGAGTCTGACGGACGGACGGACGGCTAAGAAGTCAAGCCACCAAATTTTCAGTGGCAGCTTCACACCAAACTGTTGCATACCGTATAGGCTGTCTCTTATACACATCTAGATGTGTATAAGAGACAGGAACTATTGTTGTATCCTCCGAGTCGGCAGTCGGGATAGTAGGTAGCCTCTCCATCCCAACTTCTTACTACTAGTTCGTACTAAAAGTCGATCGTAGAGTCTGACGGACGGACGGACGGCTAAGAAGTCAAGCCACCAAATTTTCAGTGGCAGCTTCACACCAAACTGTTGCATACCGTATAGGCTGTCTCTTATACACATCTAGATGTGTATAAGAGACAGGAACTATTGTTGTATCCTCCGAGTCGGCAGTCGGGATAGTAGGTAGCCTCTCCATCCCAACTTCTTACTACTAGTTCGTACTAAAAGTCGATCGTAGAGTCTGACGGACGGACGGACGGCTAAGAAGTCAAGCCACCAAATTTTCAGTGGCAGCTTCACACCAAACTGTTGCATACCGTATAGGCTGTCTCTTATACACATCTAGATGTGTATAAGAGACAGGAACTATTGTTGTATCCTCCGAGTCGGCAGTCGGGATAGTAGGTAGCCTCTCCATCCCAACTTCTTACTACTAGTTCGTACTAAAAGTCGATCGTAGAGTCTGACGGACGGACGGACGGCTAAGAAGTCAAGCCACCAAATTTTCAGTGGCAGCTTCACACCAAACTGTTGCATACCGTATAGGCTGTCTCTTATACACATCTAGATGTGTATAAGAGACAGGAACTATTGTTGTATCCTCCGAGTCGGCAGTCGGGATAGTAGGTAGCCTCTCCATCCCAACTTCTTACTACTAGTTCGTACTAAAAGTCGATCGTAGAGTCTGACGGACGGACGGACGGCTAAGAAGTCAAGCCACCAAATTTTCAGTGGCAGCTTCACACCAAACTGTTGCATACCGTATAGGCTGTCTCTTATACACATCTAGATGTGTATAAGAGACAGGAACTATTGTTGTATCCTCCGAGTCGGCAGTCGGGATAGTAGGTAGCCTCTCCATCCCAACTTCTTACTACTAGTTCGTACTAAAAGTCGATCGTAGAGTCTGACGGACGGACGGACGGCTAAGAAGTCAAGCCACCAAATTTTCAGTGGCAGCTTCACACCAAACTGTTGCATACCGTATAGGCTGTCTCTTATACACATCTAGATGTGTATAAGAGACAGGAACTATTGTTGTATCCTCCGAGTCGGCAGTCGGGATAGTAGGTAGCCTCTCCATCCCAACTTCTTACTACTAGTTCGTACTAAAAGTCGATCGTAGAGTCTGACGGACGGACGGACGGCTAAGAAGTCAAGCCACCAAATTTTCAGTGGCAGCTTCACACCAAACTGTTGCATACCGTATAGGCTGTCTCTTATACACATCTAGATGTGTATAAGAGACAGGAACTATTGTTGTATCCTCCGAGTCGGCAGTCGGGATAGTAGGTAGCCTCTCCATCCCAACTTCTTACTACTAGTTCGTACTAAAAGTCGATCGTAGAGTCTGACGGACGGACGGACGGCTAAGAAGTCAAGCCACCAAATTTTCAGTGGCAGCTTCACACCAAACTGTTGCATACCGTATAGGCTGTCTCTTATACACATCTAGATGTGTATAAGAGACAGGAACTATTGTTGTATCCTCCGAGTCGGCAGTCGGGATAGTAGGTAGCCTCTCCATCCCAACTTCTTACTACTAGTTCGTACTAAAAGTCGATCGTAGAGTCTGACGGACGGACGGACGGCTAAGAAGTCAAGCCACCAAATTTTCAGTGGCAGCTTCACACCAAACTGTTGCATACCGTATAGGCTGTCTCTTATACACATCTAGATGTGTATAAGAGACAGGAACTATTGTTGTATCCTCCGAGTCGGCAGTCGGGATAGTAGGTAGCCTCTCCATCCCAACTTCTTACTACTAGTTCGTACTAAAAGTCGATCGTAGAGTCTGACGGACGGACGGACGGCTAAGAAGTCAAGCCACCAAATTTTCAGTGGCAGCTTCACACCAAACTGTTGCATACCGTATAGGCTGTCTCTTATACACATCTAGATGTGTATAAGAGACAGGAACTATTGTTGTATCCTCCGAGTCGGCAGTCGGGATAGTAGGTAGCCTCTCCATCCCAACTTCTTACTACTAGTTCGTACTAAAAGTCGATCGTAGAGTCTGACGGACGGACGGACGGCTAAGAAGTCAAGCCACCAAATTTTCAGTGGCAGCTTCACACCAAACTGTTGCATACCGTATAGGCTGTCTCTTATACACATCTAGATGTGTATAAGAGACAGGAACTATTGTTGTATCCTCCGAGTCGGCAGTCGGGATAGTAGGTAGCCTCTCCATCCCAACTTCTTACTACTAGTTCGTACTAAAAGTCGATCGTAGAGTCTGACGGACGGACGGACGGCTAAGAAGTCAAGCCACCAAATTTTCAGTGGCAGCTTCACACCAAACTGTTGCATACCGTATAGGCTGTCTCTTATACACATCTAGATGTGTATAAGAGACAGGAACTATTGTTGTATCCTCCGAGTCGGCAGTCGGGATAGTAGGTAGCCTCTCCATCCCAACTTCTTACTACTAGTTCGTACTAAAAGTCGATCGTAGAGTCTGACGGACGGACGGACGGCTAAGAAGTCAAGCCACCAAATTTTCAGTGGCAGCTTCACACCAAACTGTTGCATACCGTATAGGCTGTCTCTTATACACATCTAGATGTGTATAAGAGACAGGAACTATTGTTGTATCCTCCGAGTCGGCAGTCGGGATAGTAGGTAGCCTCTCCATCCCAACTTCTTACTACTAGTTCGTACTAAAAGTCGATCGTAGAGTCTGACGGACGGACGGACGGCTAAGAAGTCAAGCCACCAAATTTTCAGTGGCAGCTTCACACCAAACTGTTGCATACCGTATAGGCTGTCTCTTATACACATCTAGATGTGTATAAGAGACAGGAACTATTGTTGTATCCTCCGAGTCGGCAGTCGGGATAGTAGGTAGCCTCTCCATCCCAACTTCTTACTACTAGTTCGTACTAAAAGTCGATCGTAGAGTCTGACGGACGGACGGACGGCTAAGAAGTCAAGCCACCAAATTTTCAGTGGCAGCTTCACACCAAACTGTTGCATACCGTATAGGCTGTCTCTTATACACATCTAGATGTGTATAAGAGACAGGAACTATTGTTGTATCCTCCGAGTCGGCAGTCGGGATAGTAGGTAGCCTCTCCATCCCAACTTCTTACTACTAGTTCGTACTAAAAGTCGATCGTAGAGTCTGACGGACGGACGGACGGCTAAGAAGTCAAGCCACCAAATTTTCAGTGGCAGCTTCACACCAAACTGTTGCATACCGTATAGGCTGTCTCTTATACACATCTAGATGTGTATAAGAGACAGGAACTATTGTTGTATCCTCCGAGTCGGCAGTCGGGATAGTAGGTAGCCTCTCCATCCCAACTTCTTACTACTAGTTCGTACTAAAAGTCGATCGTAGAGTCTGACGGACGGACGGACGGCTAAGAAGTCAAGCCACCAAATTTTCAGTGGCAGCTTCACACCAAACTGTTGCATACCGTATAGGCTGTCTCTTATACACATCTAGATGTGTATAAGAGACAGGAACTATTGTTGTATCCTCCGAGTCGGCAGTCGGGATAGTAGGTAGCCTCTCCATCCCAACTTCTTACTACTAGTTCGTACTAAAAGTCGATCGTAGAGTCTGACGGACGGACGGACGGCTAAGAAGTCAAGCCACCAAATTTTCAGTGGCAGCTTCACACCAAACTGTTGCATACCGTATAGGCTGTCTCTTATACACATCTAGATGTGTATAAGAGACAGGAACTATTGTTGTATCCTCCGAGTCGGCAGTCGGGATAGTAGGTAGCCTCTCCATCCCAACTTCTTACTACTAGTTCGTACTAAAAGTCGATCGTAGAGTCTGACGGACGGACGGACGGCTAAGAAGTCAAGCCACCAAATTTTCAGTGGCAGCTTCACACCAAACTGTTGCATACCGTATAGGCTGTCTCTTATACACATCTAGATGTGTATAAGAGACAGGAACTATTGTTGTATCCTCCGAGTCGGCAGTCGGGATAGTAGGTAGCCTCTCCATCCCAACTTCTTACTACTAGTTCGTACTAAAAGTCGATCGTAGAGTCTGACGGACGGACGGACGGCTAAGAAGTCAAGCCACCAAATTTTCAGTGGCAGCTTCACACCAAACTGTTGCATACCGTATAGGCTGTCTCTTATACACATCTAGATGTGTATAAGAGACAGGAACTATTGTTGTATCCTCCGAGTCGGCAGTCGGGATAGTAGGTAGCCTCTCCATCCCAACTTCTTACTACTAGTTCGTACTAAAAGTCGATCGTAGAGTCTGACGGACGGACGGACGGCTAAGAAGTCAAGCCACCAAATTTTCAGTGGCAGCTTCACACCAAACTGTTGCATACCGTATAGGCTGTCTCTTATACACATCTAGATGTGTATAAGAGACAGGAACTATTGTTGTATCCTCCGAGTCGGCAGTCGGGATAGTAGGTAGCCTCTCCATCCCAACTTCTTACTACTAGTTCGTACTAAAAGTCGATCGTAGAGTCTGACGGACGGACGGACGGCTAAGAAGTCAAGCCACCAAATTTTCAGTGGCAGCTTCACACCAAACTGTTGCATACCGTATAGGCTGTCTCTTATACACATCTAGATGTGTATAAGAGACAGGAACTATTGTTGTATCCTCCGAGTCGGCAGTCGGGATAGTAGGTAGCCTCTCCATCCCAACTTCTTACTACTAGTTCGTACTAAAAGTCGATCGTAGAGTCTGACGGACGGACGGACGGCTAAGAAGTCAAGCCACCAAATTTTCAGTGGCAGCTTCACACCAAACTGTTGCATACCGTATAGGCTGTCTCTTATACACATCTAGATGTGTATAAGAGACAGGAACTATTGTTGTATCCTCCGAGTCGGCAGTCGGGATAGTAGGTAGCCTCTCCATCCCAACTTCTTACTACTAGTTCGTACTAAAAGTCGATCGTAGAGTCTGACGGACGGACGGACGGCTAAGAAGTCAAGCCACCAAATTTTCAGTGGCAGCTTCACACCAAACTGTTGCATACCGTATAGGCTGTCTCTTATACACATCTAGATGTGTATAAGAGACAGGAACTATTGTTGTATCCTCCGAGTCGGCAGTCGGGATAGTAGGTAGCCTCTCCATCCCAACTTCTTACTACTAGTTCGTACTAAAAGTCGATCGTAGAGTCTGACGGACGGACGGACGGCTAAGAAGTCAAGCCACCAAATTTTCAGTGGCAGCTTCACACCAAACTGTTGCATACCGTATAGGCTGTCTCTTATACACATCTAGATGTGTATAAGAGACAGGAACTATTGTTGTATCCTCCGAGTCGGCAGTCGGGATAGTAGGTAGCCTCTCCATCCCAACTTCTTACTACTAGTTCGTACTAAAAGTCGATCGTAGAGTCTGACGGACGGACGGACGGCTAAGAAGTCAAGCCACCAAATTTTCAGTGGCAGCTTCACACCAAACTGTTGCATACCGTATAGGCTGTCTCTTATACACATCTAGATGTGTATAAGAGACAGGAACTATTGTTGTATCCTCCGAGTCGGCAGTCGGGATAGTAGGTAGCCTCTCCATCCCAACTTCTTACTACTAGTTCGTACTAAAAGTCGATCGTAGAGTCTGACGGACGGACGGACGGCTAAGAAGTCAAGCCACCAAATTTTCAGTGGCAGCTTCACACCAAACTGTTGCATACCGTATAGGCTGTCTCTTATACACATCTAGATGTGTATAAGAGACAGGAACTATTGTTGTATCCTCCGAGTCGGCAGTCGGGATAGTAGGTAGCCTCTCCATCCCAACTTCTTACTACTAGTTCGTACTAAAAGTCGATCGTAGAGTCTGACGGACGGACGGACGGCTAAGAAGTCAAGCCACCAAATTTTCAGTGGCAGCTTCACACCAAACTGTTGCATACCGTATAGGCTGTCTCTTATACACATCTAGATGTGTATAAGAGACAGGAACTATTGTTGTATCCTCCGAGTCGGCAGTCGGGATAGTAGGTAGCCTCTCCATCCCAACTTCTTACTACTAGTTCGTACTAAAAGTCGATCGTAGAGTCTGACGGACGGACGGACGGCTAAGAAGTCAAGCCACCAAATTTTCAGTGGCAGCTTCACACCAAACTGTTGCATACCGTATAGGCTGTCTCTTATACACATCTAGATGTGTATAAGAGACAGGAACTATTGTTGTATCCTCCGAGTCGGCAGTCGGGATAGTAGGTAGCCTCTCCATCCCAACTTCTTACTACTAGTTCGTACTAAAAGTCGATCGTAGAGTCTGACGGACGGACGGACGGCTAAGAAGTCAAGCCACCAAATTTTCAGTGGCAGCTTCACACCAAACTGTTGCATACCGTATAGGCTGTCTCTTATACACATCTAGATGTGTATAAGAGACAGGAACTATTGTTGTATCCTCCGAGTCGGCAGTCGGGATAGTAGGTAGCCTCTCCATCCCAACTTCTTACTACTAGTTCGTACTAAAAGTCGATCGTAGAGTCTGACGGACGGACGGACGGCTAAGAAGTCAAGCCACCAAATTTTCAGTGGCAGCTTCACACCAAACTGTTGCATACCGTATAGGCTGTCTCTTATACACATCTAGATGTGTATAAGAGACAGGAACTATTGTTGTATCCTCCGAGTCGGCAGTCGGGATAGTAGGTAGCCTCTCCATCCCAACTTCTTACTACTAGTTCGTACTAAAAGTCGATCGTAGAGTCTGACGGACGGACGGACGGCTAAGAAGTCAAGCCACCAAATTTTCAGTGGCAGCTTCACACCAAACTGTTGCATACCGTATAGGTGCAGACCAGAACAAGAACCGACCCTTCAATACAAAGTATAAGATAGCACAGCGGAAGACTTAAATACCAATGATCCGAACAATCTATATTGCAATGCAGCCCCGAACATACATCATCATCATCATCATGGTGTGAAGGGGTCTGGCGCTTCACACAAGAAGACTGCGCCAGCCCCAACCATACACAGACGAAGAAGATGGGGTTTAGACGAAAAAGAGGGGAAGATGGGAATGTCGTCAACACCAAGTGTTCAGCACAGGCCCAAATCGTCCCTCGTCAAAATGTCTGAATCCCAATGTCGAGTCTGGATCCAATGTCGTCAAGTCTCAAGTCACAACTCTTTCTCTCTGTCGTAGTCTGAGAAGTCAGGTGGCGAGAGGGTGAGAAGAGATGGTGGACTTAGAAGAGGAAGACGAAGAACTCTCTCTCTCTCTGTGTACCAGTACTAACCTGTGAAGTTGGCGCCTTGATGCAGGTACCTCGAAGATGGAGCTGGAGCGATGGCACCACAGGTAAGTACCACTGGCCTCCGCCAGTCTCTCCTAACTCTACTACCTACCACCTACAGCGCCCAGCGCTGAAGACTACTGCTATGGCTATGGCGCCCAGCGCCGAAGACTACAGCTAGCGCTGAAGACTACTGCAGCGCTCCTCCTGAGTGCTGCGGCCGAAATCTGAAGACTACCGTCCTACTCTCCGACTGCCTACCCGTTCAGTGCCTGAAGCTCCTATGTACTATCACGGGCGCCTCCTGACTCGGGTGAGGGAAGCGGGAACAGGGAAGAGGGAACTTCTATTGATGCTCTACTGGGTAAGGGAAGCGGTGTTCAGGAAAACAGGGTATTTCTATTGATGTTGTAGTGGGTAAGGGAAACAATGGTCAGGGGAACAAGGGATGTCTATTGATGTTCTAGTGGGTAAGGGAAACAATGGTCAGGGGAACAAGGGATGTCTATTGATGTTCTACAGGGTTGTCAAAGTTAGGAAAAATAAAGATGAAAATGTTTGTTCAGGRTGCCAAGGCTGGTGTGTYCGAAGAAGTCGGAAGCAGAATCTCATGTAGGAACAAAGTGTCCAAGTGTCTTGAAAGGGGGTCTGCAGCGGTCTTGATCAGGTCTTTGGAGTAGGTGGYAGAAGCGGTCTTCAGCAGCTGCGATAGGTAGAAGTCCAAGAAGCGTAGTAGTTCAAGTGTCAAAGTCCAAGTGCTAGGGTGCGTCCTGTACACGAACTGCTATGAGGTCTGATCTGGAAGCAAGGAAGTCGCAGACTGATGCAAAGATCCATGTCACAAGTTGCTGCTCCAGTAAGTCCGCGACTGGGAGTCGGGATGCCGGCCAATGAAACAGCATGGTGGCCAAACCAGCTGCATAATCTCCATGAACAGTGGGGCCTATGTAACACCCTCGGCGGCGGACAGGCGCGGCTAAGTCCACGGCCGCGGCCGAGTCCGCGACCCCGCGGACGCGTCCGCACGGACGCGCATCTTCGCGGACGCGTGGCGGCCGCTGGGGAAGGGGGTTTAGGAATTGGGAAGCGCCACGTGGCGGCGCAACCCCAGCCCACCCCATCAGGCAAAAAAAAACGAAAAAAATCAAAATTTTGGTTGGGGGGGTAACGGCGAAATCCAAGAAAAAAAAAACAAAAAAAAAACGCAGTTTTTTTTAATTTTATTTTTTTTGTTGATTGATTGATTGATTGATTGGTTGGGGAGGGGTCGCCCCGCCCCCCTTTTGATTGATTGATTGATTGATTGATTGATTGATTGATTGATTGATTGATTGATTGATTGATTGATTGATTGATTGATTGATTGATTGATTGAT
>BFEA01000366.1:550918-563340 GCA_003427395.1 Chara braunii | reverse complement strand
CTGGGTCAAAAAAGGAATGAATCGGAGCAGCAACGCAGCTGTCTGTCGCGTCGACGCGAAGGTGACACTGCACCGGCCTTTTGTCTGGGGGAGCGACGCAAGGGAAAAAAACCTTGGATCCTCCTGCGGAGCCCGTTTAAACAGTCGCGGACGGCACCGGCATTCGAATCGTCACCCCCCTTGGCACCGACTCTCACTGCGGCACCAGTTCTCCCCTTACCCGATCCTGGCCCTCCGCCGACGGATCGACGGCCCAGACTTTCCCGGGATTCGAACCATCGCCCGCTGGGCACCGATTCTCACCGCGGCACTGGTTTTCCCCGCACCCGATCCTGGCCCTCAGCCGACGGATCGACGGCCCCGACTGTCCCGGGATTCGAAACGTCGCTCCCGCGGCACTGACCCCCCGCGGCACTGGGTCCCGAACCCACACATCCACATTCCCTCGCAGGCCCTCGACAGAAAGTATAAATAGTGGTGTGGGCCCACCATTTCCCATTTCTGCAAGTTCGTCGAGAACAACGGAGCGTTGCGGAGGTTCGCGGAGCGCTGACTCGCACATCAGAGGCTCGCACAGAACGCAACGGACATCCGGCTCACATATCGGAGGTTCGCGCAGCATCGGAGCGAAGTTCCGAGCATCCGCATCGAAGGCAGTACTGGAGTCCTAGGAGAACGGTAAACCGCCGTGAAGCAACCAAGTGCTGCCACGTGGTATCTCCGCCCATGCAGAGGCCGCCGTCGAGTCGAACTCGACGGGGCATTGTCGAGTCGAACTCGACAATGGCCCGGGGTCATCGTCGAGTCGGACTCGACAATGGCACGGGGTCATCGTCCAGTCGGACTCGACAACGGCCCGGGCTCATCGTCGAGTCGGACTCAACAACGGCCCGGGGTCATCGTCGAGTCGGACTCGACAATGGCCAGCCCTCCATCGTCGAGTCGGACTCGACGGTCGTCCAGTAGGGCGTCGTCGAGTCGAAGTCGACAATGGCCCGTACGGTGTCGTCGAGTCGATCACGATGGCCGGCAAGCGCCAAAGCCTCCGGCCATTGTCGAGTCCGACTCGACAATGACCCCAGGTCGTTGTCGATTTCGTCTGGACATTGTCGAGTCCGACCCGATGATGACCTCGGGCCGTCAAGTCGAACTCGACGGTGGAACAGCGCCAAGTCATATGGCCAGTGTCGAGTCGAACTCGACAACGGCCCGGGGTCATCGTCGAGTCGGACTCGACAACGGCATGGGGTCATTGTCGAGTTGGACTCGACCACGGCCCATGGTCATCGTCGACGTGGACTCGACAATGACCCCAGGCCGTTGTCCAGTCCGACTCGACGATGACCCCGAGCCGTTGTCGAGTTCACCTCGACAATAGCCATACGACTTGGCGCTGGTCCACCGTCGAGTTCGACGCGACGGCCTGGGGTCATCGTCGGGTCGGACTCGACAACGGCTCGGGGTCATCGTCGCATCGGACTCGACAACGGCTCGGGGTCATCGTCGAGTCGGACTCGACAACGGCCAGAGGCTTTGGCGCTTGATGGTCGTCATGTTCGACTCGACGACGCAGTACTGGCCACTGTCGACTTCGACTCGGCGACGCCCTACTTGCCGACCGTCGAGTTCGAGACGGCGGGCAGGCCATTGTTGAGTACGACTCGACAATGGCCAGAGGCCTTGGTGCTGGCTGGCTGTCGCCTTCGTCACGACAGTGTCCAGCTGGCCTTCGTCAAGATGGACTCGACAGACGGCCAGTAGGGCGTCCCCGAGTCGAACACTACAGTGGAACGTAGGCCGCCGTAGAGTCGGGACGGACGACCGTCTTCGAGTCGAACTCGACGGTCGGCAAGCGCCAAGGGCTATGGCCACTGTCGAGTCGAACTCGCCGATGGCCGTCTGAGCTTTGTCGATTGTCCGTCATCGACCTTGTCTCGACGAACGCGACGATGGATAGCCGCCGACGGAATTTGTCTCCCTGTGTGTCTTCTCCTTCTGTATTGGACATTCGCAATGCCTGGTTGTTGTGTGTAACTGCGATGGCTCCTCGGTGTGTGAGCAAGTTCGACTTTAGCAATGACTCCTTGTTGTGGTCGTCAATCGTTTGTGTGTGTAGGACATTTGCGATGGCTCACCGCTTCGATTACTCGTTCCCTTTGAGTGCTAGCACGAGGTACATACGAGGTTCAAGGCGGGAGACTACTATACTTGGGGCCCGTAGAGAAGACTTCGACACGAACCCTTGGATGAGCGTTATGCCTTGGCTTGAAAGGCCCTTCGATGCATGGTCCGAATTAGACTGGGAGAACACCATGAAAGACTGCCCTTGGGCATCTGATTATCGACTAGCTTCCAGCCAGGAATGAGGGACATTCATCTTCCTCGACCACATCCTCGTGACGAAACACATGCCGATGTTGTCTGCGGCATTTCGTACCCGAGACTTGTCTTTGTCGTTGACTGCGCACAACGTGTCGTGTTCGCCGTGCTTGTGGGGACCATCGATGAAGGAGGAGTTGCTGGATTGTGCGAAG
Source organism: Chara braunii (assembly GCA_003427395.1). Lineage (NCBI taxonomy): Eukaryota > Viridiplantae > Streptophyta > Charophyceae > Charales > Characeae > Chara > Chara braunii. Next base: position 560,806 of record BFEA01000366.1, on the reverse strand, counting down.
CAGAACCAGTTTCTAGAGAAATATCCCCTTCCCTTCGATGACAACTTGACGGGGAGTGTGTCGTACTTCTGCGTTCATGTTGAACTCTGTCGTTTCTCTTTCGCTAGGGTTCTGTGCGTATCGGTGAGAAATAGAAGTAAGACGTCAGCGGAGGCAAGTATTTACGTGTCCACGAACGAGCTCATCGTTGACGGGGACTCGATTATGTTACCGCATGGTTATAGGTACTCTAAGTTTGATGTGAAACTGGCGGGGCAGGTTGACGCACCCCGACAGTGGGAGGAGGTCGAGGAGTACGTGACGGTCATTCGAGATACCATCGGTCGCACTTTAGCCAGAATATGTGGTTTCGTCCGTGCGCGATACATGTCTCACTTCTCCACCACTGCTACCCTGTGTAGTCCACAACTCCTAACGTACGGTTCATCCCTGAACGCACTGTACGGTTTCGGGGCGAAAGGATAGGCGAGGTCGTGGGGGAGGTCATGGGAGATGAACAGTGTAGGACATGTCAACTATTCAGTTGTTCAACAAAAGTGACAACTTAGACTATGTATGCGTGGGAGTAGTGAGTTTGATGTGAGCTTGTCGATGCCGGTTAAATCTCTCTATCTCTCTCTCTCTCTATCTATCTATCTATCTATCTATCTATCTATCTATCTATCTATCTATCTATCTATCTATCTATCTATCTATCTATCTATCTATCTATCTATCTATCTATCTATCTATCTATCTATCTATCTATCTTTCTGTGTATGTGTGTGTGTGTGTGTGTGTGTGTGTGTGTGTGTGTGTGTGTGTGTGTGTGTGTGTGTGTGTGTGTGTGTGTGTGTGTGTGTGTGTGTGTGAGATTAGTAATTGGTGGTGCGTACTGTTAATCGCTCGTTGCCGGTACCCGTTGCATGCCTTGCCAGTTGAATGCTTTGAATTGATAATGGATGTGGGCTTTCAATTGATGTGCCTTGATTGATGTGCCTTGTTGGTAACGCCGCTCCCTATTCAGCAAAAGTGTGAACTGAAACTATGTGTGCGTGGAAGATGAACAGTGTGAGAAATTTGGGCTATTCAGCAAGAGTGTGAACTGAGACTGTGTGTGTTATGGAGGCAATGGGTTTGATGTGAGATTGTCGATGCCAACTTTCGATTCATCTGCCTTGTTTGATGTGACTTTCGGGTACGCCGCTCCCGTGTTCTGTTTGCCTGCTATTGGATGCGCCGCTCCCGTTCTCTGTCAAGATGGCCCCAACGAACGAGTCCAGCCCGATCGAGTCGAACTGTCGCGCTGGCCCGCCACGTTGGAGTCGAACTCGATCGAGTCAACCTCGATCGAGTCGGCCTCGATCGAGTCGACCACGATCGAGTCGAACTCGATCGAGTCGCGATCTTCTGGGTCGCGCTGGCTCACCACGGTCCAGCTGGCCCGTCAGGCTCCAGTCGAACACGATCGATTCGAATACAATCGAGTCGCACACGATCGCCTGGACTCACGATTGAGTCGAACACGATCGCCTGGACTCGCGATCGAGTCTAGCACGATCGAGTCAAACACGATCGAATGGACTCACGATCTCGATCGAATGGACTCACGATCGAATCGAACAGGATCGCCTGGACTCACGATCGAGTCGAACACAATCGAGTCGAACACGAACGCCTGGACTCACGATCGAGTCGAACACAATCGCCTGGACTCACGATCGAGTCGAACACGATCGCCTGGACTCACTTTCGAGTCGAACACGACCGTGTTGAATACGGTCGACACGCACACGATCACCTGGACTTACGGTCGAGTTCATGCGAGCGCAGCAACCGCGATCGAGTCGAACATGATCGAGCTGGCCTGTTACCCTCTCGCCGAACAAGATCGTGTTGACCGCGGGCACTATCGCGATCGAATTGAACACGATCGCGCTCGATTCCTACTGCGTCTTCGGGGCTGCCTTGTCACGAAGGAGCTGCGTTGCCTTGTCACTATCTGAAACTTTTCTACTCCTCGTGTCATGCCAACGTCGAGCAACCTTCTGAAGTTTGGCTTTGCGTGGATGTGCTGTGTTGCTTTCAGATTCGGCAGCGTTGCACCTTCCACGGGCACTCCGTCGACTCGTGTTCGGGGCTCTGGACCAGATAAGTCTGTGTTGATGACTAGCGGGCCTGCGGTACAGGAACGTGTGCCTGGTCCGCAGCAGGGAAGATCTGCAGTGGAGGTTGTGCCCGGACGTAAACCGTCTGGTGAACGTAAACCGTCTGGCGAACGTAAACCGTCTGGTGAAACGACTGCCGCGGGTTGACGAGACGATGTGCACGTGGTTGACCACACAGACAAGTTCTGGATGCTGGACTGGGTGGGGGAGATCGGACAACCATCGAGTGGCCTTGTTCTATATGTGGTTATCAAAGAAAATATTGTGCCGGTTGGCGGCCTGGTGAGGTGGACTGGACAAAATATGCCGTCTGCAACGTTCGAGTTGACGATGGTCCTGAATGGAAGAGGGGAAAGAATACCGAGCGTTAAACACGTTGCTCTTCGATGGGCCAAATACGCGGGGCTTGGAAAGTCGCTGGTTGATGTGTTCAACCCACCAAGGACAGCGGAGGTGACGTTGCCTGACCTCGTTGACGTCCTTGGGTTTTTCAACAGTAATGTGATCGCGGGTGAAGGGTCGGTTGTGCATCCAGAAAACCGCATATCGAAGCCTAAATGCGTGCTTTCGAAAACCGTGGAGACAGGGTCTTCGGTCAAGATCCGCGATACGCCGCCTGGTCCGAAAGTTGGGCAGATTGGAGAGAAGGGTCCGTGTCGCGGACTGGTCGTACCGTCAATCCGCGATACGTCGCCTGGTCCGAGAGCTAGGCAGATTGGAGAGAAGGGTCTGTGTCGCGGACTGGTCGTACCGTCAGCCCCTATGAAGACCAAGCCAACCAAAGCACCAATTGCCTTGGGCAGCCGACCCCGCTATGTTGCGGCCACCAAGGGGCCTCTCCCCTTGGTGGGCCAGCAGCGCTATGACTACGTTGTGCCAGGCCGCGCAGAGAAAGACCATGAGTATTTTGAAGATGAGGATGAAGAGAACAGCGAGGAATATTCGGAACGAGGAGGAGGACCGGAACAGTATGCTGCGGGTGTCGACGGCATGACGAGGCATCCAAGAGAGACAAGTAAAGTGGTTGGACAGGATGAAGACAGTGAGCACACTATGAGCGAATTGGGTGGGGAGGTTGGTCTGGCAGGAGGATATGGGAGCAGCTACGAAGGATGTGAGGGGGATGTGAGGGGGATGCGCATCCGACACGAGGGGGGGTGCACCACGCGACAGTGGCTGTGGCTGGGCATACGGATGCTGCAGGGCTCGCTGAGCGAAAGAGGAAGCACAGGCAGGAGCAGAGAAGTCTTATGGATAGTAAACGGAGTAGGCAAAAAGCGGGTGAAAAAAGACAATTGAAAATATTACCCGTGGATGAGGCGGTCCAGCGAACACGGGAGACTTAGGCGACCACGAAGATAAAGCAGCAGCCAAAGAAAAGAAAGGCAAAAGGTTGTGTCATGGAAAAGACTTCCGTTTATCCAGCGGAACAACCACAATCGGGTGAAGCGGCCAAAGGCAAGACAGTTACTAGGCCGCCAAGTTTGCGAAATGTGTCATTGGTGACTTATTCTGGTGTTCTCAGCAAAGGCTTCTTCCTTGAGTTGGACGAGCGTGGGAACCAATGTCCAGACATGGAATTCATTTCTGTCCAGTTCGACAGAATTCTGGATATCCCCGACGGGGAATTCAGATACAATCAACGCTATCTTGTGCAACAGACGATTAATGACATTTATGACGCAATGGTTGCATCGGGTGAGGCTGCTATCGGAGAGAGAACGACTGGAGCTGCCGGTGTGAATGTTTGTACATTGTATGAGAAGCCTGTCCTTTTGTTGGTTGCCCTCCGTGATACATTGCATACTGACGCTTCAGGGAGGATTGTGAGAGCAAGGAGGGTGATGCCCGATGAATTCGACCTCGAATTTGTGAACAAGTACTACTACTACCCTCTCAGCGGTCAGCATAACGTGGTGGCGGCAAGAAGGTGTTTTGTTGAACGCCCTGACATCACACACGAGCTCCGATTGAATCGCTGGACAGCGAGGCCTGTTTATTATCCGGATAAGAGCATGGACAATTACGGCACGCTGAGCACTTTCCAGAACGCCAAGGACAAATTGAATACCCCACCGCACCAGATCGTGGTCATCCTGAACATACGGAAGTTGTGGCACGAGTCGAACGGTTCTGAAGCTAAAGGCGGCTCAGCGGCAGAAGTGAAAAATGCAGATTATAAAAAGTTTGCAGGAGAGGCTCTTCGTTTGACCAGGATTCGTAATTTGGTTGATATGTCCCTTACTACTCAATGGAGCGGCCAATGGTCTGACGCCCTCGGGCCCTACATGTTGTTGGCAAGGGTGACAGATGACGTTTTCGAAAAGGTGAAACAAGTATACGCCGCTTGGGAAGCTGGACAATTGTCGGGGAGAGATGCTGTGAAGCCTGCTACCAAACAAGGTGAATCAGGGAAGGCACCGAGGGCTGGACCCGGATTTGGGTTGAGAGGTGGAGTTAGGTATCCGGTTCACTGGGTTCAGGGTACCAAAGGACCTGGTTACCTCGTGGCTGTGCACGATCCGAATAGCAGAGCGTGCAAGCCTTTTTCAGCGCTTGGGAGGCATGAGCGGCTGCAACTGTTGCGATACATTCTCACAGGCAGTGTAATACTGACTCCTAAGCAAAGCGAAGCTGCTCAACGTGCTGGGAAACATTCTACGGAAACATATGTGGAAATGGTGAAGATTGAAAGAGCAATGTTGAGGATGTTTCACTACTTTGTCTTCATTTCTGACCCTCACAGGAAGTCGTCAGAGTGGACGGAATCATTCTTCAACAACCTTTCCGATTTGTTTGATAAGTACTCTGATGAAGGATTGACGTCCGAGAGGTGGATCGACCAGCGTCGCCTTTTCAAAGACATGAATTGGGTGCGAACGTCCCCGGCTACACTTCGAGGAGAGGAGGAAAAAGGAGAAGAGGGCTTCAAGAAAACAGCGTCACTTGCTGCGAAGTGCCCCGAAGAGTTCGTGCAGTTTGTCAACAAGCTGCTGCATAGATCAGAAACCAGAGGTTCGGAAAGCATAACAATGTCGGGCTCGGCGCAATATATACATTTCAAAAGACAGAACGTGAACTCTGTTTTCGTCTCATTCCAATAGAAACCAAGTGATATTTCGGACGAGATGGATTCCAAGGAAATATATAGAGTCGTCAAACATCTGAGTTGCCACACTGTCGTGCTGGATTTGTGTCACCCAACCCAGATAGGGGTGTGGACTGAAGAAGTCTTTAATGGTCTGCGGAAGTTTATGGGAAAACTGACTGGTGATTATTAGACATTATTGTGCTTCGTTCCGCGATCTTGCGAGTATACATATTTCAAGCGAGTTACAAATTGGGAGATTGACATTCACTTGTCTATTCTAAAGTGGACTCGTCAGCAACAAACGAAGGCGAAGCATTTATATAAGGTTGCGAACTTGCGGTTGGAGGACACAGACAGAATGGCTGTCATCATGTACTCCAACGATGGGGATTATCACCGCAACACTATTCCCTTGCTTGAAGACATTCCAGCAAGCACTCCAACTGCAGAGCGATCATCTGGCGAGCAGGCGGGTGACTTATCAGCACTTGTGCGCAGAGAGAGAAGGCCAAAGATGTTAGCTAATGTCGTGGAGAAGAACTTCACGCCTACGAAGTTGAAAATGGCAGGAATGGAGCCAAGGGAGAAATTTGCATACGAAGGTATGGAAAAGGAGCCAAATGCGATGGTGGAGACATTGGAGCATTTTTGTCTTGCGGACGAGGCGGTTATTTTCCTGGGAAAAAGTCATGCGGCGTTGATTTGGGAGTTGTTAAAGAATCACCGTCATTGCATTGTTCTGGAAGGGGAGGGTATGAAATTCGAGTTTCTCGTTCAATTCGTCACCAAGATGGTCAAGAGTGGACTTTACTTCGCCAACTTTGTTAAGCCGCCTCCTCGACATGATGAAAAGCGTGATCTCGTCTACAAAGTCGGCCAAAACATCGTCAACATTTGGGAGTTCCTTTTCGAGACTAAGCCACAAAACAGAGGGGAACGTGCATATGTCGTCAGAAGATGAAAAATTGAATCACTTCTGAGGGGGTATCATAAGGCACCGGCGGAGACGGAAGTTGCATTTCTAGACCGTTTGGAGATGATATACTTCGACGAACACATCAGGGCGTTTACAATCGCAGCTTATGCAACTTGTTTTTGGGAAGGCTTCGATGCTGAGGACTCAGAGGAAGAAAGTAAAGATGGTACTTTGCAAGCGGCTTTGGCAGATGAGAGGCAAAAAGTTTGTAGCTTGGCTTCGCAGAAGATGGGTGCGTCGGGCACATGGTCCGGTTTTGGGGGGGCTTCGAGTATGGCAGTTACAACGGACCAGTTTCAACGGACCATTTACATGGCGGGCAACACAACAGCGCTATCTTCCGGCGCATTTCGGGATGATCCGAGGGTGCAGGCAATGCTCTCCCAGAGGTTATGGCAAGTCTGTCAGCACTTGCACATAGCCCGGCTACTATTTTGGAATTGCTACGCTCTCAAACTCCTCAACAACCTCCGTTTGAGCCTTTGGAGTACGACATTGAAGACATCATCCCTTCGGACAATGCACGGCTTCCTGGACGTATTGTGTGCCGAGACGATTATACGGTGATGCGTGACAACGTATGGGGTCATCACATTATATGGCACCCCCACCACTTCCAACCTGCATTGGCGAGAGGGAACTGGGTAATGGCTATAAAAGAAGAAGGGGAGTGGCAATTTTGCCTCCACAGACGTATGTCACGATCCAAGTTTGTCACACACGCCAAAAATGAGATTGTCAAGCAACTACTGCGACTTAATCCGAAGGTTTCTCAACCAAGACTGGATGCAAGGACAGAAGAATTTTTTCAGGAGTTCAAAACATCTCGATGGCTTGAGTATCTGAAAGAGTTCTATGATCGAGAAACAAGTCCAGCTTTTGGATATAATTGGCGTATCGAAGAGGAACTTGAAGACAAAGTTGGGGAAAGGAAAGGAGCGAGCGGCGATGAGAGTGGCAAAGGATCAGGATCAGGCGGCGGTGCGCTTGGCAAGGGAACAAGATCAAGTGGTGGTGAACATGGCAAGGGATCGGAACCACGGGGCGGTGCCAGTGGCAAAGGCTTGGGACCGAGCGTCGGTGCAAGTGGAAAGCCAATAAGTCATGTTGAACAGCAAAAACACGAAATGTGTCAAGGGCGTCAAGCAACAGAGGGAAAGGTATCAGGACCAAGCCGCCGTGCACATGACAAGGGATCGGGTTCGCCTCTGGGATTATGACCAAGCAGCGGTGCACATTGCAGGGGATCGGGTTCGCCTCTGAGATTAGGACCAAGCGGTGGTGCACATGGCAGGGGATCGAGAGGCGATGTAAGTGGCCAGAATTTGGGAGGAAGCGGCGGTGCAAGCGTCAAGGGTGTAAGTCATGGAGAACTGCCGAAATGTGTGGAGGACGTCCTTCCGGATGACCAAGTTTGGGTGACCACTGTGTTGGCGAGCGAGAGTGTTAATGCGCAAGTGGATAATACTGGTGCACTTGCAGAATTAGAGATGTCATTGGATATGCCAGTTGAGAAAGATGAGCATGAAGTCTCTCTGGACATGAAGAATGAAAGCGCGACTGCAGGTGCAAAGAAAACTGCCAATGTACAGGTCATTGAAAAGGATGAAGGACATATAGTACTAAGTACACGGGAGCAACATACGCTTGTACAGCCTGAACTTATGGTTGCAAAATTAGAAGCACAACAATCTGCTAACCTCGTGATATCTATCGACAAATCTCCTTTTACACCATCGCATGGTGCGATAGAAGGTCGTGTTGAAGACAAAGCGTTAGTGAGCCACCGAGGTGAGCACGTACTTATCTCTAAGGGAATATCTAATAATGTATTCGGATTTGGGGGTACATGCACTTATCTCATAGGAACTAATTTTTTGCCTACGTTTGCAACCGTGTGCTCGGTCATGAGAAGAAATGAAGTAGAATATTGTGTATCTCTTATTTGCAATTATGTGAAAAATTGAACTTAAACTCATAATGTTTTGTCTTGTCAATCATTGTCGTTTTATATTGCTGAACGTGCAGGGCGACGAAAAGAACTGTGGAAAACGACGCACGTACGTTCGCAAAGGCAGAGTGAGAAGAATATTATTCGTCGTGGCTTGCAAGCCTTATCGACTTTGCCGTTATTGTCCAAAAAAGAGAGAAGAAGACTTACACCCATGACATTTCCATCTATGAAGCCAGCTGCCCTAAGGATGTTTAAAGTTGTTGGAATAAGCCTCAGAGAAGGGAAGAGATTGCATCGCGAAGGTTGAAGTTTATCTATTGTGGATGACAGCTCTGATAGCGAAACAGATAGACAACCAAAAACATGAACTCGGGTCCACGTCGTACATCACATAACGAACAGTTTGTTTTTGTCTGAAGTCTTAGTCGTTCCATTGTTATTTATATGTGTGTTTGTATGCAGTTCATGATCCTTCGTTCCAGATTCTTTAGCAACAAAACGCCTCACCGTAGAAGAAAAGGGGTATCTTGACATGATTACAAGCAGCGGCGAAGACAATGAAGCATACGGCATTGTCGATTACAAGGGGAGCTAGAAGGTGGGAAAGGAAGACATCATGGTCGTCGTCGAGGATGGGAAATGGCTAAATGACGAGGTCGTCAATTTGTACCTGCTAGCTGTCAAGATCACCAATGATCACATCAAGGTTGATTCGGCATGTACAGAAGTGACAAGAGATGGTGTTCCTTTTGTGTGCATTTTCAATTCTTTTTTCTTCACTCGATTGTCAGGTCCTTCGAGGTTTGAAACCGCATATTCCGAAGAGATGAAATGGGTGAAGGATACAAATCTTTTTTATTATGACTTAGTGATTATCCCTCTTCATTTTGGAAATCACTGGGTGGTTAGCTTATGTCAGAATATACGGTCCGAACTGTAAATTGCACCTCATAGACTCTCTCCCTCGTGCTGACTATGTTTCAGTCCTTGAACGTTTGCAAGATTTTTTCGAAGCGGAGTTACATCGACACAATCTTCGCGAAAGATATCATGTGGACGGGCCTACATCCTCCTTTGATACATCAGTAGATGGGATTCCTGCTCAAGAGGATCCTTCTATTTGTGGTGTTTTTATGTTAGGTTTTGCATCTTTGCTTGCAAGAGGTCACTTCCCTCCATTTGCTTTCTCACAAGCCAATATTTCTTATATGAGGCTTAGAATAACATTTGACATTTTGTCCATGGTTAGATAAGAAATTCAATGAGGTGCGACTAAAGCTACAGTCCGTAGTTAATATTTTATTGATGAGATTGACATGTTTATTGAGTGTAAACATTCGAGGTAAAAACTTGACATTGTATTATATTTTGAGCACAAACAACACGGGAGTATGAATGTCACATTAATGTTTCCTCATTGTTTTGTCGTTCCTTCAACTTTGCATTGCTAAGCTTTGACATATGAACATTGTTTCGTCCTTATTTTGCTTTGTCGTTATTTCGATTTGTTGTTATTTTGCTTTGTGGTTATTTTGCTTTGTCGTTATTTCGTCTATAATTTCCTCATTTCGTTCCGCCATTTTACAGTTAAAAAGAAAAGTTAACATGAAAACAATTTCACTTATAACGAAAACACCGTTCTCTCTCTCTCTCTCTCTCTCTCTCTCTCTCTCTCTCTCTCTCTCTCTCTCTCTCTCTCTCTCTCTCTCTCTCTCTCTCT
>BFEA01000366.1:539307-549307 GCA_003427395.1 Chara braunii | reverse complement strand
GGGCCTGTAGGCCCTAAATTTCAGGCTTTTAGCCTGAAGGACGCAGGGCTTGGAAAATGACCCTCATGTGCAGGCGCAGCAGTTGGTATCGGAACACCGCACGTCAATCAGGACAATCTGATCTGACACGTGTGTGGGGACAAGGTAGTTGATTAGTCATGATTGATTGATTACAACACACTAGTTGGCCCCCAAAATCACGATTTTGAAAATCGATTTTTTTTTCTTTTTCGTTGTTGGAAATCCGGAATATCTTTTTCTCGAAAATTTCGATTTCAACATAGGATTCGTGAAAACCTAACAAAACAAATTGTTAGGTTTGCACTAAATCTATTCAAGATTATGATAGTACGTTTTTCAGGTCTGCTCCAGGAACAAAATTCTACGTGAAGTGAAACATCCGCAAAGAAAAGAACAGAAAATTAACTTTTCATAACTATTGGAGGGGACGAGGAAAAAAGCGGGTTTTTTCATAGTAAATCATGACCTGGTGAAGCACCGTAGGTTCAAAAACTGAAATTATTCTGATTTTTTGTTATCAAAAAAATTATGTTTATAGTCCTATAAGATGTGTAGCACGATGAATTTATTCAGGGGTTTTCCGAACGTGCAAACATATTCTCCTGATCGTGAATACGTTCGTTTGAACATGGTTTCCCATACATGGGCAAATATATTATTTTTTAATGTTTGTTTTAATTTTTTTTCCTATATTTTTTTTTTTAACTCGTGTTTGGTTAAGAATTTCAAGGTGTCTCCGAGGCAAAAGTTGTTTTTATTCTAATTTTAAATGACATATATTTTTTGATAAGGGTTTTATTGTTAAGTTCAAAAGTGATTTATAGTCCTATAAATTATTTTGTGCAGAGCTAGGATTTTACCTAACTGCGAAAACTGACTTATAGTCCTATAAATGAGTATTCACCAAACACGTTTTTTTTTACATCTTTCAAGTTTGCCTTGTCATCCTTAAAAATTAATCTGTTTGAACTCTGTTTTTTTTTTCAATCTGCTGAGAATAACTTATAGTCATATAAAAGCTAGGTTACCAATGGTCCGGGGGCCGGTCGTCTCCCCCGGACGTCTCCCCCATACGTCCGGTACCCCCGTCGTCCGGGAAAAGAAGTTTTTTTTTTCGTAAAAAAAAAAAAATTATTTTTTTGGTTTTTGATTTTTAATTCATGATTGACTGCGAATTTGAACATGACTCCAAAGCAAAAGTTGCTTGTATTGTTATGTTACATAACATATATATTTTTCAGATTTTTTTGAGAACTTTTTTTTTTTTTTTTTTTTTTTTTTTTCGATTAGTCGGACAACCCCTCTCCGGTCGGACGTTCGACCAGATGTCCGGTCGGACATCCCGGACGGTCAGGGGGGTCCCGGACGTCCGATCCAACAACCTAGTATAAAAGCATTTTGCAAGGAAGGGTTTTCTTGCACATTTTGAAAGACGCTAGACTTTTCACCTGACTTTTTGCCTCCTTTATCGCAAAACGATTAAAAACGCTCTTTTTTTGTGTAAAAAATAACAGTTTGACATTTACTTTTTCATTCTATAAGAAATGTTAGGTTTTCTCCGATTGTGAGGTTTTCACGAATCCCCTGTTTTTCCTGTTGCATTTCCCGTTATTTGGAAATTCAGCATATTTTTTTCCCAAATTCGTTTTTATGAAAACGGTACAGGAAATCCCTCTTGCAGTACCATTTCCAAACTGCGAATACTCTCATCTGAGTAAATCCGAATACTTGTTATTTCTTTTTGGAATTTTTTCTTTTTCGCAGTTCTATGATTTTCACTATCTGATAGTCATTGGTTGTCTGAAGTTCGAAAAAAACAATTCTCATTGATACTTTCGCACTTCAAGGAAGGTTGGGAGACCTACTGAACTTGCAAAACTCGGGATTTTTTTTATTCTCGAATTTGTTTTTGCAAAGTTCAAACTTTTCTTTTTTTAATTAGTGGCTCCTTATCAGGGCGTTATCTGGGCGATTATCCCACCCACCCCTCCCCACCTATGTTGTTGCCCTCTCTGGTCTTACCTTCTCTATCTATCTCCGGGTACCCCCTGCGGCGGCATTGGTGAGTTGCCACGTCAACAGGCCACGTCAGCCAACAACAGGGCCACGTCAGCCAACAGCAGGGCCACGTCAGCAGACCACGTCAGCAGGACACGTCGGCAGGACATGTCAGTAGGCCACGTCAGCCAACAGCAGGGCCACGTCAGCAACAGGGAATACCACGTCAGCAGGCCCCCGACCTGGTCTATGCTGTTGCGTTCACAAACAGCCATCATGGACGAGAGGTCCGGGGAAACAGACGAGGCCTATCAGGCCCGGATGCTGGCCTGGAGTACCAAAACCAAAAGACGGGCAGATGACGCAGCAACAGTAGCGAAGAAGAAGGCAGAGGACGCCGAGCAGGCACGTCTGCTGGCAATTGAACAGCAGCGCCAGCAAGACGAGGCAGCAGCAAAGGTTGATGATGATAAACGAGTTGAACTGTGGGAGAAGATATTTAGCGGAGAGCAAACTTTGCTCACAATGGCAGCAGATTGGCGGACCGAGGCTGAGAATAGCAAGATGGAGGATAGCGAAAACAAGATCGTTCTACTCCTCTCCCATCTCACGGACCTCCTGGCAACATGCATTACACAGCAGGAGGACGTCCACAGCCTCGACGACGTGCTGACTCAAGTCCACGGCCGCCTCCAGCAGCTGGAGCAGCGACCCGTCGTCAACACCTCCGATCGCCATGAAGCATTGGAGATGGACGTTGGCTCCCTCAAGGACAGCGTGCAGTTACAGCAGACCGCAACGCAAGAGTTGGAGCAGTGGATCTGTACTACCGCCAACAACTCGAGTTTGGAACCGCGCGAGACAGCTCCAAAGTTTGACGGGTAGGAGATCTTCTGCGACTCGACGAAGACAGATCCGATTCCATGGTTTCGCGAGTTCGAGCTCACGCTGCAGCTACACTACGTCAAAGAACACAAGCACCACGCGTTCTTATACTCCCGGTCGGGGGGCGCGTGCCAGGCATGGTTGGACAATCTCTTGTCCAAGTACGGAGTGGTAGCTGTCGACTTGCATACAATCAGCTGGGATGATCAGAAGGCGGCGTGGCACAAGCAGTTCCAAGTAGAGTCGCCGGATATCAAGGCAAAAGACAAGCTAATGGTCTTCAAACAAGGCACGTTGCTGAGTGTCGACTGGATTGCCTAGTACCAACGCTTGACATCCGTCCCAGACATCCAGATGGGCTTCAAAGCCATCCGCCACTATTTCATCTCAAGGTCGTGTCCGGCATTAGGCAATGCTTTGACTCACGTCGAGGACACCTTGACAACAACGGCGGAACTCTTTGACAAGGCCGCACAGATCATTATCACGAACTTGCGTTCGTCTGCGGCAGGCCCGAGCAGAAACCAGCATCGGTGGAAAGTGGTCGTGGTGGAGGCGGTAACGCCGTTTGACCAACCTAGCGAGGTCGTGTCTACCAATGAAGGGGACAGACTCGCAGCCGCCCGGGAAGTTGGCCGCTTTGGCAAAGGCCGACGACGTGGCAAAACGAAGACAAACACCGCATCTAGCCCCCGGCCCGGCGCAGCAGCTCCAGCCCCATGGTCCCAATACAGCATCTCCGAGCAAGCATTCAAAAGCGCACGAGATTCCACTATTGCCTATGGTGCAACAGTGATCTCCATGAGACACTGGCCTGCCCGTTGAAAGGCAAGGGCAAATCGGGAAACTGAGTACCGTCGGGAGTGACTCGACGACATTCTCGACGCCTTCGGAACCAGTCGCTTCGCGGGTGACCACCCTTCGTTCCAAGGCACATGCGGAAGTCGATAGTCCTCCTCTTCTTTATTCTTTTGAGATCTATGCTGCCCGGCTCGTTCCTACGCTGGGCACTCAAGCTCAAGGACAAGACATGTGTGCGGCATCTTCTCCGTCCGGCAGCAGCGACTTATCGTCTTCAAGTGGTTCTTCACTGGATTCGGCGCACGAGTTTAACATAGAGGTATTGGACCCACTCACGTCCGAGAACTTTGCATGGTTTCCCCTCCTGACCACGGGCCGCTTGCCGAGACCGCAATGCGCAGTACTATGCGCTCATCTCCACACGTATTTATCCTTCTATGCACCACCAACTTCGTCGACGGATGACGAAGTCGCGGTGAGGGACATCCTTGTGTATGTTACCAAGGTGGCCCGCGAGTTTCGCACGCAGCGGTACGATGACAACAACGCACCGCTCATGTATGTTCGCATCCAGGTTGAGCAAGCATCCTGCAGCGCTTTGCTGGATAGCGGTGCGTCTCGCAATTTCATGAGTCAAGCCTTTATGCAAAGGGCTGGCCTGGGCGCACAAGTTCGGAGGAAGGCAAACCCGACAGCGATCAAGTTGGAGGATGGAAAGATGCAGCAACTCCTCGACCGTTATATCGAAGTCATACCGGTGTATTTCGCACCTCATGCATGCGAACCTGTGACGTTCGACATTTTGGACACCAACAGAAAAATTCCCACGAGAAATGAAAGTTAAAAAGACATTCTAAAAAAAAAAAATCCTTCATGTTTATAAATTATCATTCCAATGTTTGTCCAATTCTAAAAATTCCAATTTAATTTGATAAGTTCCCGTCTAATTATGAGTTTTTCCTTCCAACTACATCTATTTGTTCAAGATGGAATGAAAGTCTGGACGAGTTTATGAAATATTTTAATTAAATTTGCATTCTACTACAACAAATATCTTCTAATTTATATTGGATTCACCTCTTTATGACTAAAAATCTTTACTTAGAATGACAGTCCAATTAAAATATTTCATGAACTCATCCAGACTTTCATTCCATCTCTAACATGCAGTTCAAATAAAAAGGGATACCCCATTCTTGGAAGGAAAGTTTTCAAGTAAGAAGAAAAATTTTAAAATTGGAATGACAGTTTTTAAGATGGAATGAAAATTTAAAATTTCAAATGTAATTTTTCTATAGAATGATTATTTAATTCTAGAATTTTTTTATGTTGACGGACTTCGACATCATTCTGGGAATGCCTTGGCTTGCAAGTGCGGATCACACGGTCAACTTCCATCGGCGGACTCTTAGCGTTCGCGACGCCTTCGGTGCCGAAGTGGCGTGTACTATTCCTCTTCCGCACCCTTCGATTCAGTACCAAGTGGTGACGGTCAAATCATTCCGGGCGACTTGCGCTTACGAGCAGCCCGAGGAAATCGGCCTATGTTTCCTACAAACCGTCGCGGTAGCCGACTCTTCACCCACACACTTGTCTTCGGACCCCCGGGGTGGTGCAGTTGCTGGACGAGTTCACCGACATCTTTGAGTCACCTACTGGTGTGGTGTCGGATCGGCCAATCTCTCACGAGATCATCCTTGAGGCCGGTGTCATGCCGCCGAAAGGTTGCATCTATCGGATGAGCGAGGAGGAACTTGAGGACCTCCGCGCATAACTCGACGACTTGTTGGTCAAGGGCTGGATCCGCCCTAGTAGCTCTCCATACGGAGCGCCAGTTCTCTTCGTACGGAAGAAGAACAAGGATCTACGATTGTGTATCGACTACCGCAAGCTCAACGTGCAAACCGTCAAGAATGTAGGGCCTCTTCCTCACATCGACGATCTTCTTGAGTGATTGGACGACGCAAAGTATTTTTCTAAGTTGGATTTGAAGTCAGGATATCATCAAATCTCGATCCGGCCGAACGATCGCTACAAATCCGTGTTCAAGACATGGTACAGACATTTTGAGTGGGTTGTCATGCCTTTTGGCCTCACCAGCGCCCCGGCGACCTTTCAAGCGGCAATGACCAATGAGTTTCGTGCAATGTTGGACCGGTTCGTGTTGGTCAACTTAGACGATATTCTCGTGTATAGCCGGACATTGGAGGATCATCTTGGGCATCTTCGATGAGTGTTGGAGACGCTCCGTCGCGCCAAGTACAAGGCCAACCGCGACAAGTGTGAATTTGTCCGGCAAGAGCTGGAATATTTGGGTCATTTTGTCACATCCAAGGACATCAGTCCGCTATCGGGCAAGATTCAAGACATCCAAGAGTGGTCGGAGCCTCGAAACGTCACGGATGTCCGTTCGTTCCTTGGCCTCGCCGGCTACTATCAGTGTTTCATCAAAGGCTACTCGAAGATCGCGGCCCACTTGACCAAGCTTCAATGTGAGGATCGGCCGTTTGACTTCGGAGAGTATGCGCGGGAATCATTTTTGGCTCTCAAAGCCGCACTATTATATGCGGAGGTCTTGCGCGTATACGACCCGCTTTTGCCTACGCGTGTCGCTACGGATGCGTCCGGCTATGGCATCGATGCCTTCCTCGAGCAACATGATGGTGCGGATTGGCACCCGGTTGAGTATTTCAGCAAGAAAGAGTCTGTCGTGCATTCCATTGACGATGCACGCAAGAAGGAGTTTCTCGCCTTCGTCCTCGCGCTCAAGCGGTGGCGGCACTTCCTCCTTGGTCGAAGCCAATTCTAATGGCTAACGGACAACAATCCGTTGGTCTTCTATAAGACCCAAGACACCGTCAACAGCACCATCGCTCGATGGATGGCTTTCATCGACCAGTTTGACTTCTTTCCCGATCACATTCCCGGAAAGTCGAACCGTTTTGCGGATGCTCTCTCACGGCGTCCGGATCATTGAACCGCTGTCTACTCAACCTTCGAGATCGACCACGACCTGCGGGACAGCTTCATCCGCGAATACCAAGCCGACCCCGAGTTTCACGACAAGTACGTGAATTTCTCCTCTCCTAATCCGGCGCCTTCTCACTACCGGATCCAAGAGGGGTACTTGTTTGTCCACACACGGGGGAAGGACCTTCTTTGCGTACCGAGTGATCCTCACTTGCGTACACGGTTTCTTGGCGAGTTCCACGATGCTCCCGCCACCGGACACTTTGGAGTCAATCGCACGATTGGTCGACTTCGCGAGCGATTTTGGTGGCCCGGCCTTTTTGGCGACGTCACACGTTATTGTGAGTCATGCGAGGTTTGTCGACGCTGCAAATCCCGCAACCATCCTTCGTACGGCGAGTTACGACCATTACCGGTCCCTTTGAGGCAAAAGGAAGCGATTGCTATGGAGATTACCGACCCGTTCCCCAAGCACAAGACCGGCGTGGATGGGATTTTCACGGTGGTCGAGCGACTCACCAAGTTCGTCATGTTTTTGCCTTGCTGCTATCATGCCAAGGCACCAGAGTTGGTCGAGCTTCTTTACGCCGGTTGGATTCAAACGAAGGGTTACCCCAAGGAAATCGTTTGCGACCCTGACACAAGGCTCATGTCCGATTTTTGGTTGGCACTCATCAAGCGATGGGGCTCATCTCTCAAGCCGAGTTCGGCTCACTACCCCCAGACCGATGGCCAAACGGAGAGGGCGCACCAGACTGCACAGGTTCTCCTTCGCACTCTCATCCGTCCTAACCAGAAGGATTGGGTTGAGCGGCTGTCGGATGTCGAGTTGGCCTACAACTCCTCCATCCACTCGGCTATCGGGATGTCGCCCTTCGAGTTCGAGCACGGTTCGCCGCTCACTTCGCCGTTGGACACCATCACTCCACGAACGGTCGAGAGCGACGACCATCTTCTTTTCTTGCATCGGATGCAAGAGCTACTTGTCAAGGCACGCGACCAGATGGCCAAGACGCAGCAACGCATGAGCCAACAGGCCAATCGCCAGCGTCTTCCTTGCCCATTCTGCGTCGGCGATTTCGTTTGGGTCTTCGCCGTGAAATTCAGCCTTGAACAGGATATCTCTCGCAAGCTCCTCCCGAAATGGATGGGGCCTTGGCCGATCGTGGCACCCGCTGGGGATGCACCCGAGGGACCTTCCTTCACTATTCAGGTGTCCGCCCACTTACCCGTCTACCCAGTCTTTCATTGCTCCAAGTTGGTTTTTTACACGCCAGCGAAACATGACGATTTTCTCGGAAGACGTTCGCAAGACCCACCCTCTATGGACGACTTTCAGGAGGTCGGCGATATCATCTCCCAGCGACGCTACGGCAACAGGCCAACCGAGTACTTGGTACATTTTGCATACTGCACACACCGAGTTGATCGTTGGTTGACCCGTGCGGAACTTCAAACAACAGCTCTTGACGTTCTTGCACGCTACAAACGCAAGATGCAAGGCAAGCCGGTCTCTTCAGCTCCACGCCGCGCCCTCGTCCAGGTTCCACCTTCAGATCGTCAGCTTCGCCCTCGCCCTGGCTTGACTTCATAAGGAGGGGGGGGTGTGACATGCTGCACCTGCACACGAGGGCCATTTTTCAGGCCTTGCGTCCTTCAGGCTAAAAGCCTGAATTTCAGGCCGAAACCCTATAATTTAGGGCCTACAAGCCCCGTGTCTGTTCAGCTCGTAAAGCTGGAAACAGGGGCCTACAGGCCCTGTGTCGTTTCAGACTAAAAATGGCATGAGCCTTTTTAGCCTGAAGCTGAGGGCCATTTTCTTAATCATCCCCCACCCGACCGATGAGGAAAGATGGTTCCCGGAGGAGAAGGAGCTGGAAGGTTGGGAACTGATGGCGTATGCCGATGGCAGACCAGGAATGTGGTTCTGGCGCGGCAAGGGCCGCCCATCAACCTTTCCAGCGGGGGCCAAACATGATACCAACACCGATCCTAACACAAAGCAAGGAGGGGGGACAGCAGCAAAACAGAAACACAAAGGATAACAGGAGCACATGCGGCCCATCCCAGGGCAGCAGTTAAAGCGGTGGGCAAGAACACAACGGCAGCAACAAATGATCTGGGGGCTCCAAAGAATGCAGGGCCATCACCTCTGCCATCAGCGGCCAATGTCGCCCCTAAAGCACGGAGGACCTCACAAAAATACATACCTAAGCCCCAACGGAATCGCGATCAAGGTCCGCAGGAACCGCTCACACCGGTTACCCCAGCCCCTGTCCCGCAACAAAAGAATAGAGAGGAGGTCTTGGGAGATGGTCCCGCCCAAGGCCCCCACAAAGACTGCCCCCTAAGGGCCCAGACACCTGCCCCGGCCCTTGTCCCACAACCTACGTGGCACCCTAGGTCGCGGATCCAGCGGCCCAGTCCGAGCCGCGCGGTCTAGGCCGCAGGCCCTCGGCCTAGGCCGCGCGGCCGAGTTCCCGCGCGGCCTCGCCACGGCTCAATGGGGGCGCGCGTAGGAAATCGGCGCGCGCCCTCGGCCTGCCCACGTCCTCCTCTAGAGGACTGCGCATTCAAAAATATATATTTTTGGGGGGGGCGGGGTGATTTTTGATGRGTGAGAAAATTAATTAAAAAAATAGAAAAAAAAATATTCGTTGATTGATTGATTGATTGATTGATTGATTGACTGATTGATTGATTGATTGCAACATAAAAAATTCTCAAAATTAAATAATCATTCTATAGTAAAATTGCATTCTAAATTCTACATTTTTATTCCATCTTGAAAAATGTCATTCTAATTTTTAAATTTTTTGTCTTACTTGAAAACTTTCATTCCAAGAATGGGGTATCCCTTCTTATTTGAATTGCATGCTACAGATGGAATGGAAGTCTAGATGAGTTCATGAAATATTTTAATTGGACTGACATTCTATGTAAGGATTTTCAGTCATAAATGGGTTAATCCAATCTAAGGATTTTCAGTCATAAATGGGTTAATCCAATCTAAATTAAAAGGTATTTGTTATAGTAGAATGAAAGTTTAATTAAGACATTTCATAAACTCATCCAAACTTTCATTCCATCTTAAACAAATAGATGTAGTTGGAAGGGAAAACTCATATTTAGACGGGAACTTATCAAATAAAACTGAAAATTTTAGAAATGGACGAATATTGGAATGATAATTTATAAATATGAAGGATTTTTTTTTAATGGAATGTTTTTTCAACTTTCATTTCTCGTGGGAATTTTTCTGTTGTGATTGATTGATTGATTGATTGATTGATTGATTGATTGATTGATTGATTAATTGATTAAA
>BFEA01000366.1:489017-517934 GCA_003427395.1 Chara braunii | reverse complement strand
GAGAGAGAGAGAGAGAGAGAGAGAGAGAGAGAGAGAGAGAGAGAGAGAGAGAGAGAGAGATGGTACTTCCATTGATAGGACGATCAATGCACTAGCCAACATGTAAGTCTCCAACCCTGTGGCTGACCTCACGCTACTTTCATCGATAGGATGAGTAAAATCAAATGAATCTTCAATTACAACATGGAAGTACACAATTACACTTGTGTGTACACGTGTGTAAGTAGCGTGAGGGCAGTCACGGTGCATATCTCCACGTTTTGCGGTTAGATTCATTCGATTTTGCACACAAACACATGTGGCGTGTATGTTTCCATGTTCTGGTGGTAGATTCATTCAATTTTGCTCATCCTAAGTAGCGTGAAGGGCAAAACACAAAGATGCCTGGGCCACTAGGGTAAAATGAAAATACAAAGGGCCTGGGAAAAGTTGGCAAGTATTGGGACATTTTGCAAACATGGACAGTACCCTGTAGGGGTATTTTGCAAAGATGACAGGTCCAACCGATGACAGGGGCATTCCGCAAAGCATTTTTTGTGTCAGAGGGGTATTCCACTCTACCCACATCTTTTAGGGGCATTTTGGCACACATCTCAACTTATAGGGGTATTTCGCAAATCGTCCCATTATTCTTATAAATAAGCTATATTATGCTCTCAATTTCACCTTTCACTATCTACCTGCCACCGCTCCTGAGCCTATACAGGGGGCACCTGCAAGCAGAGCTACCTCTCACAATTTAGGGCATGCATGTTGCCCTCCGCCCTAATCGGCGGTGGTCAGTCAGTAGGGTGGGGCAGCCGCTGGGGGGGACCGGCTAACACAAGCCTCCCATCTACTTCCCCCCCCACCCATAGAGCAGAAGCAGTGGCGATGGGCAACACTCTCCCACAAACCACACACAACCCACTCACACTCACACTCACAACGGGTTGCCCATCTCCCACAAACCACACACAACGCACTCACACTCACACTCACAACGGGTTGGTCATAGAACCTACTACGGTAGTTGGCAGTAAGTGCGCTACAGGTGGTCATGGGCTCGAACCCATAACCTCCTGAATGCCACTTGCGTGCTTGAACAACTGAAATATGTAGGCCCCTGGATAGGGGTGTTTGTTGTCACTCAGCCGCGCTCCGCAACTCACAAATCAGGGGATTGGCGGCGGTTTCAGGAAACGGGCCTCTGTGAAAAACGTGGAAACAAGGGCCGAGCCAGAAACAGGGGATTAGATGAAGTCAAAAATTGAGGGCCCGGGAGGGGTTGGGCCGGGCGAAGGTCTTCGAGAGTTGAGGTAGAGGAGAGTGCTGGCTGGGACGGCGAGAAAGAACAAACACAGCGCTCATTCCCGGTCCCCGGGGCCAAGTCCCACTTACCCGAATGCTCAATTTCGGACCGTAGATTAGGAAGATCAACGGCCGGAAATGAAGAATGAGCGTAAGTGGGACTTTGCCCCAGGTCTCTGCCCGTCGCTCCCACAGCCCGACCGTCCCGCCCATCGACCGGCCCAGCGCCTCAACGGCAGCTGACCTACAGCCGTTCATTTGTTTTTTTGTTTTTTTTTTCAGCCGTTCATTCATTTTCATTTGCATGTGCGTCACGTCGACGGCTGACAGCCAAGGGCCCCGCTGACTTGTCATGTACGGACGGCAGGCGCGTCGTCTTTTTTTTTTTGTTTTTTTTTTGGCAGGCGCGTCGTCATAACTCACACGAAGGAAGGACGATTCTGAGGGGCCCGCCACACCACTCTCGAAATGTGAAAATGAAAAAGACAAAAAATGTGGCGTGCGCACCTGGCCATCTTCTAGGGGGAAGTTCATTCTCATTTTGCACATTTCGAGAGTGCTGTGTGGATGCCCTGAAGCAGGTTCGCAGGTGGGCTGACTGAAGGGAAGGGAGGGGTTGGTGACCTCAGGTTGAGGCTCGAGAAACTGGCTCGGTCGGGATCATCAGCTTCGGTCGTGTGTGGGTGCGCGGGAGCGGAGCGAGATGCTGGCCCACGCTGCACTATTCTCGAAATGTGCATTCCTCTACAACACGGAAAGATGCACGGCCATTATTTTTGTCTTTTGTGCATGTCGAGAGTAGTGCAGCGAGGCCCCCCACTGTCGCCGCCAAGCCGCTTTGGATGTGGGTAGTTTGTCGCGCCGCTGTTCGTTTGAAAGCAACTGGACACTTTTGCCTCTTTCAATCGAGGAAAGGGGTATTTGCTTCTCGGCTTCACGTTTGTCTTTCTGTCACAGTGTCCGTCCGTCTGGCTCTGGTTGCTGTTGATCGCGTGTGCGTGGGTGCCCCTCCCCTCTTGTTTACCTGTTCGCTTCTCCTCCCTTCTGTTTTATATCCGCGCGCGCGCGCAGATTCCTTCACACCGCCAATCGGCCTGCGTCAGCCGACGCGTAAGCGCAAGCGCCAGCGGCACCGCCACGTCGGCCTTGCCGGTGCCAGCTCAGCACCAGTGTACACGCACTGGAGTGAAGTTTCCCAGTCTTTACACTTGTCGACTCAGCGTAACTTCTTTTTCGAGTGGCCGTCACGCCCTCTGCCCTCTGCTACTGATTGCGTTGGTCTTCTGTTACACTCGTCGTCGACGATGGGGTGGGTTACTGAAGGCGCGCTCCAAGGTCTAGTCACGGTCAGTGTTCTCGGGGCTTTCAAGCGAGGAGGGCTTATCAGGTATGTGTTCTGGTCTCTCTCTCCCTCTCTCTGTCTCTCTCTCCCTCTCTCTGTCTCTCTCTCCCTCTCTCTCCCTCTCTCTCCCTCTCTCTCCCTCTCTCTCTCGCTTTGTCATCTGTCTAGCTGCTTTTCTCTCTTGGCTGTCTACGTGGCCCTCTTCCTTGACAGGCAGGTTAGCGATCCGATCTCCATCCGCAATTGGTTCTCTCTCTCTCTTTCTCGTCTCTCTCTCTCTCTGTTTCTCTCTGTCGTTCTCTCTCTTTCCCTGTCTCTCTTTCTCTCTCTCTCTCTCTCTCTTTCTGTCTGTCGTTCTGTGTCTCTCTCCCTCTCTCTCTCTCTCAAATTTGCCTTTCCTCGCTCTGTCATCTTTGTAGCTGCTCTCTATCCCGATCTCTGTCATCTATCTACGTGGCGCTCTTCCTTGACAGGCGGGTTGCGATCCCGCTCTCTATCCGTAATTGGTTTTCACACCCGCCCGCCTCTTCTATCCCGATCGCTGTTTGGACGTATCCTTCGTGTTTCTTCTACATGGTTGGGGTGAAGGAGGTGGTGGGGGAATGGTAGTTTCAATTCCGTTTTCTAATTGTTCCTTTGAGATAATCTAGGGCTGTGGGACGTTCTCCACCGATCTTTGGACGTAAGTGAGGCCAGGTGCATCGGGATAGACCGTAATTGCGGTCAAATACGTCCAGGAAAGTCCTGGTGCGAGTTTGCCCTCAGTTCTTTCTCCGAATCAAGTGTGTGTGCATGATCTCATTTTTTCTTTTCTTCTTTTCACCTTCTTTCTTTTTCGGCCTGTAGGTAAATATATATATATTTTCCCAAACAGAAATTCATATTCTACCGGTATATGAATATTACATATGTTTCTGTCTCTTTGTATTTCTTTTCAATAATTTTGCTATCTCTTTTTCGCTATTAATTAATTACATTGTCATTTGAATTGTATTGATGTTTAACTAAATTTTCTATGGATTAATTATCGTTATCACGTATTACTTATGAATATTAATATTATTATTATTATTGTACTTTTTTATTCTGTAGGTGCAAGAGTATTTCCTGTTTCCTTGTAATTTATTATTTCGCATAGACCATCCTCATCTTGGCGTCTATACTGCAGTCTGTTGAGACTATAGGCTGTGGTCCCAAGCCTCTTCCAGATTCTGGTACCGTTCCCTTCCCTTCTTGCTGCATCCCTCCGGTCTTGTGTCGAAGAGAGCACACCCTAATCATGAATGTATACAAGCCGTCTTTTCGGTCCGATACAGTGACGATGAAGGTATTTTGGCGGGAGACGATAGCCCCATTACGAATTCCTTCCTTTTCTACTCCAATGTCGATCGGGCGCATTGTTGTCGTATCCGTCTGTAAGGATGACGTCTGTATGGATGATGGGTAGGCACTCGGTTGAATGCAAGGCCTGTTCTGGGTGAGGTAATACCTATCAAAATGTTTATGTGCTCAATTCCTACCAGATGGCCCTTTGAGAGAGAGGTTGTTCATGGAAGGGAGAATGACCTTCACGGGTGTTCGTGTTCATGAACCATATGCCCATCTCACCACTCCCTTGGTCTTGCCCAGGTGCCCTGTACCATGCTTATCATCGGAGTTGGGCAATCATGTGATGTCAGACATTTACTGAACCAGAGCCCAAAGACTGCATATGAGAGATTGAGTACGTTCCTGATATCTCTTTATCGTCTCTGGAATGGAGAAGGGTGTATGCAGGGAACACACCAACAGCAGGAAGGTATAGGGGTGTGTGTGTGTGTGTGTGTGTGTGTGTGTGTGTGTGTGTGTGTGTGTGTGTGAGAAGAGAGAGAGAGAGAGAGAATGCCGGACAGAGCGTCCATGCCACAGAGAGAGAGAGAGAGAGAGAGAGAGAGAGAGAGAGAGAGAGAGAGAGAGAGAGAGTTATTGAAGCATGGAGTGCAAGGACCTGACGTTCAGTCGGTTACGGTGATTTTTTTTTCGCCACTGTACTTTTCCCGCCGTTAGAAGTTAATTCCTCCCGCCGGATTGTTGAACGCGACAATGTTTTCGTTTCCTCGCTTCTGTTTTCCACAGCTTCCGTCGGCAGGCGACCCTTGTCTGCATTTCTAGTTGGCGACAGATATTTCTGTTGACGTCTCTCAATTCTCTAGGTCCTCCGTTCATCATCGTCACAAAGAAGACCGCGCGCAATGCGTACTATGTGTGCATTCATCATTTGTTTCTCTCTTTAACTGTCTATTCGTTTTGAAGATACCGTAATCTTAATCAATATCTTAATAAATTTTATTTGATTTATCTTTTGTTTGATTAGGTTGCGTCTCGGGATCCGTGTGAAACAGCGGCAGAAGCGATTGGTGTGGTTTTTATTTTCCTTTTTTTTAAATGTGGTTATTGTTTTCCTTCTTTTTTTTCCAGTGGTTATTGTTTTCCTTTTTTTTTTCTTCTTAAGTGGTTATTATTTTCCTAGTCACGTTTACAGACAAAGTGAAAACGGAATAGTGAAAGCGGAAGTAAAAAAAAAAACATTAAATAACAAGCAAAGTTTGACGAGGGATTTCGTTCCGTTTCTTTTTTTTTTTTTTTTTAAGATGCCGCGTGTATTATTTCCGCCTTTTTTTTGGGTCTTGATTCGTGCTTTTTTTGATGCCGCCTGTAATATTTCCTCTTTTTTGGGTCTTGATTCGTGACTGCGTCTTAATTGATAGTTGGCTGTGCGACAATGTCTACGGTGTGAGATTTATGTGCGGCAATAAGCGATCTTTCTATCGCACAGCAATAAACGTGGGGCGCGTATACGAAGCAAAATGAGAAACTGCATAGGGTGAGAAATAGAGAGGGACTAAGGGAAGTACGAATGAAGAGTTCCATATATACGCGAAAAGTGAGAAGCTGGGTTGTGTGTGTGTGTGTGTATGAGAGAGAGAGAGAGAGAGAGAGAGAGAGAGAGAGGTCAATATACACGAGGAGCGAGAAGCTGGTGTGTGTGTGTGTGTGTGTGTGTGTGTGTGTGTGAGAGAGAGAGAGAGAGAGAGAGAGAGAGAGAGAGACGAGAGGGTTTTGCATGAAGTGGTCATGCGGAAATTGACGTGGGTGTATTCTGTGTGTGCGACTGATTTGCGGGGACAAATTTGACAGAATTCATCCAGAGAATGTACAAAATGCGAATGCGAGGAAGCTGTTCGAGGCAGCCATTTGGGTTGGAGATAGTATTGTGGAGAAGGTGAGGCTCTCCACGCGTTTCTTCTCTCTTTTGTTATCCCTAATATCTCCTCTTTCCTCTTTTATCGCCAATTTCTCCCTTTCTCTCTTTTATCCCTCATTTCTCCTCTCTTCTCTCATTTAGCCCTAATTTCTCTTCTCTTTTCCTTACCCTTACGCACTTTTTCACTTTGCTTTCTCTCTCTCTGTCTGTCTGTCTATCTGTCTCTCTGTCTATCTCTGTCTCTGTGTCCGTCTGTCTTTCTCTGTGTCTCTGTCTCTCTCTGTGTGTCTCTGTCTCTCTCTGTGTGTCTCTGTCTCTCTCTGTCTCTCTGTGTCTCTGTCGACTCTTTTCTTTCCGCTTCTCGTGCCCTCTCTTTTGCCTTCTGTTCTCTCTTCTCCTGTACTCTTTTGTTTTTGTTCTGTGCTGTTCCCTTTGCTGCTCTTTCTCTCTCTCTCTCTCTCTCTCTCTCTCTCTCTCTCTCTCTCTTTCCCTCGCTATCTGTCACACTTTTTCTCCTCTCTTCGTTTCTCTTTCTCTCTTCTCCTCTCTTTTTCTCTCTTCTCTTCGTTTCTCTTTCTTTCTCTCTTTCTCTCTTTCTCTCTTCTCCTCTCTTTTCCACCTCTGTGCATTTCCATTCTCTTGTTTCCTGGCGCATTATCTCAAAGATGGATTTACTATATGCTAATAATGCTATTATGAACTGCAAATCTCTGTTTCAGCCTTCGAGGTAGTTTGCAAATCTCCTCCTTGTAGTTTCTCTTTCTCTGTCATGAACTGCAAAGCTCTGTTTCAGCCTTCGAGGTAGTTTCCGAGAACTTTCTGACGCTCGACAACACTTGGCCAGTGCACTTTTGTGCTCGAGAAAGAAGGCTGAAAAAAAAACAAAGAATGCTTCACTACAAGAAGATTTGTCTAGGCATAGATGGTGGATGAACTCTGCATATGCATGGACCCCGCCTGTGCCCTGGTCATCGTCCTTAACATTACAGTTATGGGAGGGTAGTGTCTGCACGAAGACGTTCGGGTTAGGGTCTGATCCCACACTACATACGGAAACGGAATCCGTAAAAGTAACGAAAAAGCTGGGCCCGCTCCGGATGGACCATGAAAGGAAAATTGCATCCCACAACTCCGAAAAGAATGGCCCTTTTACAGGCATCGCGGCGCAATAATGTGGGAGGGTGGAGGATCAACGGAGGAAAGGAGGGAGTGACGGGAAAAAAAACAAAAAACAGAAAACAACAACAAAAAGCTGCTCCAGCTTTTTCGCGGACGGGTAGGGGTCCAGCACTCCTCACATTTCCGCACTACTTTTTCTCCACCGATCACTCCCAGACCGCCACGACAACAAACGTTTCCACTCACCTCCAAAGTCGACGGTGCCGCCTACTACCCCGGAGCACTGTGGGATCTCGAAAAATCCATAAAACTACATACCGTATGTAGTGTGGGATCAGACCCGTTGGCGCAGATCACGACTTGTGATGTGAGCATTAACGTAGGTCATGGTACCACGGTGCCCTCTTTGAGGCGACTCCTCCTGGGTCCCCGTAATCCATCTGACCTCCTTTGGTCTTTCATTATCTCTTTTTATTGGGCTTACTATAGTGGGATTTCAAACTCATGGACTTCATTTTTTGAGTTTTTTATTACCTCAAGGCGTACCTTTGCCACTAGCACCTTTTTTAGTACTTCTTGAACTAATTTCTTATTGTTTTCGCGCACTAAGTCTAGGAATACGGTTATTTTTCAATATGATGGCTGGTCATAGTTTAGTGAAGATTTTGAGTGGCATAGTTTAGTGAAGATTTTGAGTGGTTTTGCTTGGACTATGTTGTTCATATTTATTCAATCTCATATATGTCTGAGGATCCTTTTTTGCCTCGATTTATGTGCTATTTATCTATTTTTACTTTTTTTATGCTCATGTTAGTTACCGGGGATAACTTGATTCAAATGTTTTTAGGATGGGAAGGATTAGGTCTCGCATCATATTTGTTAATTAATTTTTGGTTTACACGACTCCAAGCAAATAAAGCAGCTATTAAAGCAATGCTTGTGAATCGAGTAGGTGATTTTGGATTAGCTCTTGGATGAGTACTGCGGGCACCTCCTGAGCCCTGGCCAGCACCCTCTACTACATCCTGGACCTAAAAAAAAAAAAAAAAAAAAAAAAAGAAAGGACTCCGTTGGAAAAAGAGTAAGATCGTACGATCCCTCTTTTTTTTTCTTTTTTCTTTTTTGTCCTAGTCCGAATCTTTGACAGCCGATTGGACGACTAATAGTTGTTGCGCTGTGCCGTCGCTTGTCCCGACCCTTGATTGTCCCGACCGTTGCTTGTCCCGATCCCGTCCGCGACAGCAGACACGTTTTGAAATACCAGGGCCATTACCTGGCTTTGGCGAAGAACAATCTGAAAATTATGAAAAAGTTCAGGAAGATTTAGGAAATCGCGAGATCGGGCAGAAATGACATCATGCGGATGGATGCGCTCATAGCAGCGAGGTTCAGCAACCACAGCATATTGAAAAAAGCCCTTCAGCAACACCTTTCTCGGCCTTTTGGCTAAAAATAGATAAAGTGTAGTGTATCTGTTCTGATCAGTTCAATATCTGATCCGTGGTCCATCGGACCACGTTAAAAAAAAAGGAAAAAAAAGGGAAAAAAAACTAGGCTACCAGCCGGGCCGCCCGGGTCCCGGGTGGTTCAGCCCGAGCAAGGACCAGGGAAGGTCCCAACAACAACAACAAATACAAAAAAAAAGAAAAATCCAAAAAACCGAAAACAGACTATGTTGTGCAGAAAAATAAACTGAACAACTTTTGCCTCAGGGTCACATCCAAATTCTTCACCAAATTTAGGAAAAAAAATAAAATTTATTTTTTATTTTTTATTTTTTGAATTTTTTTGGCCCGGCCGGGCAAGTGACCCCGGGCCACTCCGTTAGCCTAGAAAAAAAGGGGAAAAAAAAAAAGAAAAAAACAAAAGAAGAAAAAGGCATTCAGCTGCTACAGCAAAATGGAAAACCATGTAGAAATGTCCATTGTAAGTGCATATTCTCTCGTCAGGCTGCCTGGACGTATCTGACCACAATTACCCCAATAATTCTGCTAAATTCGTTTGAGAAGTCGGCTTCTGAACATGGCCCTGAGCTTTATTTTAGCATGGTCTGTTCCTCCTAGCCATTGTGATTAGCCTCTTGTCAAATGCTCTCCTATGGGTGTGGGCTGCTGTCCACTTCTCCTTTCCTCTTCCTAGCACTTCCTTCCTTTCCCTCCTTCCCTGTGGCCCGTGGCCACTCTCCGCCCCCCCTCCGCCTCCCCTGCCGGGATACTTCCGCAACACCGCCTCATTAAAAGAAGGGGGAAACTGAGAAAAAAAACTTGCTGGCTACCCCGGACCCGGGGCAAGGTCCCACTTGTGCAAATTAGGAGATTTCGGCCGATGATCTTTGCTATCTACGGTCAGCACCTCTTAATACGAGCAAGTGGGACCTAGCCCCCGGACCCGGATACCGAACACGTCCACTTTCTTTGGTAGTTGCAGACCATGGGACGCTGGACCCGGTTTCCAGCACAAGCTTCACTACCGGGTTGAGAGGTTGAGGGATTCCCAGCCTCATCCAATTACTTTTATAATATACGCTACGAATGGCCTTCAAAAAAAAAAAAAAAAAAAAAAAAACGCGTTTTATTTTTTTTTTCCAATTTCGTTGTTTTTCGCCCATACCCCCCCACCAAAAATTCATCTTTTTCGTTTTTTTTTTGTGGGGGGGGGTGGGGCAGGGGATGCGCCGCCACGTGGCGCCGCCAGAATGGCGAAACCCCCTCCCCTGAGGCCGCCACGCGTCCGCGAATCCGCGCGTCCACTTGGGGACGATGCGAAGTATCCCGTGGAACGCCAACTTGAAGACGGGCGTGGTCACGTCATCCCTTCGCCGCTCTAACCGGGTACATTCAACGAACACAAGATCAAAATAAAATCCGACCACCCCGGGTCGAACTTGTTGAAACAAAAAATCATATTGAGCCGCCAACGAGGAGTTGGCTTCCGACAATAATCTCGATGTTTTCTATAAGGTAGTCGCAGAACCTCAATTTTAACTTGATGAGATGCGCTGCCAAAGTTATTCATTCTACTTCACCGCCCACCTAAGATTAGGCACCCACGCACCCGTCTCCATACGTTTTTAATCTTGTTGGATGACAGACTGCTTTGTGAATGATTTTTTGTCATATCCGTTACTACTCCAAGTGTTGCATGTATTTCCCTATAGGAAGTGATCTGGGGTACTCCTCCTCGCTCGAGCACAAGACTCGAATCTCAGAAGTCGGACCATCTCCACCGAATCGGCAAAGTACCCCCCGGTAGAACGGTCCACTCTGGGTCGATAACAGGGTTGGCTCAAAAAGCAACGAACCCCCGCACCAGATGCTTCCTTGAAAGAAAGAAAGCGTCCATTGCAAGTAAAACTTCAAATGTTCTCATCCTCCTTTGCCCAAGGTAATTTAAACGAAAAGAGTCAGAGATAATAGAGAATAAGAATCATTTCGACAGGTATAGGCAGATAAGGTCATTCACGATAAAAAAGGTCAATCCTCAAGAAAAACTAAGTCCATTTAACTTTATCTGTCATATTTTAATCGAATTCATTCTATTGTGCGCACAAAATTAACGTTTTTCAAAACAGCGAATCATTTTTAGCATGCAGGCAGGTTAGAAGTAAAAGGATGACAATCATTTTTCCTTTTCTTAAATAGACATAATCTATCTTTTTTGCAAGCATCCTTTTGCCTACCTGCACAAAAAAAAAGCAACCATAGGCTATGTGTCCGATGAATGGAGAACAGGTGGAATTAAACACCGTTCAACCCGTTTAACGGGTCCGAGGACCCTCGTTGAATCCCGTTTAACGGAAAAACGAGGATGTTCCGTTGAATTACGAAAAATTAAACTGGCGCGTTGGGCCTCGGACACGTGGCCCTACGCGCCCAAACACGAAAAATAGAAAAAAAATAAAAAAATTGACCCCTATTAATAGGGTGGGGTGGCCAAACATGCCCCTCCTTTTCGAACACTGTGAGCACATGTGTGTACACGTGGGTGCATATCCTTTTTTTTTTTTTTTACCAAATGCCCCAATCTATTCGTCCAGTTTCATTTTCGAAGGGCCCCTACATATTAGCAAGGATCCCAGGTGGAGCAGAGATGGACATTGGACTTGTAATCTGTCTGCGTGGGCCAATAATATATACTTTGGATTCGAATTCAGATTTGTGTATCACAGTTATGGGTCACTAATTCTCTGTTGTTGTTGTTTTGTTTTGTTTTCTCGTTTTTTTTTTTTTTTCCATTTTTCTTTTGTTTTCTCGTTTTTCTTTTCTTAGGAATACGTGTAGTGGCCCTAAGGGCCTCCACTTACCACATGCACAAACGACAAAACATATGGCGGCGTATTATTCCACGTTCTTGCATGATATCCATTTTTTTTTTTTTTTTTTTTTTTTAAAGCTAAGGGTGTTGTAGAGGCCAAGGACCAGACCCCCGGTGATTGCTGATAGAAGCAACTTATGGTTGTCCTGACAGGATAGGCCACCTACCCTACCCATCCTCATGGTGATACTCCCAGCACACCCCCTGTCCCTACTATCCTAACTCAATGTGGCCAGCCCCCAGGACCATCACCCTACCTGTATTGAAGGCAACTTGGATCAGACAGCAGTGATAAGCACTAGGGTTGGGCCAACCTCCCAGCCTTAATTGAAGCGGAAGCGGATGAACCTTGCCGTACAGGACCTCGGACTCCAGGCTCATGCAATCTTCTACAACCTAAATCAGGGAGTCTACCCAGCACTGGCCAGCAGGATTACCTAAGCAATGCAGGCCAAAAATTATGTTGTTTATGGTTTTGATTATTTTTAAAAATACACGAAGTTAAAAAAAAAAAAAAAAAAAATGTTGTTGTACATCTTTGAAAGATCTACAACCTTATATTTTTTATTTTTTTTTCTGTTTTTGTTTTAGCCCTTAGAAAATCTCTGTGACCCCCCCCAAAAAAAACTTGTATCATTTCTTGTTTTTGTTTTTTTTTATTGTGCTTATGTTTTTTATTTTTTTTAAAAGCTCAAAAAATAAAAATAAAAATATAGGGTTATAGCCCTCGAAAATATCTACAACCCCATTTTTTTTTTTTTTCCGATTATGTTTAGCCCAGGAAAAAAATCAGTGCGTACCCCGTTTTTCCATGTTTAACGGGCGTTTGAACGGGGATTCAACGTGAATTCAACGCGTGTTGAATAATTCAACGCGGAACCCGCGTTAAATCAAAATCGGACACATAGACCACATGTCAAAAAATCCAACAACCCATACTCCCGTTAGATCCTCTTTTTCACATGCATGACCACACACGCTTTACTCAACCTTGAATGAAGTGGTGTCGAACGTCTGGCTCACTCAATAAAGTCAAGAAAATTATATGTGTCGCTGAAAAAAACCACAGTCCCGATGTAAGTCTCAGACCAACAGTTTGTCCCAATCTGTTCCCGACTTGCGATTCCCACACACAGTAATCCCAAATCCAATGGCGGCAAGTAGCACGAGTCCCCCCCAAAAAATGTTGGTTCCAAGACAGTCCCAACTAGTTTCAGGCGGTTCCACATTTGTACCAACTAGTCCCAAGTGATCCACGTCAGTGTCAACTGGTCCCAACTGGTCCCGCACTATTCCCTCCAGCACCTGACGATAACGCCCACCAAAACCACTTCTACCTGCTTCTCCTTCGCCTGCCATCTGGGGGGTCATTTTCTCTCCATTGTATTTTTATTATTATTATTTATTTATTTTTTTAAACTTCGTTGGCTTAGGCCAACGGTCACTGCAATTGCATATCATATATCCCCCCCCCCCCTTCTTCCTTTGCAGCTACGGACCCAAGTTAGATCCACATCGGGGATCGAAGAAATTTTTTGATAATTTCTTGATTTATGCATGTTATCCAAGTCCCCCCATTTTTTAAAAGAACCACGGCCACCTACCGGTCCCTCACCTACAATAACACCCCACTCCCCTAAAATGCCCCTGCCTACAATTCTAACAGCCTTCCAACGACCATTGAGCCTGTACAAATGACCGGTAAAACCAAACATTGAAAATGACTCAGGTGTATAAACTCAACCCTACGGGCTGCGAACAAGACTGTAAACTCGCCTCCAGGTCAATCGCAGCTTCAAGGCTTCATGGCTGCGACTGACCTAGAGGTGAGTTTATAGTCTTGTTCGCAGTCATTTCAGCATCCTCCACTTTCACCTATCACTATCTACCTACTACTACTACTAAGCCTATACAGGGGACCCCTGCAAGCATAGCTGCCTCTCACATACATGTTGGCCCCCACCCTAATCAGCGTAGCGAGGGAGTAGGGTGGGGACCTGCTAACACAAAGACCGAGCATTTGCCACTAGTTGTGTCTCCCGTCTACTTTCATCACCCGGACTCACCCCCCATCATGAGAGAATAATATACCGTTGTTTTAAAAACGAACTACCACTGCAACAACTCTCAAACAATATCGAGGCACCGTTTCAACATTCTCTTGAAATCGCTTGCTTTTACCCAAAAAGAGGGTTCCTGGGACACCATTCTCTTGGTGTTTTATAAGAACGGCAGAGGGACTTCAACTCACCGGTCATTTTGTGGTTGTTGACATTGTTGTATAAACTTGATAATTCTAATCTTTGATTTGAACTCAGGTCTGCATATCAACAGTTCGTGGGTGTTCAGAAACGAAAAACAAACACTTCCAACAGTTCATAAATACTTTTTTTTTTTTTTTTAATATGTATTATTTTTAGGGATAATTTGCAAAATACCCCTATAAGTTGAGATATATGCCAAAATGCCCCTAAAAGATGTAGGTAGAGCGGAATGCCCTTTTGGCCCTATTTCTTTGCATTTCACCCCTGTTAGGCCCATGTGCAAATTTGCAATTTGGACCTCGTCGGTAGGGCCTGGGCCTGCACCCTGTTTTACCCGGTTTGCCCTCCATACCGGGTGGGCAACTTTTCGCAATACCGAGGCCCGTCGGTGAGGTTCCCCATCTCCAACTCTCTCTCTCTCTCTCTCTCTCTCTCTCACACACACACACACACACACACACACACACACACACACACACACACACGCGCGTGCGTGCTCGCGCATGCACGCACGCACACAAACACGTGTGGCAGTATACATTTTCACGTTCTGGCAGAAGTAGATTCTTTGTGTGTGTTTGTGTGTGTGTGTGTGTGTGTGTGTGTGTGTGTGTGTGTGTGTGTGTGTGTGTGTGTGTNCATCGTAGTTCACAGGAAACAGTGTTGGAGGGAGCACAGCTCGCCATCTCTGTTATGAGATTTATGAAAGCACCCTACCAACCTGTGTAACGTCTTTTTTTAAATGGTCTGGGGGGTGGCAATCATGAAAGCACCCTGCCAACCTATGTAACGCCTTTTTTTAAATTGTCTGGGGGGTGGCAATCCGGACCTCCTACTGAACCAGACACTGGACCTGGACATCCAGATCTAGACCGTCTGGATGCTGATCCGGATGTGCAGCCGGTAGCTGAAAGGCACCAACGAAATAACCCTTGCTGTTTTGACGTACCGAGTTATTATTGGCTTCTCATTGAAGAAACTCTCTGCTAATTTCTGCTTCCACTGCATGTCAACTTGGGCGTCTTTGTCAGCTTACGGAGACGTGCCAGACTAGGCTCCACTGGTGATGGATGCTCTCCTGCTTGGAAGGCATGAAGCTGGGCGTACAGAACGATTAAAAAAATACAGAAGACGGACACGAAGAGCACACCGAGAGTTCTTTTATTCCCTTATTTAGCTCCCCCTTTACCGTGTCTCTCGCTTATAAGACAAACTTTTGCTTATATCAATGAAAAATCTTATTCATCAAGTACTTGTTGATAACATTGATGAAGAGTTGTTTGAAGCGAAGAGTCATTGAAGCGAAGAGTCATTGAAGCGAAGAGTCATTGAAGCGAAGAGTCATTGAAGCGAAGAGTCGTTTGAAGCGAAGAGTCGTTGAAGAGAAGAGTTGTTTGAAGCGAAGAGTCGTTGAAGAGTCGTTGAAGCGAAGAGTCGGTGAAGAGTCGTTGAAGCGAAGAGTCGTTGAAGAGTCGTTGAAGAGAGGAGTCGTTGAGGAGAAGAGTCGTTATTCACAAGTACTTTTTGATAACCTTTTATGACGGCAGGTGAGTTGCAACAGCGCCACAACGTACGCTTACTGTGGCTCATCGTGACAGTATGGGTGCTGCTGAAAAGGCATCGAAAAAAGCGAGTGCATATTTGCAGAAAAGGCATCGAAAAAAGCGAGTGTATATTTGCATGTTCTAGAGCGTTACACATTATCATTCTGCACAAGCCGGCGAAGCCGTCCTCACCAACGCTGTCTTTTTTTCTTTTTCGTTTTTTTCTTAGCAAAAACCCCAGTGAAATCGCGTGTCAGCTCTGTTGTTCCCTCTTTCTAGTATACGTTTGAGAGAGCACTACCAGCTGTCATCATGACTGTGGTCGGACCTGTAAGACCCCTACCATACAGAGGAGACAGTACACACACACATTCAGAAACACACACAGTTTTTAGTGCCTCTGTTGAGCGAGCCCCCAAACTTTCTTTTCTTTTGTCGTCCTCTACTATTTTTACTGGGTAAGGGGCGGGCTGTGCCACCACACCGCGCCCCTCCCCGATTTTTTTTCCACGACGCCTGTTTTTGGGGGTGCGGCGCACTGCATGCGCGTGCATGGATGCGGTTTTGGGAGTCCGCTGCGAAGCGTTCATCTTTCGCACCCACCCCAGGGTGGGGTGGTGTCGGCTCCATTCTTTTCTTGGCCAGGCAGCGGAGGAAGCTGACGAGCGGAAAAAGGGGTTTGAACCCTCAACCTTAGCCTTGCCAAGGCTACACTCTACCATTAAGCTATTTCCGCCATCAATCCACTTTGTGGTGCGCTCGCCGTGAGATGAGAGGCTGAAGGAAAGAAAATCAAATAAAAGAAAAGAAAAGAAAAGAATACGCTCTTGCGAGTGCGGCTCGCCAGCAGAGCAGAGTGGGGCCTAAGAAATTGTGTACAATTAGCATATATACCAGTGGGTACTTTGATTCATAATATTGAATGGAATCCAGGCCAAGGTGCCAAATTCATTCGGGCTGCAGGGACTTTTGCTCAATTGATTCAAAAACATGAGGCAACCGTCAGGTTGCGGTTACCCTCAAGCGCGTTAGCGTCTATAAATTCGCAATGTCGAGCTACCATTGGTATTGTTTCAAATGAGAATCATGGTAAGCGTAGTTTTAGGAAAGCAGGGAAAAGTAGATGGTTAGGAAGACGACCCGTTGTTCGTGGTGTTGCTATGAATCCTGTAGACCATCCTCATGGAGGAGGAGAAGGACGTACAAAAGGAGGCCGAAGGTCCGTTTCTCCTTGGGGAAAACCAACCAATGTTATATGCACCACCAGAACCATTCCTAAGAGTCCAAGCCATTACTCGCTGACTTAGAGAATCATGTCGTTCAGCCACTACATAATCGAGTTCGATCAAAGCATTTCGCAATGTTGGTGTCAAGCACATATTTGGCTCTAATGGCTCTAGCCAGAGCTTCCATGGCATCTTGACGACTACGTCCTGGGGCCGCACGTGTGGCACTGTATGCATCGCGTGTATGTTTTTTTCATACGAGTTTGATGTTCTTTATGACCATGAAAGTGTGGCTTGAACTACGAAGACGGTGTAGCTTCATCTCTGCGATAGATTTGGGTCAACGCGTGCTTTTTGACTAGCTGACAATATTGTTTTGGTTGTGTTTCTGTAGTCGGTTGTTGCATTTGGAGAGGCAAAGAGGTTGGTGGCGAAGAATGCGCCGGATGTCGCCGAGATGATGAAAACCGCTACGGAGAAAGTCAAGGGTGTCACGAGTTCCGCCGGCAGTATTGCTGCCAAGGCTGTGGATGCAGCACCGAATGTGAAGCCTCCTCGTCCTTCTTCCAAGGCTCCATCGTCGTGAAGATGCGGAACACAGAGGCAGAGGCAGACTCTTTGCAGATAATTTCGTTGACATCTTAGGCTAGGGGTTTTCAGGATGAATGTGACAGAGCCTTGTGGTGGATGCTCTCGTCGCATTGCTTAGAAGATAAGGAAACACATTACGTTCGCTAGGGCAGGCAGAGGTTCGGCCTTAACAAATCCCCCCCCCCCCTTCCTTTGGGATGGAACGTAAGTAGACAAAAGGAAGGCAGCAAAGGGGGGAAGAATGAGGACCGGTTGTGGAATGGTGAAGCGGGAGGTGAGGTGAGCGAGTGGCAGAGGAAGGCAGTTGTGAACTGAACCTGTTGCACGGGGTTTGTATATTTCGTAATGTGGAATCAAGTACCATGGATTGAAGATGGTTCACCCGATCCTTGTCATGAATGGAGACGAGGAGGTGAATGCTGCTGCGACCGCCAATTCGCAGGTGTAGAAGGGGCTGCCCTGCCTGTAGCTCTATGTCAGAGGGAAGCTGCATGCCATGCCTCTCAATCAGTCTGTATTATGTATGCCTTCCCTCTTCTGTACAGATCGGAGCAGATCTGTCCCGCTTTGGATGACCCTGCTGTGGTCTCGTCACTTCATTGCTGGAGATGATGGTTTGCTTGATATGAGCGCGTTCTCTCGTCTCTGAAGATCAGGCCTCCGGTGGGGCATCACGCGTGCGTTGGGCTTCTCACGATGTACACGCACTCGAGATGTACCTGCATCTGAAACTCTCGACTGTAGTTATGGTGAAGATTTCAGTTGAAAAGGCCATCACTAGTGCAAGGGGCAGGGGCACCCTTAGCTCTCTCGCTTGAGGTGGAGAGCTTGGAGATGGGAGTGGTTGGTCTGGTTTTCAGACGTGGCCGCACGATGGAAGGGTCTATTCTTGTCACATCGTATAGTTTAAACGGAAGCCCTTTTTGCTGCAAATGTTCCAGTGTGTCCCTGTGATGGCCTGGCGTGGGGGGTGGCTTTCTCCTTATGTTTTTTTTTTTTTTTTTTCCTGAGACATGGCGGGGTAGTGTCGGGGGGGAGGGAAGGGGTGCGGAGGTGCGTTTTTCAGTTGGTGGAAGAGATTATGTAGCAGCAACTGACTGGTAGATAGATGCAATTTGCTGGTCTGTTAGACACTGTACCAGCTCGTCTGTGTCGGTTAAGATTTTGACACTGCAGTTTTCCACTTTTTTTTTGTTTTCTTCTTTTCGTTTTTTCTTTTTTCTGTTTTTTCTTTTTCCCCCTGATTGGCTGACCGATTGTGTAGTCATTCTTTTTCATTTGCTCATCCGAGAGTTCGTGCCATGAAAATTACGACGGGCAGAAAGTTTGAACGTGAGTCCCGCCGTCTCGAAGCGCCGGAGTTTATGCCTAAGCAGGGGCTGCCTTGTGGAGGGTCGGGGGGGGGAGGATTGTTTGTGTGGGGAAGGGGAAGAGTCATGTCTGCTTGTCGTTGACAGAATGATCTTTGTCGAGGTGGGGGACGTTGCTCTGCTCTTTTCTCTTCCATGCCTACTTTTTAGTGCAACAAAGGACACAATTCTTGATGCTTGCAGTATTGTTTGTGTGGGGAACGGGAAGAGTCATGTCTGCTTATCGTTGACGGAATGATCTTTGTCGAGGCGGAGGACGTTGCTCTGCTCTTTTCTCTTCCATGCCTACTTTTTAGTGCAGCAAAGCACACACAGTTCTTGATGCTTGCTTTTAACAGTTTTATCTGTTTTAAACTCTTTTCTCTGGGGTGAATTAGTGCAAAGCATACGTTTTCGAGCCTTCTTCTCTGTGGTGGATTTGTACAAAGTGTCGTTTTTTTAATGTTCTTCCATGGTATAACAGCTATAACAGCAGCAGTCGCTGTTGTATGTGGAGGTGCTTTCTTACCTGATCACCGATGTCAAAGACAACAGCAATTTGACTGTGGAATTTGTGGGACGCCAAAATTTTGTATCAGCTGTGCTCTCAAACGGAGAAGGGACCACACTGTTTGTTTGTTTATTAAACTTTATTTATTTGTATTCTCTCCCCTCCCGAATCATGATAAATTTATACCTCAGATTGTGGATATGTCGATTTTGAGGGAAAACATTAACTAGAAAATCACGTAAAATTTTGAGGGCAATGTTGATGTACACGCATTCCTGTGGTTGTTGCTCTGAAGGCTCGCCCGACCACTCGCCAAAAGTCCACATTTTGAATGTATCCGGTCCTTACCTTGTAGCCTGGTACATTCCGTATTATTGGCGTTCGGCGAGTGGTGCGGCGAACCCCTCTATGTATGGTCGCCAGCTGCATTCAAAAGTTATAGGCGTTTGGGAAATGCTGTGGCGAGCCATTTTTTATCAGTGACCTGCCTCAGTGGATCTACTCTTCTCTGAAGAGTAGTCCACATTGTTCTTCCTCTTGTGCCTTTCGATTTGCAGTCTCTCTCCTCCCTCCCTCCCTCCCTCCCTCAACAGAACAAGTGCCTGTTTTTCTGACTGTGTCCTTGAATCACATTCTTTTCTTTTTCAATGTTTCTGAGTTCGAGTTGCTGATACATAATTAGTCTGCCTTGGGGTGGGGAGTCCGCCAGAGAGGGGTGAACTGTTTGAATCACTGGTGGGCGGTGATGAGCAAGATGCGTCAGATGACGACTTTACATGCCGGCCTTTCTTTTCTGTTTCGTTTTTTGTTTTTCATTCATAAGGGTGGCGGCATCGAGGTTTCATCATTGAACTGACCTGCCCAATGTAATTCAAGAATCTCTGGTCATCTGGTTGCATCTGTGGACTCGAAGTTGGGTCTTTATTTCAACCGTTTGTGGGTGTGTAGTATTGTGTACGTACTGAGCTAGGCTTCTCGTTTTTCTTTTGTTTTTTGTTTTGTCTTCTTTCTTTTTTGGTCTTGTTTTTGTTTCTCTTTTCGTTTTAAACCCCCCCCCCCTTTTTTTTTTTCTTTCAGCGATGTATGGTTTGTCCTGTGCCTTGGTAAATGCATTCATCATGACGTAAGAACTGTCGGAGATCTGCCAAAGGGTCCGTCGGAGTGATGGTGGTGGTCCCACAAACGGGTGGTTTATGTTGTTGAAGTGTGTGCTAATCTCGGCCATAATGTTTTTCTGTACCAACGAGGAAATCACAAAAAAAGACTGGAAATCGTATCCATGTTTTTTTTTCTTTTCTTTTTTTTTTTTTTTTCTTTCCCAGGCTATGTGTGGTCTTTCCTGTGTGTCGACAACGGCATTCATCATCACGAAAGAACTGTTGGACATCCGCAGAAGGGTCTGACGGACTGATGGTGGTCCCGGCAACGGGAGGTTTATTATTGTGTCGAACGGCGTGCTCACCTCACCTGGGTATATGCATGTGCTTTGGGGATATTAACCCCGGGCAGAAACCGGGTAGGAGCTGGCAGGTTGATTCTAAGAATCAAAGGTCTTCTGATGTGTCTCTATTGCCGAGGGACGAATGGCCATGCCTGAGAGGGGGGAGGGGGAGGGGGAGGGGGKGGGGGCGGCTTCTCTGCTAGCAGTGACTTCGCCTATTGGTGGGGGGGTAGCACCTGCTAGAAAATGGGTCCAGTGTGCCCTATAAACATAGAATGAAAGCATCTCCTCTTCTCCGCAGGCCCTTCATGAAGTCCCTTGTTTGGTGTTAAAAAAACATCTCCCCTCCCCTTCCCCTGTCCCCCTTTCCCCATTTCTTCCCCCAATTCCCCAGTATATCAGATTCTCTTTGTGGGAGGAGGCGGATTTGCCCTGCACGTGCGAAGCTCTACGAAAGTACCATTGTTTTTGTAATGGCCGGCTCTGGCGGTGCCAGCCATTTTCGTCTGGTCACACTGAGCCTCTGGTTGTACTCGAGTTTGCCCCGGCCATGTGCTGGTTGTCCCTGACCGGTTGGAATCGTAGAGTCGATTGCGATTACTCCTGTCTGTGTTTGGTTCGTATACTGAACGTCTATAGATATAATGCCTGGAGCAGCAGATTCAATCAGTCACGATTATGATGTTATCTACACCACCCACCTTTTCCGTCTACCGGACTGGCTCATGCATCGAGCTACTAAGATTAAAAAAAAAAAAAAGAGCAACACTGCTTTGCAGAACATTAGTCTCCGATCTTTTTTTTTTTTTTTTTTTTTTTTTTTTTAAGAAAAACACCCCCACCAGTGTTAATGATGCTGATAAGAGCAGACACCACTGGCACCTGGGGAGAGGCTCCATCTATTGGTGCGGAGCAGCCACATTAGTCTCCGATCTACGGACCAAGAACACGGGCCTTGATGATCTGTACTACACACAATTAGCGCCGAATGGCGAGGTGAAATAGACATAATAGAGTGCATTCACCCTGTGCTGAGCAGCCGCAACGCGCACGCGCACATACTAGAGAGGGGACAAAAAACTTGTCGAGAGGCGATGCTCTTCGTATTCGCTCGTTCAAGATAGGTCCTCGCAGAGCACTCTTGCAACGATGAAAAACGTTTCAAGAGAGAAGGTACTTTCAAGAGAGATCTTACTTTCAAGAGTTTTTGGCCCTTTGCCACACAGCACTCTTACTTTCAAGAGTTTTTGGCCCTTTGCCACACAGTACTCTTACTTTCAAGAGTTTTTGCCCAGTTGCCACACAGCACTCTTGAAAGTAGCATATCTTGAAAACTTTTCATCGTTTCCAGAGTGGTAATTTCAAGAGTTTTTGGCCCTTGGCCTCACAGCACTCTTGAAAGTGGGACTCGTGGACATGATGTGTAGAAGACACACGCATGTTTTTGTTGTTTGCTGAGTTATAGAAGACACGTATGTTTTTGTTGTTGGCCGAGGCAAAGAAGACACGGATGTTTTTGTTGTTTGCTGAGCTGTGGCATCTCTTGAAAAGGGTCCTTCCAACTGCTTGAGCGAGCGAGCGAACGAGCACACTTGAAACCTTGAGTTCTCGAGTTTGCTCCCTCGCTTGAAACCTTGAGTTCTCGAGTTTTCTCCCTCGCTTGAAACCTCGAGTTCTTGAGTTTCGCAGGCGGGGGAGTTGCTGAGGCGTGTGTGCCTTACACACTCTCGAAAACCGCTTCTGACCCCTCTTGAATATATATATATATATACAACTGTTCCAGGTCATTGACCCTATGGGTACCTCCTGTACTTCCCTGCCCGCCTCTACGCCTATCTCTGTGCCTGCCTCCGTGCCTGCCTCTGTACCTGTCTCTGTGCCTGTTTCTGTGCCGGTTTCTGTGCCTGTTTCGGTGTCTGTCTCCTTACAGATTACTGACTCTATCAGTGCCATATGTACTTCCGTCCCCGCCTCTGCAGCTACCTCTGTGCCTGCCTCCACACCTGTCTCCATGCCCGTTTCTGTGTCTGTCTCCGTGCCTACCTCCACGCCTGTCACTGTGCCTGCTTTAGTCTTTATTCCCCCACATACTGCACTAACACCTTGTGACCTCCTTCTTTGTGAGATCACTGACACAGTTACAGTTGGTTGTGGAAAACATCAACTTTGTCGACATCACTACAACCATATAATTGTTCGGGCCCGCTGTCGGCAGGGATGCCACCTGTATCCGGATTGTGAACATCCTCTACATCCAGATGCAGTATGTCCCATCTGTGCCTGCGGGCGCTATAGTGAATGTGCACTTAACTGTGATGGTGAACGCCCCACAATCGTCATGGCCTACAACCGGCATGCCCTCTGTCGTGCATGCTTCAGAGGTATGGTTAATGTTAGCCGCCCTGGCTCCTGCTGTGACGAAGTTGCTTACCTGAATGGTTTTCGGCCTATGGATCAGCAGGAAGGCTGATACCATCGCCCGCATCCTTATGACAGTTGTCCTATTTGTCGTGAGGGTCTTACTTAGACGTACCTTGCACCTTAACAAAAATGTGCAGGTGCGCTGAAAAGAGTGTACAAGAATGTGCAAAAGTGGGAAACCCTTCACTAGAACTGCAAAACAGTGAAGAATGCTGCAGTAAAAGAAGAATATAAAACTGCAAGAAAGTGGCATTTTACTTTGTTTGTACCTTGCTCCCTATCACCCTAAAAAGAAAAAGTCCAAAGGGTGAAAATGAGATTGTAAAATGAAGAAGGAAGTGCAGGTGCGCTGAAAACCGAACGTGGTAGACTCTTCACCAAAACTGCAAGAAAGAAGAATGCAGTAAAAGAAAGAAGATGTTTGTGTCAACGTTTTTTATTTTTATTTTTGTTTTTTCTCCCTCTGCCTGCTGGTTACCCTGTCTGCTCCTCTCTTCCTTGTGTTTAACACCTCTTCCTTCACTCTGCCTCTTTCCNGTTTTTTCTCCCTCTGCCTGCTGGTTACCCTGTCTGCTCCTCTCTTCCTTGTGTTTAACACCTCTTCCTTCACTCTGCCTCTTTCCCGTAGCATGCAAGTAGGCTGTTATGGCATACGGGGATGGGGGCAGCTCGCGCTCAACTTCATCAACGTGGCGAGCCTTGTACGTTAGAGGCACGGTGGAGGAGGCGTTAAGAAGACTGAGAAACTGAATGATTTCGATGTGCTTTTGTTTTTGATTTTTTTCCTTTCTTCAGGATACAGTGAAACAAAGAATAAGAGGACATTGTTCTGTGTCATTCTGGTTTGTCTGTCTCTTTGCCTGTCTATCCTTTCATTTTTCTTTTCTTTGCTCATCTTATTTCTCCTTCTACTTCACGTGCTTGCGGTCTTAGTGAATAGTTCTGTGACAATAATATATATATACAACTTCTCAAGTACATCAACTAGTGGGAATGCGTGGATTAATGTCTGATCCTCACGGACAAATTATTGATTTACCTATTCAAAGTAATTTTAGAGAGGGACTTTCTTCTATATATATATATATATATGTTATTTATATATATATGTTATTAATTTCTTTCCCGCCAATACTTTCAAGAGGCCGTGTGGCGGTTTGGAAACTCTTGAAAATAGTTTTTTTTTTTTTTTTTTTTTTTTTTTTTTTTAACACCAGAACAATAAAAAAAAATCATTCGACATAGCAAGTGAATGAGGCCGGGGACCTCACAATTCAACCCGCTTGAAAATAGGATTCCAAGAGGTGTGTGGCGAGGCACATAAGGAGAAAAAAGTTTGCTCCCGAATGACAGAACCGGCGGCTTAGGAGTACTTTCGACTACTGCCACGTAGTCCTTGTCCGGGGTATATCCTCTCAAAGGAAGTTCACACCCGTAAGCCATCCCTGACAAGGGAGTATGGACGGGTCACAACACTCCGAAATGGGCTCCATCTTCGCCTGGAACGTAATCCAACGGCTTCGTAATCCAATCATGAGCTCAATCATGTGCTGCATCTGCGCGTGACATGTGATCCAACCACTTT
Organism: Chara braunii; assembly: GCA_003427395.1. Lineage (NCBI taxonomy): Eukaryota > Viridiplantae > Streptophyta > Charophyceae > Charales > Characeae > Chara > Chara braunii. The sequence goes on along the minus strand of BFEA01000366.1, from coordinate 493,693 downwards.
GTGCTCGTCTGGCGTAATCCAATCATGTGTCCCATGTGCACCGGGCACGGAGTCCAACCACTTTGTGCTCGTTTGGCATAATCCGATGATGTGCTCCATCTGCGCCTCGCACATAATCCAACCGCTTCGTGCTTGTTTGGCGTAACCTATCTCTGCCTGACTCGTAATCCAACCACCTCCCACACGCCAAACAATGGCGCATATCCTTTTTATTTGTTTAAGCAAAATCATTTTTGGTTCACCAAACATTTCTACATTTTGTACTCCAAACTTGAATTCATCTCCAATTTTCCTTTTTTTCTTCCAGTTCATGTTTCAAACAAATGAGTTGAGTTTTCAGCCCTGTTTCAACCACCACCATTTTATCTTGTATTTATTCCACTGAAATCGCGTAATCCAACCACCTTCCACACGCCAAACACGGGCGAACGGGTCACGGCACTGCAAAATGTGCTCCATCTCCCTCCAGCCATATCTGGAGACCCTGAGGACGGAGAGGTGCCTCTTGGAGCCGAGAACCGTGGTGCAAACGTCAACTGTTTTTTGACACAAGGGGTAATAGAGTCCAGTTGATCTAACCAGGGGCCAAGGCCCCCACCAGCACCTTTGAGTTTACTGAATGCATGAATCTGGACGTGTTTGTGGAGATGTGCAGGAAGTTGCCTTGAGTTTCCTCAGCTGCACATCTCCACAAACACGTCCACATTCTGGGGTTGAGGAAACTCAACACTGCTAGCAGGACTTGGCCCTCTCGTCCTTGCCCTCTACAACACCCTGGGCTTTTTTCAAGGGAAAAAAAAAAAAAAAGGGGAGGGGGAACAAAAACGTTCTCCCTGGCCCATGGGTCAGATATCCCACAAATCTTTTTTCTTGTCAGTGTCCCCGACGCGGTTGCAATATATATACAGACTGCTGTGGTCACCCGAATTGAACGCCCAGTCTTATAGCTGTATGTGGGGTAACATTATGTCTAGATGCAGCGGAAATGACCGGGGGGCGGGGGGGGGGGGGGGGGCGTTCTATTCGGGTGGAGATGGTAGCAACCATACCATTACGGGGCCCACTGACTGAAGTGCACTGCAATCTACTGATACGCTAAGAAAAGAAAAAATGAAAAGAAAAGATTTCAGGAAACAATGTGAATGACAATGTTAACGGTATTGATATGACATCAGCAGCCATTTTTTTTTGTAGGGGTGGGGGGGTTCGAGCTTCAGTAGCATTAATCCTCCTCAAGTGACCCGCGGGCCTAGCTCCGCTGTAACTTGTTGGGGGTCATCCATAATTTGTTGATATACAGACCAAGACTTCAAATCCAGATGTGACAGATGACCAAGAAGAATTTCTGAATTACCTCGGGCGGGGCAGTCCCACGATGATTTTATATATATATATATATATATATATATATATATATATCGTCACAAACAGAACTGCCCGGTAAGCCGTAGGCAGAGAGAGAGAAGAGGACAACAAACGAGGGGCTGTGACAAACTGTTTCATCGGAGTTTCACCGACTCATCAGGAGGATATATATATATATACATATATATATATATATATATATATATATATATATATACAGTTTGTCACAGCCCCTCGTTTTTTGTTCTCCTCTTCTCCCTCTCTGCCTACGGTTTACCGGGCAGTTCTATTTGTGACGATATATATAGTCAAAAAGAGCTGCCTGGTAAACCATAGGCAGAGAGGGAGAAGAGGACAACACAGACAAAGGCCTGTGACAAAGTTTTTTGTCGGAGTTTCACCTACCGACTCATCAGGAGGCTGGAACCTTAACAGTCTGCTGAATCCCCTCCTAACTGATTGCAACGTAAGTGATATCCCACCTTAACCCCGGTTGTGGTTAAGTATCAACGACTGCCCGACAACTGATATCCTCCTGAGATGGTGGGGACCACCAACCACTGCTGCCGTCGAGGTTACCTGTGAGGAATATCAAAGTAGACTATCGCTCACCCAGTGCTTTATATGATTGACATAAAACCCGACTTGTTAAATATTATGGAGGTTTAGTCAGTACAATGCCCATCTTCTCTACTATTTTCCTGTTTTTTACTTTAGCCAATATTAGTCTGCCCGGCACTAGTAGGTGCTTTATTGGTGAGTTTTTGATTTTAAGTTTGTATTTAGTTGATTACGTAAGACCACATGAAGACCACAATAAGTGTATAATATGACTCAGGCCCGCCAGGGGAGCCGCGAAGGAGGAGTAGTTGAAAATGCCACGGTTTTTTTGCATTGTAAAATGCAAGTATATCTGCGTGGTCCATCGGGATCATAATTCTTATTGGCATAGGAAGGGGTTAATGAAGATTTAAAGCGTCATTTAGGTAAATACATATTAGAATAGTAAAAACATAAGCTTGTAATACAGCAACACCTAACTCTAACCCAGTTAATGTGAAAACAATGAGAAAAGGTGCAAGATGAGCTAAATACATGATACCTCCCATAGACAAAGGCAGGTCTGTCACAGCCAAAAAATACACTCAAGACACGCCGCTGGCACTAGGGGCACAGCATGGTCGCGTAGTGATGTCCCCGATCACTGGCGCTCGACCTGACAGGAGAAAACCGTAGCAGGGTGTTAGCGAAGTCATGGTATGGTCTCCTGACGAGTTGGTCATACTCCGATGAAACAGTTTGTCACGGCCCCTCGTTTGTTGTCCTCTTCTCCCTCTCTCTCTATATATATATACAGGGTAACCGGCGTTCGGGACGGGCCGAACGCCTGAACCCGCCCGAACGTATGGGACCCCTTGAACGGCCGAACGCGGACCAGAAAAAAAAAAAAGAAAAAAAAAAAAGAAAACAGTCGTCAAAAAAATCTGACAAAAAGATATGTTATGGAGAAAAATAAACTAAACAAGATTTGCATGATCATGACATCCGAATTCCTTACCAAATTTGAAATAAAAATAAAATACGGAAAAAAATACTAATAAGTAGTAATAATACATAAAAATAAAAATAAAAAGAAAAAGAGAATTAAATTTAGTGAGTGCACGAGCATGTTTTCGACACCGCCATCTTGGGCGATTTTTCACTTTTTATGGGCATAGTTAAATGCCCTGAAAATTTACAGATGTGTACTTCACATAATACAAAACCCACTAAAAAAGTTTCAAAAAATAATAAAATTGTTCAGACCCCGAACTAAAGTGAAAACAAAAAGTAAAAAGTGAAAAAATACGTAAGAGAGCATGTTTTGACACCGCCATCTTTGACGATTTTTAATTCTTATTTGGCTTAGCCAAATGCCTTGAAAAGTTACAGGCATGTACCTCACGTCATAGAGCACTCACAAAAAAAAATTCAGAAAAAAATAATTATGTTTAGGCCCCGACATAATTTTTGGCGGTGGCCAAACGCCATCGGGTTCGGACCCCGTACGGGACCCCGAACGCCCGTACGTACGGAGGTCTGCCCGGGGACCTCCGTACGTATGGGCTGGTGACCCTATATATATATATATATACGAGTCGGTGAAACTCCGATGAAACAGTCTGTCACAGCCCCTCGTTTGTTGTCCTCTTCTCTCTCTCTGCCTACGGTTTACCGGGCAGTTCTGTTTGTGACAATATATATATATATATATATTTCCGGCACGATGGGCCGTGGATCAGATATTAAACTGATCAGAACAGATACACTGCCCTCGATCTATTTTTAGCCAAAAGGCGGAGAATTTGGGAGGGAGCTATTCCTTCCCTGATGATATTTCAAGGCCATCGCCCTTTTCCTCGGGTGGGGCATGGCCCCTGGAGACTCTCAGGCTCACTCGCCTTACAAGTGACAAATGGATGTTATTTGAACTTGTTTCAGCTTTATTCGCAAAGACAAGGCACAACATGTTTGGTAATATATGCAATGAAACCCGAATGCACGTGGTCCGTCAACAAAACATTATCCACTGCATATTAAGCATGTGGCTGTGCAAAGGGAAAAGGGGGGGGGGGGGGAAGATTAGAAAAAAAGAAAAGGACAAACATCCATGGTCTACCCGACCATGAAAAATTACGAGCAAAAAAAAAAAGAAAAGTGAACATGTATTTGTAAAGGAAGTGGCAACTATACATCCGCCACCACCGTCGACAGAATGCCAAAGCACTACTCGCCCAATCGTGGAAAGGGTGGATGTATGTTAACAACTTCACACAGACAAGTGGCACTACATATCCTCCAGCATCCTCCGACATGAATGGTTCATCCTCCAAAAAGAGAATTCATAATCAATCCTTTTCTAGTACCCAACGTGTATCATGCCGCAATTTCTCTGCGAAGATCCGTTCGCCATTTTGCACGTTCGGTAGGTACCGCAGTGAAACCCTTTGTTGACAAATGAACGGCAAACTCACCCATCTTATTCTCCACTTCCTTCCCTGAAGGGAGGTGGAGAGGAACTCACTCATCACCCGTAGCCAGTTTGGCAGTGGAAGACGCCCATCCCTTGGCAGCTCCACCCAAAGGATCTCTCACATTCGAAAAGTTAAAATGCCAAGTATTGATGATGCTTCTGCCATTGTTTTGCTCTCTGCTTACAAAGGAAGCAATAAGAATTAGATTATTCTCACTTCATCTCTCTCTCTCTCTCTCTCTCTCTCTCTCTCTCTCTCTCTCTCTCTCTCTCTCTCTCTCTCTCTCTCTCTCTCTCT
>BFEA01000366.1:435827-448818 GCA_003427395.1 Chara braunii | reverse complement strand
ATGCAATGTAGACCAGAGGCAGCGCCACATCATCATGCAATGTAGACCAGAGGCAGCGCCACATCATCATGCAATGTAGACCAGAGGCAGCGCCAATCTGGAACCAAGCGTGAACCTGCGGACATGCCGGTGGTACCGGACCCAAACCTGCGGACATGTTGGTGCTGCGGGACCTTAACCTACGAACATATCGATGCAAAGTGTGAGACATGCTGAGGAAACCCGCATTCAATTGGGTTGCCAATTAGACCAAGTACCAAATTCAACTGGATCTCAGATTCCACTGGGTCCCGAATCAGTCTCTGGGTTGTACGGTTGGTGCAAGTCCACAGAAGCCTGGGGAAGGGTCTGATAAATGTTTTCAGTCTGGCAAAACTGAGAGACAGCAGGCTCTCCGGGACAGCCAGGCCCGGAATCAGGTATCCAGACGTGGGAACGTTAAAGTCAAAGAATTCTCTAGAAGTCGGCTTTGGCCACAGATCGCATGCGTATCCAACGATCCAGACAAAGTTTCCAGATGAATCCAGGGCTTATTGGGTGCAGAGGTCACTCAGACAGCTGCTGCGGCCCAGCAATATATATCTTCTCCTCTGCCAGTCCAGCTGTGACACATTCTGCCTTGCACTTAGTTCGGCGCGACACTGGAGTTGTGCACCATCCTGCCACCAAGAAAGGGTGTGTGTGTGTGTGTGTGTGTGTGTGTGTGTGTGTGTGTGTGTGTGTGTGTGTGTATAAGAGAGAGAGATAGAGAGAGAGAGGGGCCTGAGGGCGAAAGAAGCTTGCTTGGTGTCCGGCAGTCATAGCGGCATTGAAAAAGAAAACGTCAAGACTACCAAGGGACTAGTATTCCTCGGTCGTGACTTCATTCCTGCGGTGTGGGACCTCTGCGAGATATGGCAACGAGAGGAGATTAGACTACCGTTTTAACCCGAAGATAAGGTTGTACGAGAAGGCTGATTGCACTTCAGCTGCTGTTGCCGCTTCGTGGCCTGGTTCCCGTTCGTCGAGCCCTGGTATGTGTGCTCTTATTCAACGCAATACATACGAAAATGATGTCTGTTTCCTGACCAGACGCGTCTATAGTCTAGATACAGTGATAATGACTGGGCATTCTTTTCGGGTGAAGACGGTACCATAGGTGGGAGGACTGGAGAGCCTTGTCCAGAAAAGAGTCAGCCATAGTCAGGGTTGACATGAGGTGGCGATTGAGGAACAAGAAGACTTAGCGGAGAGAGACTGGACGACATTGAGACTCTCGTTGCCGATCGATTTTAAGAGGTGATTCGTCTTTCTCTTTCCGTTTATTGTCTCTTTGCTTTGCCTTTGGTTTGTCTTCGCTTTGTCTTTGCTTTGATTTTGTTGTCCTGTTGTCATTTGCTGCTTCCCTCATTGACGATTGGTTTTGTAAACACTTTTATCCAAGCCTCTTGGATAGCATCGCTTCGAAGGTATTAAGCTTCAATTGCATGAATTCGTTCAGCTTTGTTGGTTGTGGCATACATATAAAAATAAAAATTACTACGAACTTAGTACGAAGGTAGTAAAACTATTTCAAAAAATACGGGAGAAAGCGACGTGGCAGAAAAGACACACGGAGGAGAAACAAGAGAGCAAAGCGCTTTACAGTCTAAAAAAAGATTCCTCAAACACACAAGAGTTTTGTTGCTACCGTCTTCCCCCGAACACATCCACCCTACTTACGACTGTATCAGGCCGGAAAGGTGGCTCATATACATTCATGTTGAGGGTGTGTTCCATTCCGGGAAGAAGACAATAGTGTGCCTATCCACCATATATGTAGCCAGCCAGCTGTTCACACCGCCTTCCTCCTTAACTGCTTATCAAACCTATGCGGAGCTATAAAGATATCAATATATATTGAGACTATAAAGTGTTTTGCAGTCTTAAAGCACCAGTACATGGCCCAAGCCAAGTTTGAGAGTTCGATTGAGCCTCTCCTAAATTTTCGGAGGCTTGCGCGCCGTCGCAAAAATAAATTGACGGCAGGCGGGTCTCCGAAAAAGGCCCGTGGGCGATGGCTGGCGTGTAGTGGCGGTTTAAACCACCACTACAACACCCAGGCCTGGAGGCGCTGCACTGCGCACCGCGGTTTTTGAACCGCCAGCGGCGCACACAATTTTATTTTTTTTTAGCCTGGCGCCGCCAGCCATTGTGGTCCAGTAGGCCCGAGCCCCGAGCCCCGAGCCCCATTCCGGAAAGGTTCTGAACCCGGTAACTTGCAATTTTCTGCAGGCTGGGCCTGTGTAAGGCATACTCACACTAGCACTCTTCTGAACGTATTTGGCCGCAATTACAGCTTGACCTGGATGGATCTGACGGCAATCACATCCACAGCTAGGTCATGAAAAGTTCTAGTGTGAAAAAAATAGTAAAATACGCCTTTAGAGAGGTAAAATGGTACTGAGACCTCACCAGCACGCAGCCGACGCAGTCTCTCCATGACTTTCGGGAAGTCCACACTGACCTCTCCCTTGACATCCACACCATATGCCGTCGGATTCCTGACCGTGGCAGCGACCTTGGCAGACTTGATCAGAGCCTTAGACGGTACGCATCCCACATTGAGACAGTCGCCGCCCAACAGGTTCATCTCGACAAGCGCCACTTTGGCACTCACTCCCGCCGCTCCTGCCGCTGTCACCAGACCTCCAGCTCCCGCACCAATCACGACCAGGTTGTACCTGCGATTGCATCCATCATCCGCACAGCCCGGGGATTGGGGGGGGGGTGGAGGGGGGGGCCATTCATTTTGATGCATGTTTTCAGTGCACTGTCAATGCAGAAAATCAAATTTGTAAACGCACCTTGTCGATGAAATTGCAGCGATATTTGATCATATTTCCACCACATTATCTTACACATGCTGTGACATTCAGCAACATGGGGGGGGATTCTAACACAAAAAAGATGCGTGTACCATTCAGCAACATGGGGGGGGGATTATAAAAGGCTTAAGCAGTTGACTCTCTTTCTCTTTCAGCATATCAAATCATTATCCTCCTTTGAAGGGCCAAAAAACATCATTTGGTATTCGTCTATTGTGCTCCCCTTCTCCCCCCCCCCCCCCCCCCCCCCCCCCCCCCCCTCCCCCCCCCCCCCCCCCCGGAAAAACTGTTTCCTGTTTTACCCGGGGGGGGGCAAACAGTTCTTACCGCCGTTATTTTACCCAAATTGGGAAACAGCGCAGTTGGTTAGAGTGCTACTAATCTTTTTTAACAAAGCAGAAGATATGGAGAGAGAAGAGGTCGGGTACACTGCACACTCCAAAGTCCAAAGGGCCAGATGGAAGATTTACCTTCCTGCAGGCTTCGGATTAATCCATTTGACGGGGTGAACATTATCGAGAAGTTCTACGTTGTATTTGTCCAACGGACTAACCTGTCAGCACCCGAGGTTAGAGCAGTACAACAGAAAACATGAACAACATACATCAGCCCCAGCCATTGATATGGATTTTTTCTTTTTTCAATTAAGCCTGTTTTAATCTTTCATTCATGTTTTCATTCGATTACCTTTTTTTTTTTCTTTTTTTTTTTTGGGGGGGGGGCATCAACCCTAAGTGCAATCAGACTCACTCGCTTCTTCACTTCGCATACATACAAACAGTTGGCAGTTCACACTGGCGCTGTCCGCCCACACAAAGCTCAGAGATAGAAGCAGCTACGACCTTGACCTTTCAGAATTACTACAGCTACGGCCTCTACACAACTACTCCTACTCGACAGACCTACAGATCGAACCCCTACAGTTACACAGACCTACGACAGACACCAAAACACAGGTCACGGGTTCAAACACATAGGGGTCGACTCGATTCTGTACACAGGTGTGGCAAGGTCTAGGGATCGAGCCCTGGGATCTGCATCTGCTACTGCCAATGGTGAAAACCGTTTCACTAAGGATTCAAAAGATGGAAACACCGAAACAAGGTTAGTAAGCATTAAGAATGATTAAATCATTTTTGAATTTGAAGAAAATGAAAGAAATTGAACGTGTGAGCATCCTGAGTCCCGACCTATTCATTTTTACTTTTTGTTTCTTTTTCCCAAGAGTCCTGATCTATCCGGAATACTTACCACCTCTCCGACTCCGCATACACACATGATGATGTGTGGTTTGTTTTTGTTTTCTTTTTCACAGTTTTTTTAACTTTTTTTTTTGCCCTTCTCTCGAATTCTTTCACACAATGATGACAGGTGGTTTCTCATCATACACAGCCAAAAACTTCATGGAAAAACAAGGCAACTAAAAATTATTTACTAAATTAGTATTTTTCTATGTTACCAGAGTGGCCCGGGACCACTTGCCCAGTCAGGCCGAAATATATGTATATAACGAGGGCCTGTGGCAAACTGTTTCGTCGGAGTATCACCGACTGATCAGGAGTTCAGCCTCCTGATGAGTCGGTGAATCTCCGACGAAACAGTTTGCCACAGCCCCTCGTTTGTTGTCCTCTTCTCCCTCTCTGCCTACGGTTTACCGGGCAGCTATACATATATATATATCCCATTTTGAAAGGCCTTCCACGATTTAGACCCAAATTCAAGTTTCAGGGTCCGCAGCCAGGTCCAAGAAAGGCCAAGCCGGTCAGTTTCAAAAAAGTCACAGTCGGGTACCTTAGCAGTCGAGTCCAACAGGTAGACGGCAAACAGTCATATCCCAGGGGTAAATTCACGTCTCATAATGAAGAGTCATATTGGAAAATCACATCCCACGGGCAAAGGACACTTACACAGGCAAGAGTCGTGTCCCAGAGGCAAGAGTCACAGTCCACAGTCAAAAACCATGTGCAACAATCGAAAAGCCGTGACTCAAAGGCCCAAGCAGCAGCACACCGATGAAAATTCAGAAAGGTACAAGGCCCTGACATTCCAAAGCAGACAGGCCGTGGGATGCGGTACCAGAACCAAGTCAAGCCCCAAGAAGCAGAGCCTGGCACGAGTTGAAGTTCGGTCCAAGACATAGCTACGCCGGACCGGGCCCCGGAACCCGGAACTTCCGGGCCCTTCCGGACTTCCGGAACACCAGAGTTTTCTGTCCGGATCCCCTTTCCGGATGCCCATCCGGATATATCGTATTTTCACGGAAAAAAAAAAAAAAGTGTACTTACATACATTACCTCGGTGTGTTGTCATATTCGCTATACAGTGTATACACTCAAAAAAAGCGTGACTGTTGGTGTGTGTGTAGGATGAGCAAAATCGAAATGTATCTTCAGAGAGAACATGGAAATATACACTGCCACATTTTTTTCCCTTTTTTTTCCGTGTGTGCATCAACTGAGCAGCCTGCCAATGTGCAAAATGAGAAGGAATCTTCCACAAGAACATAGGAAGATATACACCGACCAACAGATACATTGAAAAGAAATCCCCGTGTGAGTATGGACTAAGGTGCTGTCAGATAAAAATGTCGCCACGCACATGCGCGTGTAAGAGAGAGAGAGAGAGAGAGAGAGAGAGAGAGAGAGAGAGAGAGAGAGAGAGAGAGAGAAGGAAGAGGAAGAAGAGGAGGAGGCGGACGACCATAACAGAGGGGGGAGATGACAGCAACACACGCGCGCGCGAGACAGAGAGAGAGAGAGAGAGAGAGAGAGAGAGAGAGAGAGAGAGGAGGAAGAAGAGGAGGAGGAGGAAGAGGAGGAGCTGGAGGAGGAGGACGCCCATAACAGAGGGCAGAGATGACGGCCACACGAGAGAGAGAGAGAGAGAGAGAGAGAGAGAGAGAGAGAGTCACTCGCGCTGCTTCCCCCTGCTGCACGCGCTGGTCGCCGCGCAGCTGCTTGCTACTGCCCTACGCGCACGTCGCCGCTACGGGGAGATGCCTTCGAAAAATGGCGCGCGGGGAGAACTGCTGCCTTCGAAAAGTGGCGGCCGCGAACTGCCCCCCTATGATTACAAAAAAAAAAAAAAAACGAACCAAGACATTTTCCGCCCCTTTCGGACGGTGGCCAAAGGCCCAAAAAAATATGGGCCAATTTTTTTGTGGGCGGCCCAGGGCGTGAAAAAACGCCCTGGGCCGCCCAAAAAAAGTTTGGCCGGCCTGGGGGCCCTCCATCCGGACCGGTTACCAGAAAGTGGTACCGGCTCCCGGATCCCGGAGAGTCCGGATCCCTTTCCGGGGGTCCGGATCGTAGCCATGGTCCAAGACAATATAAGGACTGGCCAGCCTCCTCATTCGGCAGCTTGCTCATTCGCAAGAAGTATGGAAGTGCTGGTGCACTTGTGCGCTATTGTGAGGGGCGAAGCGCTGAGCCAGGGAGCTGCGTTAACAGAGGGAGAGAGAGAGGGAGCGGCGATAGCTGCCCAGCGCTGGCAGAGGGAAGGCAGCCACAGCTGCACCAGTGCTAGTAGTTAGTAGTAAACATCAGAGGGGTTAGTAGAGTTAGCAGTGGGTGTATTCAGAATTGGTCCTTGAGTAGTAGGTGTGTGAGTGCATACAAGTAGGGAGAGAAGACACAGGGAGGTAGTGGACAGAGAGAAGACTGAGAGGAAGAGAGAAGAGCATTGTGAGGGATACTTACCTGAGTGAAGACACTGGTTACTTGGGTCAGCGCTGTTGAGCGCTTGTGACGGGAACTCTTAATTTGCTCATATGATAATTTGTTGGAATTTTGAAGCTGCGCTACCTGGTTTTCATCTCTCTGGCCTCCAGTGTGAACTTCGTGTGATCTCATTCATGCATGGTGTGTGATTGTGTACCCTCATTGGTGGCGAACTGAGAGGTTCATTGCAATTTTTAAATGTGATAAAGCATTTCGATGTGACCCTGAGGCAGAAGTTGTTGAGTTTATTTTTCTGCATAACATAGGACTCGCTCGGATTTTTTGGGTTCTTTTTTTTTCCCTTTGCTGGGACCTTCCTTGGTTCTTGCACGGCCGGGCCGTCCGGGCAAACAAGGTGACCCGGGCGGCTCGGCTGGTAGCCCAGGTATTTTTACTATTTTCCTATTTTTGGATACACACCCCAGCATGGCAAGATAACACAGATAGGGATCCAAATGATAAAGGGCCTCGCTCCACTACACAACGTTTTACATGTATCTGGAGCACGGCATGGTCCAGACACATTCACACTGACCGAACATTTTGATTGTATCAGGACGTTTATCAGCTCCAGATACATTTAGAAACGTTGCATAATGGAGCGAGGTGCGAAGTACCTCGACAGTAACAAGCAGCTATTGGCTGAGCCCTGATCCTGCCATCCCTTGCGGACAAGGAGAAACACTTTCCTTGAACGTAGCGGAGCCAGGCCCAAAGAACTTCAGAGCAAATTGGACAGCCAGGTGGAAATGTTTTTCCCGAAATGGAAAGCTCTAGGTATGCCGACACTGCCCCTGCTACCCTGGTACCGCAAGCCTACAACTGTACCATCTTCCCCCCTGAACGCCATCCACCCTCCTTACGACCGTACCAGACCAGAAAGATAATACTCGTATACGTTCATGATGATCAGGGTGCCCTGGGTTTGTGGGAAGACGGTAGTCTTCCAGCCTACAGTCCCATAGGCCCAGGTTAGAAACCCAACAGCTGCACTACAAATAGTGCAAAGGGAAATAACTAAACGTGGACCTTATTGCCCTCATACCCCTAGCCTACCAACTCTAGCCTAACAGTCTAACAGTCCCACAGTCCCACAGGCCCACAGGCCCAGGTTCAAGACAAAGCAGCTGTGTACTACAAAGGAAAATAACTAACAAACTACGGTCTGTGCTCCGCAGAGCGACTTCTGAGGATTTTCTTTGAAGGAAGACGGGCCTCCACAGGCAAAACAAAGATTCATCGTTTCTTCCAGCAGTCGCACTTGGCTTGGACAACAAAAGATACAATATATATTATAAAATAAGAAGAGGAGCAGCCAAACAAAACCGCAATCCGCTCTTAAACCACCAGTACCTTTCTCAGCTGTCGATGCAGAGCCTGACATCGCCCTGCGTGCCAAAAACAAACGAACTGGCACGGGCCTCACATTGGCTTGCGCCACCCGCCATTACGGTCCCGTAGTACCCAGCCGCGCTTGGCTCCCGAATATGCCGGCGCGTATTTGATTTTCAAGCGGGGAAAGGTACTGGTGGTTTAAATGCGCTTTCCCTCGACTAACAGACAAGAGCCATGCCTCGTTTCCCAAGGATTTCTTTGAAGCAACTGTGGTCTGCACAGGCAACCGCAGTGTGCCACTTTTCGTTTTGAATTGTCTTCAGGTAGCGCTCTCCTCTGCTCAGTTGACAGTGACTCAGCGGACGGTGAGAACAGGATAGCGGTGGTACACTTCCGCAATTGCAGTTCGTTACTTTCATTTTTGGGTTGCTCCCGTACATACGGCTTTTTCATCAGGTCTGTTCGTAGCAAACAGCACTTCGGATGGTGAGCAGCTGCAGTTGCAATTCACTACTCTTTCTCCTTTGGAGTGTTTCTTGTGTAGCTCTTCTCTGTACGGCTCCTCTTATACGCAAGATGTTCGCAGTTAGCTTTGTTTTCCCTTTTCGGCCCAAGCGCTAGAACAGACCGCCCGACGCTCGGCTGGATTGTTTCTGTGCAGCTGGATGGAAGACTTTGGTAGTTCGTTTTGTTCCCCTTCTTTCGGTTTGAAATAAGAATAGATCAGCTAGGCTGTGTCCTGTTGTCTTTGCCCGGGCTTTTCCCAGGCTTTCTTTGAGACGCAATATGTTTTGCAGTTTGTTTTGTTTTCCTTTTTGCCCCAAGCTTCACTTCACCAATCTTATTCTTCTTCCAATAATAATAATAACAATGAGTGGATGAACCAGAATCAATATCCGAAGTTCCCTCTTACTGCTGACACAACAACAGGTCCACCATAGCCATGGCTTCCCCCTTCTTCTTCCTCTCACATGCCTAGGCTATGGCGGACTACTAAGGGCTCTGCCCTCCTGTCCCACTGGACAACACAAAGCAGCTACGTCGCTGCTCCTCATGCCGCCATGCCTGACTTTGCATGGAGCTTCCTTGGTGCACAACCAGATGCAGCGCCTAACAAGGTGATGAAGATGGTTTCCACCATAGCCAGGTAGGTACCTCACCACTCTCCTCCTTCGCCCCCTTCCACCTCCTCAGGCTGGGCTGCTCGCCATAGCCAGGCTGAGCGCCCAGCTGCTCTCCTCCTCCAGGCAGAGCTCCAGGTCCAGCGCTTGGCTCCAGCAGTATGTCGCCAATCCTTGCACACCGCAAATGAGGAGGAGCTGCTTGCTCCTCCCAAAGATATAGCGGCCTTCTTGCCTCTTGGGCGGTGACTTCCTAGGCCGAGCGGCCTCCCAGCAACCAGTACCTCCTCCCTTTCGGAGGGAAACATCATTGCAGGCTCTGATATCGACTGGACAGGCCCTAGACTCTACTTGGACTGGTACCGGCCTACCTCTAACCTACAGCTACTGGGCTTCTAAAAATGCCAACTTTTGTCTTCTTCTGCTCAGCCTCCACTACCCAATACTTCTATCATTACTTCAGTGGTACCGGCCTACCTGCTACTTGAGTGTTTTCCGCGCTGCTCTAAGTGTTGCGGGCCTACCCCCGCTACTTGAGTGTTTTTCCCCGCTGCAACCCTCAAAGTCACGGCCACAGGTAAGTATGGTACCGGCCTACCTGCTGTTTTTCCCGCTGCTCTAAGTGCCGCGGGCCTACCCCAGCTACTTTAGTGTTTTCCCTTCTGCAACCCTCAAAGTCACGGCCACAGGTAAGTACCGGCCCTGCGGGGCCTCTCCACCAACAAGTACCCTTGCAGGTCACACACACACTCAGGCCGACAAGCACTCAGACAGGCACCCAGACCAGGCGCACACAAACGCACACACAGACTTAGAAATCACAGCAGAATGCGGGACTCTCAGCAAGGCATACATTCCAGCGGCAAATCCCAGAAATCAGCAGAGTTCTCAGTCTGTGCTTTGGCGGGTCATTACAGTTGTCATTGTTTTGGATTTTCCCAGGTTTCCTTTCTGGGTTCGTAGTGGTCCCCCTGACGTACCGGGCCGATAATGCCTTGTTCAGCTGGGTTCCGCCTTGCCTGGACTACTGTGAGGGACGCTGGGTTCCCAGTTCCCGTCTCCTATAACAAGTTACAACTTAAAAGGAAAAAAAAAAAAAAAAGGTTTGAGAAATTCAGAATTCTCCTAACTCAAGTCTGTGGAGCACAACCCTAAGCCCCACTGGCCAGGGATCGAACCCCAGAAGGTTCATTTACAACAAAAATAAAAACAAAGCATCGTGATTGGGCTGTGCGCAGTGTGCGGGCAACACACTGTAATTTTTTGTTTTTTTTCCCTTCCCTTTGCCCCTCTCGTGTTTTTTATCAAGATTCAAGGTAGCAGGTCCAATCTTCAACAAAGACAAATTGGCAAATTCACCTCTATTTCTTCAGCAGCTTTCTGCAGATCCGAATCTTTGAGGTCGCTTGCTTTCTCAGCTGACCCTCCACTACGGTCTTTTGGCTGATAAGCCGCCGCTTCCGCTTCATCAACCCAAAGTGCCTTTGGTCTGCAATATGCACATGTGGGCACACACACACACACGCACACACACACACACACACACACACACACACAACACACACACACACACACACACACACACACACACACAGAGTGGCACACAGGATCACGCGCGGACACAATCAATCAATACCAATGCCACTCTAAATAGCCAAAAAACTTGAAAAAAGTTGAAAAACCTTTCAGATCAACCTTGCCGGCCGCAAACAAAACACAGTCAAATCAACTTAGATGACAAAAAAAGGATTAAAATGAAAGACTGATAACAGACACAGCCATACCTAGCCCATCTAAAGATTGTAAACAGATAAGGATTTCGAGTTCTGACGGAATGGCACCGACGCAACAATGTTACGGGTTACCCCCTTTCAGAGAGGAAAGAAAGAAAAAGAGGGGCGACCATAAGACGACGTCTCGTGGGCAGCAAGGGAACAAAAGAGCGGGGCACAAAAAGGGTCATCATGCACCTGGACCACCGACAGTGCTCAGGAAGGAGTGTGGGGAAGTGATGCCCGAAAAGAAACAAAGGTCGAAAAAAGAACAGATGGCCAAGAGGAGAGAGCAGCACTACACTTTCCAGATTTGACAGAGGAAGCAGGAAGCCAGATTTTCAGACAGATGCTGCTACACTCTTCCCCCGAACACAACAAACCCTGATAATGAATGTATACATCAGGGATGGTCCCCGGTTGGACCGGGGGCCCCTCCCCTGCCCGGGAGCCTGCGGGTCAGACCGGCCAGTCGACCGGCCCGGCAGACCCGCGGTTGAATTTAGCGCATTAGGCTGGACGGGGGGTACTGGGCAGTGACAGGTATCCCCACGACTGCCCAGCCCCTCACGAGGCCGTGGGCTCCAAAAAAAAAAAAAAAATGGGGTTATTTGGGCCCCACTTCTAGAAAACAACGAGCGGAGGATCTCCACCACTTATCTTTGCAGATCAGCGGCGAACAACCGCCGCATGCGTTTTCTCAAAAATTGGGGGGCCACCAGGCCCCATAATTCGATTTGGCATAGTGTGGTCCAACAGACCACGGACCAGTTGTCATTGGCATGACATACTCATCCATCCTCAGCCATGAGGGAATTACTATGCAAAAGCAGTGGCTCTCCTGAGGTTATATGCTTCTGCAACATCACTAAGCTCTGGGGAAAGAGTTATGGGTTTGGGTTTCGGCTCTGTCTGAGGTGCAAGGCCAAGAATGGACCTAAGCTATATTTTTCGGTCAATCTATCTAGAAAGCACGTGGCTCCACTACATGTATCTGGACAGACTAGCAGGCGAGATACTTTCGGACTGAGGACACTGATGACCCAGCATATTTAAAAAAAAAAAAAAAAAAAAGAGAAACGCTCTGCCTGCACGAGCAGAAACCTGCACCCATAACTTTTCGGCCATCGAGCTATACTCTGGAAAAGCTAAGTTTTGGCAAGGACCCACTCCTATTACGCCTCATCCAGGCTGCAGGACTCCGACCGCCGTTGGCATAGTCCAGAGTGCCCTCTGCTATGAATTGAAGTTCTTGGGCCACGGGGGGTCGGATAAGTAACATTGCTTACTCGACCCCTCCCCCTGAAAGTGACACCTCTGTGAATATCCCAATAATATCCCCACCTGCCCCTGGGGCGCCCCCCAAAAAAAATTGGACCTTCAAAATTTTAGTACGGATTTCGACAGCTCTTGAAGAGCGCAGTCAGAATCCTCCAAAAAAAAAAAAGAGAGAGAGAATTACTAAATAGTAAATTCGGCTTTATTTTTTTATAACCGGTTTTCCGGTTCACCCCCCCAGGGCTGGTCTGGCTCCGGTTCAACCGGGCAAGCTGAACCGGCCGGTTACCGGCCCAGCCCTGGTATACATACACTCTTTCCGGTCTGATGCAGTCATTATGAGGGTGCGTTGTATTTGAGGGAAGACGGTGCTCATGGCAGGTGACAAAGTGCCATAGTAATAATATCTTCCCATTATAGACTGCAAAGTTACTATAGCGGTATTTGGGATAATTTGCAGGATTATATAAAATCATAAAACAATGATAATGACACCTTTGTTCTATGCAGGTGAAGATGGTACCTGTCTTGTTGAACATAGCAGCCAGAGGGCACGTAACGTCAGTGGCAAAGCTTCACTGTACTTCCATTTTGCCGTTCTGCTCCTCCTCTCCTCTTCGTCTCTACTCCTCCAACCTTAGAATTCTATTCTCTTGATTTTCTATAATGTGATAACTTGAATCAATATTGTCCTCCTGTTTTCAGAGTTTTCCCGATAATTTTCCATACCAATCCACTGAGTGTCTGGGTAGTAAGGGTAGAACGGGGTTGAACAGCTGTTCTACCCCGTTCTACAACCCTCCCCCCGTTCTACCCCCGTTCTACCCCCATTCTACGGTAGAATGCAGTCGCCCCAAGCGTTGTGGTTGAACACGCCAGGCGAAGTGGGGCACGGACACGTGGTGCCACACCCCCGTGTG
>BFEA01000366.1:383657-397790 GCA_003427395.1 Chara braunii | reverse complement strand
AAAAAAAAAAAAAAAAAAAAAAAAAAAAAAAAAAAAAAAAAAAAAAAAAAAAAAAAAAAAAAACCAGCAACAACCATGTTTCCCATCGCACGACAGCGTTCATCACAAAGGATTTTAAGACAGGAAACATATATAACAAGACAAAAACTCCTGACGACGAGAACACATACTGGCCAAAAAAAGGTCCTTCCAATCTTTAAACTTCGCACAACTGTGCGAACCAGGTAGCCATCAACAGCATGAAAACGATAATCTGAAATCGTCGACGACAATCATGCCGCCGTTCCATCGACCAACCAACCACGCGCACGACGACCATGGACACGGACCACGTAATAACTCCAGCCGCCTACCGATCGAACCACCCCGTGTGCACCACCTCCCTACCCCACGGTCCTACATCAAAGCTAGGCGGTCTCGCAGTGCATCCCTCAACAATTCACCTTCCACGTTCGTGCACCATCCCCGCCCGTGAGCGCCGTTCCCCACAATGCCCAAGTCCACTCTACGCCGAACGCCGTTCGCATCCACCTCCCACAGAAGGTTCTCGTCGAAGTCGATCCCCGCGTCCAGGAGGATATTGTGGAGAGTGCAGACAGCCATGAATTGTTGTGGCAAGGTCTCTTGGTTCATCTTATGGGTGCGCAATAACAGACGCCACATGCACTTGAGTCGGCCGAATGCCCTCTCCACACACCCCCGCGCCACCTTTTGCCACGTGTCGAAGCGCTCCTCGTCAGCACCTTGGTCGATTCCTCCGTACGGCGACGCAATCCACGGACAGGCAACTGGATAACCGTTGTCGCCCAACAGGTAGCCTCGCGTGACGACACCATGCCGCAGATTCTCCGGAGTTGCGTCGAACAGCTCGCCACTTTCTGCACGCCTAAACAACTGGGAATTGTGCAGGACACGGACGTCGTGCACACTTCCAGGGTATCCCACGTGGACATCGAGGATCAGCAAATCCAAATCCACAACCACCTGCGCCTGCACGGAGAACTTCTGTTTGCGGTCGTAGTAGTTCTCGGAAGGTGCGCTGGCTGGCTTGTCAATGTAGATGTGTGTGCAGTCGATAGCGCCGAAGCAGTTTGGGAAACCCTTCTCACGGAAAGCGCGCAAAATCTGCGCACGTCTCCTGCCCATTGGCCACTTTATCGCGTCGGGGTACACCTGCAGCAGCACCGAAGTGACGTCGCGGACGGCCTGCAGTTCAGTCGCCTGCCGATGCCAAATGTTGACGTGCCGCTCTCGTACGTCTCTCCGGACGCCCACCTGTATAATGCGAAAGCAATCAGCTGCTCCACTGGCAATGGCATTCGATAGTGTGTCACCTTCTTCTCCATGTACGCGGCGCACGCGGCTACGATGTGGTTGAACATGGCCGTCGACATGCGCAGCTTCTGCCGGAAGTACTCGTCCGTCACGTCGTCTCGAAGCCGGAGGTCCTCCCATGTCCCGCCAGTCCGTCGTTTGATCCACCATCGCAGAGTCTGCCGCAGGAAAATGCCAGACGTCACCGCGACACACAACTGGACGACTGCCTCACACGTCGCCGCGCAATCTGGCGCCTCTGCAACAACGCTCTTCGTTGCCGGAGCCGCGTCAGCATGTCGCGCGACGAGGACTCCTTGTCGCCCATCGTGTTCACGACGACGGCAGTCACCGCCATCGCCACGACGTCGATCTCTTCGTCGCGTAGACCGTTTGAGCAGCCATGACTGTCCATCTCTGCCAATCCTCGCACGGTTTGCCACGTCACGCCTTCGACAGCTGCCTCAGACACGCCCGCCGCAGAACCCTGCCGTCGTAGAGAAACAACGTCGGAGTCCACGATGGCAACGCTGCTGTACAATTGCACACGAGACGGACACGCATCCGGTGCGCCACGCTTCCAAAGGACGGTACGCACGCCGGAGGCGAACGTGCGGCTCACACGATCATGCGCACCCTCCTCGCAAGTTGCGTACACTCGAAAGATGGATTCCACGCGGCGAACGACAGAGAGGCGCCGTATTTTTCAGGTCACACGCGTCGGCAGGGAGGCGCCGTTTTTTTCACGGCGCACGCGTCCGCGAGAATTCGAATTCAAAATTTTGAAGTTCTGAGGAACTACGCTTTTCACCGATCCGTCGACTCTCGCCCAAGGCCCACCGCATTCTGTACCACGGACACCGCCGAGGAATGGAAGGACATCGGCGGCGCGGCGGCGTATACGCGTATGAAAACGGGCCGCAGGGAACCTTTTAGGACGAGTCCTAAAAGATGATTTTTAGGACTGCGTGTAACGACGCCGCACGAAATCCTAAAAAACCTTTAGGACTCGACCTAAAAATTTTAGGATTCTTTTAGGAGTGTCTAACGAGACCCCTACTCCTAAGACTATCTAGAGGGGACCCCTGCAAGCATCGTTTTCCTCTCTCTGTGAAGGGGAGATTTCATGTTGCCCCTTGCCCCTAATGGTTAGGGTATAGGGTTGGGGCCGCCAGTGGGGGTCTGGCTGACACAAAGACCGAGACCTGCCAGTAGCTGTGCCTCCCTTTCTCATTGTCCCCCACCCTTCATCGAGTAGCAGCAGAGGCTATGGCCAACACTCTCCCACACAACCCACTCGCGCTCACACTCACACCCATGTTGGTCATAGACCCCGCTAATACCGATCAGGGGTATCCAGAGGACTATCACAGTCCGTTGGCACTAATGCGCCGTTCTTTTTTTATGGCTACGTGTATGCACCATTCAGCCACATTAAAAAAATAATAATAAAAAAATCCAGCCACATGGCCTGCACGTAACTGTTGACTGATAAGGGGGTTTGATCCCAGATTCTCATGTTTTCAAGAACCGCCAAGATTTGTGGGAGGTGCTCTATTATGGGGTTGGGGTAGATGTGAGGGGAAGCATCAAACCTCAGCGGGGGCATATTAGATAAGGGGTAGGCAAACGCATATTTTAGGTGGGCATTGGATGCCTCTGGGGTTACAATGAGGAGAATGGGATTGTTCCAAGTTGGGGCTGATTAGGAATGTCTACAATTTTTACATTCTTTTTCGACGGAGGCTGCAAAGGGACACTATGGGAAGGAAGACAGGCGGGGAGGGGTTGATTTTTATGTTTTGTTCAACAATTTATGCTACACACATAACATAAAACTAATCATGATTAATAATAATCAACCAGTGTTATATACATAACTGGAAGTCAAAAGGTCGTTTTTAAACCACCAGTACCTTTCTCATCTATTGATGTCGAGCCTAAAACTATCCTACACGCAAAAAAAAAAGGAACCGGTGCGGGCCTCATTTTGGTTGTCGCCACCAGCCACTTCACGTCGAGTCTGCCCGCGTCCTGTGTAAACCACCGACTCCCCCTAACAATAAAAAATTTAGACGTAGGCTATTTTTTCGTTAAAGGTTTTGGACTACCGGTAGGTGAACGAAGTACCATGAAGATTGAGTCCCAGGTTCTTGCCGGTGGGACTTAAAATTTCACTCTGCTCGTCGGGATTCGGATGTCCTCCTTCCAAGGTGTAGGACATCAACCATTTTTTTTTTCCAGTCGTTTCTTTTTTTCTTTTTTTTTTTCTCTTGGAATTTTCAATTTTTTTTTTCATGCACGACCATTCAGTGTGTTTGCCTTTCCGCCGAGCACCTTCTGCTCTCTCCGCCATCGTTTCCTTCTTCAGCGTCCAACTTGGCAGCGTCATTTCACCACGCCTTGCATGTCAGTGATGTGACTACCTGTGAACGGCCACCTCCTCGATGTAGCGGACGCCTGTCGCCCTTCGCCAGCTTCGCAAACAACCATCCTGACTCATGTAAGGTTTTATGTGATCCCTTTCATGAGCGGTGGATCTCTCTCTCTCTCTCTCTCTCTCTCTCTCCCTCTCTCTCTATCGGTCACAGATACGTACACAACACTGCACACCGAAACGTTGACGCACACACCTACACACAAATATACATACAGAGATGCAAAACAACACAAACACGGACGTGCGGCATGACTTAAACACACATACACACACACCTTGATGACGGTAAGAACGCAATGCACACTCTTGTTGCGCCACGATGTGGATGCTGAGAACCCCGCAAACACAAGCGCCGGACCGCACGAAAAGCCACAACAGAAAAATTCCCACAAGAAATAAAAATTAAAAAAACATTATTTAAAAAAAATCCTTCATATTTAAAAATTAACATTCCAATGTTCGTCCAATTCTAAAATTTCCGATTTTATTTGATAAGTTCCCATCTAAAAATGAGTTTTTCCTTCCAACTACATCTATTTGTTGAAGATGGAATGAAAGTGTTAACGCTTTTATTAAATGTCTTAACTAAACTTTCATTCCACAACAACAAATATCTTCTAATTTAAATTGGATTAACTAATTTATGACTGAAAATCATTATATAGAATGACATTTCAATTTAAATATTTCATGAACTAATCCGGACTTTTATTCCATCTCTAACATGTAGTTTAAATAAGAAGGAATACTCCATTTTTGGAAGGAGAGTTTTCAAGTAAGACCTAGGCTACCAGTCGGGCCGCCCAGGTCACCCTATTCTCCTAGACGGTCCGGGCGTGCAAAGACCAGAGAAGGTGCTAGCAAGAAAAAAAATTATGTTATGCAGAAAAATCAGCTGAACAACTTTTGTCTCCGAGTTGCATCGAAATTCTTTGCCAAATTTAAAATAAAAAATAAARTTTTTTTTTTTTTTTAATTTTTTTTTTTTTTTTGACCCGGCCGGGCAAGTGGCCCCGGTCCACTCTGGTACTAGTAGCCTAGAGTAAAGCGAAAAAATTTAAAAGTGGAATGAAAATTTTAAAGATGGAATGAAAAATTAAAATTTCGAATGTAATTTTACTATAAAATGATTATTTAATTTTAGAATTTGTTTTTGTTGCACACATGGTGCACACAACAAAGTTAGCAGCAAGCAGTCACACGACGGACAACTATGGCAAGTGGTCGACACACAACAACCAAGTCTGCCTTTTCGAGGTTCCTAGCTATAGCGTATGCAAGGTGGAATGAGTGGAAGCAAACCTCCAACGAATTGAGAGAGATAAAAAAAAAAAAAAAAAAAAAAAAAAGCGAGAGAGAGCGAGAGCGAGAGCGAGAGAGAGAGAGAGAGAGAGAGGTCGCCGCCAGGTTGGTTGCTACTCGCCAAGAGAGACGGAACGGTTAGACCGTCGATTCGTCTACCACCATGGGTGTGTCTGAGGCAAGATAGACGAATAGGCGAATTTACCGAAGTTTGTTTTTTTCGTTTGTCACCTGGTTTCCTTTCATATTGGATACATGATTTCATAAATGACTGAATCCTAGTTAATGTCGTGTAGTGTTGTGGTGTTTTGTGTTCTTGGTTTGTGGATGCCACAACAGAAAAATTCCCACTAGAAATGAAAGCTGAAAAAATATTCCATACAAAAAAAAATCTTCATATTTATAAATTATCATTCCAATGTTCGTCCACTTCTAAAATTTACAGTTTTATTTGATAAATTTATGTCTAAATATGAGTTTTCCCTTCCAACTATATCTATTTGTTCAAGATGGAATGAAAGTCTGGATGAGTTTATGAAATGTTTTAATTAAACTTTTCTATTACAATTTACAACAAATATCTTCTAATTTAGATTGGATCAACCCATTCCTTACTTAGAATGACAGTCCAATTAAAATATTTCATGAACTCATCCAAGTTTTTATTCCATCTCTATCATGCTATTCAAATAAGAATGGATACCCCATTCTTGAAAGGAAAATTTTCAAGTAAGACGGAAAATTTTGAAATTGGAATGACATTTTTTAAAATGGAATGATAATTTGAAATTAAGATTGTAATTTTACTATAGAATAATTATTTAATTCTGAGAATTTTTTCTGTTGATTTTCCCTGTGGAAAAGACGCAATGTGGCCCCGTAGATCGGTACCGGTCCACAGTTCGGAAACTCTCTTCTGCAAAGTGCACAAATGTGGCCTTGTAGACCGATACAGGGCATGCGTCCACGAACGGGCGGCAACGACCCACCAGCCCACTGACCAGATGCATGTGACTTCCTCCCCCCATTTTTCTTTTTTTCGCTCTCTCTCTCTCTCTCTCGCTCGCTAAATGAATCTGGTTTTTTGCCTGCACCAGATTCATTCAGACTGTCCCGTCCATGCTCTCTCTCTCTCTCTCTCTCTCTCTCTCTCTCTCTCTCTCTCTCTCTCTCTCTCTCTCTCTCTCGCTCGCTCTCGCTCTCTCTCTTCATTTTAATCCCTCGTCAATGTCGTAATCCTCCACGACATCCACGCATCCTCCACGCATTCCAATCCTGTCGACTTCTTCCACCGCCTCCCGTCTGACTCGCCCGTGGTGGATAACCACCCCGCAGTAGCCCGTGGTCTCACTTGGCTTTTTACAACCTCCCGCAGTTTGCTTCGATTCTATGTCTAATTGTTTCCTCGTGATTGATAACTACTCCGTCGCCTTTGGATCATCATTGTTATCATTGCCGACATAGCAATCATCGTTATAATGTCAGCATCGTTGAAACAATCACCATCATCATCTACCTTTTTAAAATGTCTGTGTTCTGCCCCGCGAGGTGTTTAGGATTCAAACTCAATTGTTGTCTTCCCCCTTATTCGCGTTTGGTCTTGCGATGTCCTCTTACCTACCTGCAAGCCTCTCGCTTGTTTTCCGACTACCAACATATATTTTCGTCACCACCTAATATAGCAGTATGTAGACGGAAATGTCACTGTTTTTTACTATCATGACGACACCATTTATTTCGGTGAGGAATGTAATTAGCTAATGTACTCATTTGACAATTATGGTCGTTAGTCACTTTCGAACTACGAGTCAATCAACTTGAATCAAATTGCATGGACAGGAAGCTTGCTTGCTTGATTGGTTCATAGTTGCAAGCAGACGATTGAATGTAAAACGAAGGAAACACAAGCAGGACAATGTTTTCTGGTATGGAGGTATTGTAGAACAGCGTGGATGGAACAGAGAGAGAGAGAGAGAGAGAGAGAGAGAGAGAGAGAGAGAGAGAGAGAGAGAGAGAGAGAACGAGATAGTGTGAATCAATTTGGCACAACTTTGGAACCAGACTCATTCAGCCTGCAAATATCGTGTGTATCGGGATCATTAGGAGTGCTAGATACATTAAAAAATTAATGAGAATTACATGGCCGAAGAAACAAAAACGAAGAAGGTGCAAGGGAGAGGGACGGAGTAATGATGGAGAGAGAGAGAGAGAGAGAGAGAGAGAGAGAGAGAGAGAGAGAGAGAAAGAGAGAGAGAGAGAAAGACCGTTCCCATGACGCCGCTGCCTCCCTTCACCCACCCCCTCACGGTCTCCCCCCGGTTACGAAGCGTCATCGTAGACCATCACATGATCGACCATCACCTGGTCAGTGCTCCGCTGCGCACCAGGAGTAAGCATGCACACGGCAGCGGAAGCATGGGTTTTCGGACCGCCTTCACACATACACACACACGCACACGTGCACACACACAGACACACACACACACACAGATGGTGGGAGGAAGTCATATGCATTTGGTCAGTGGGATTTGGTGAGTGGGCTGGTGGACCCTTGCTGCCCATTCCTGGACACGAGCCCTGTAGCGGTCTGTAGGGTCACATTTGTGCACTTTGTAGAAAATAGTCTCCTAACTGTGGGTTGATACCAGTCTAACATGCCACATTGCGCCTGTTCCACAGGGAAAATGGCCCAGGGGCATACCGGGTGACGTGGCTGACTCCATTGCAGCGTCAAACTTTGCGGTTGGACCTTTCTGCAAGGCCGAGTTTGAAATGCATTTCAAACTCGGGTCTTGCCTGGACTGCAAAATTCGTGTTTACAATGCAATTTTGAATTGTTTTTTGTAACTGCCGTGTAGTTTCCCTAAAATATTTCATAAGCTCATTCAGACGTTCATTCCATCCTGAACAAGTAAATGTAGTTGGAAGGGAAAACTCATATTTATATGATAACTTATCAAATAGAACTATAAATTTTAGAATTGAACAAACATCGGAATGATAATTTATAAATATGAAGGATTTTTTTTTTTTTTGAATATTTTTTCAACTTTCATTTCTCGTTGTGTTATAATGTAATTTTACTATAGAATGATTATTTAGTTCTAGGAATTTTTTATGTTGTCATCATAATTTTACTATCAGTAGCACGCCATCAATGACATCGAGAGAGACGCAAGGCTCAATTCCCAGCATATGTTGTTTTATCATCTCAACATTATATCTCATGGGACGCTGGACCCGCTTTCCAACAGGCGCAGCTCCCCGATAATAGACTGGAGCTCCCTGCAAGACAAGTAGGAGTGAATGCTCTCACCATCACTCCTATATGTTGTCGTGGGCCAAATGTTCATTAAGAAATAAAAGAAGGGAGATAACTTAAAATTGTTCCCTGTTGCCATTCACAATCTCTGTGTTAGATAAATGAGAACTTAGACCTATACTTAGGTCTTCTCGAGGGGGAATTCCTTGCTCTAAAGAATATGGACAATAACCAGACTCTAAGCATTGAGACTTCCTCTAAGGAGTTATAGTTTATCATCTGTGGAGTCTGGAGGAAAAATGTAATTGAGCACGTAAGGCAGGAGATGGGGCGACAATTTGGCCGCCTGACAGGAAAGGTCTTGCATGCCTTACTGAAAGAAACTTAGGAACATAACTTCCTATCCGTCGATGAATAATTATGTGGGAAAGATCCCCAAAATTGTATAAAATGTCATTATATGACCTAAAAAAGATAGAGGGTCGGGTAACCTGGAGCCTTTAACCCAATGTAAAACCTTACAAATAAAATGGATATAAGACTTACTCCTTGACAATATTGTGCCTTGGCCCCTTCTAGCCTTAAGCAACCACTACTTCCAAGCCTCTTTTTCTCAATGCCAAATTTCGGTGCGCGTCGAGTTTTGTCAAACTGATGTGGGAGC
Source organism: Chara braunii (assembly GCA_003427395.1). NCBI lineage: Eukaryota > Viridiplantae > Streptophyta > Charophyceae > Charales > Characeae > Chara > Chara braunii. Next base: position 388,808 of record BFEA01000366.1, on the reverse strand, counting down.
AAATTCGAACAAAAAGACTGACACCATCAATCTTTTTGTTTCAGGCTCCCGAGTATAAAAAAGTCGTGGCATGTATATCGGAATAAAATGGTTGGACCGAGTCATAATCATCGACCCATGACATAAGCAAAGAAGAGTTGGGGACAATCATTAACCAACAGAAAAATTCCCACAAGAAATGAAAGTTGAGAAAACATTCTATAAAAACAAAATCCTTCATATTTATAAATTATCATTCCAATGTTCGTCCTATTCTAAAATTTTCAAATTTATTTGATAAGTTGCAGTCTAAATATGAGTTTTCCCTTCCAACTACATCTATTTGTTCAAGATGGAATGAAAGTCAGGACGAGTTTATGAAATGTTTTAATTAAACTTTCATTCTAATAAAGCAAATATCTTTTAATTTATATTATATTAACCCATCTATGACTGAAAATCCTTATTGAGAATGACTGTCAAATTAAAATATTTCATGCACTCATCAAGACTTTCATTCCATCTCTAGCATACAGTTCTTATAAGAAAAGATACCCCATTCTTGGAAATCAAATTTTCCAATAAGACAAAAAAAATTAAAATTGGAATGACATTTTTTAAGATGGAATAAAATTTTAAATTTTAGAATGTAATTTTACTATAAAATGATTATGTAACTCTGGGAAATTTTTCTGTTGACTGGTTTAAATTAACATTCCTCCTCATGCACAAACAAATATTGGGTTTGACAGTTGCAAATTATCTATAAATGTCTACCTACTATGGACTTGATAATAGATAGATCCAGTCGAGACTTGAGAGCAGGAAGGCCAACTGCTCTCCTCGCATACAAGATGTCTAGAACGCAATTTTATTTATTTATTTTTTCCTTCCACGGTGTAGTAGAGGGTGGAGGTCAGGCCTGAGGAGGTGCCCGACCTACTCATCCATTGGGAGGTCAGATGAGTTGCTAGGGCCCCGTGGGGAGTCGCCTCAAGGTGGCACCACAATGACATGACCTATATTACTAGTGCTCAAATTGCAAGTCATGATCTGCGCCGATGCTTACCGGACTGACCCTGACGTCTTCGTGCAGACATCGTGACTACCCTAACTCTAATGTCAAGGACAGCCCTAGCAGAGGTGGGGTCCTCTTAGATGCGGTCATCCCCCATCTGTGCCTCATCCCGCATACTCTAGTAGGGAGCAAACCACCCACCTTTCCACTAGCACGCGATATCCCTCCTTCCCTCCCTAAGCATGATGCCCCCTATCCCAGACTCCCCTCGAGGGGCCCTAATCCAGCTCATTCCCCCAATTAGAATTGGCATCATATGTTACCTATGGTATCAAAAATGCCGAGCACCCTGTCCCTTACTAACACGCTGTGTGTGCACAACATTCCCTATTCGGGTCCTACCGTAGTCTAGGTTTCGCTATGTGTGGACTCTTGTGTGGGTACCATAGTGACGGGAAACCTACCGACCGTACCCAGACTCACCATGGAACCCCACAGACTAGTACAGACTGACGAGACCAACAATTCGGTGGGTCCCAAATTGCGCGCGGAGGGTACCTTTTGTTCGAAGCAGTTCCTGTTGATGTATAGACGACCCAGGGCCCTACCAGCGACCCTATCGATACGAAGTCCTAGCACTCCCAATGGCAAATCTCTCCTGCCCCCCAACTCGTCCCTCCCCTAGGACCCTAAATCTTATCCCCTCTCCCCCTTCCCCCCCCTCTCTGCCCATGGAAAACACATGAGCGTGTCCCCGATAATCAGACCTGACCATAGACAAAGAACTCAAACAGCCCTCCTCAGGCCTGCTCCCAGCATACTATAACCATGGACTGGACCCCTTGGGCGGCGCGCAGCCAGCGTCTGTATAAACTTACCATGCGTCATCCCAAGGGGGGTGTGCAAATGGCAGTACGTCAGGCGACACCCGCTGGTGGCCTATGCACAAGAGTGCAGGCTCAAAGATTTGTATACCAGAATGCACATTTCCAACCAGTGCTCTAACCACTGAACCACTGGCCATTCGCCTAGTACACAGTTTCAACACCAAGAAGTCCAAAGATATGATTGAGGATCTACTCGTGGGCTGTCCTATCGCTGATACAATCTGGAGATGGTGAGGCATTGTGGAGTGTAGGATGTCAGGTGGTCTGGCATGGCCATGGCACTGTAGAAGTGTCCTACCTCCTTCTCTGGCGCCCCCCGCCCCCCCAACCCTTTCCGCCTCTCCCCCTTTCCCCCCTCTAAACAGTGACTTGGGATCTATTTCACAACATCTCCCATTTCTAACATGCTGCAAGCACTTCTGGAATCTGGACAGTGACATGATGCACCTTCTAGAGACACCAAGACAAACGGAGAGAGTCTGAAATTCAAGTTGAGATTAGCCAAACACTAAAGAGCGAAGATGGGCCAAGATAATAGATGAGTGGAAAGAGGAACAGAATACTAAGAAGGAATGAGAAACTGAAGAGATAGCAAACGGGAGAGAGGACTGGGTGGAAGAGCCTGAAAAGTCATGGCTGGGTTTGAACCAAGGGGGATATGTGGCAGGTATGAGTTGGAAGGAGGTGATAGGCCTGAATTGGTCTTCAAGAGCTGGACCAAATCACCGAACTCATGGATTTCTAGACCCCATTCAGGCTCTTTAGACCCGCTTGCCCCAACGTCAGCACTGACGAAACTCTCCTCGTCCAGGGTAACTTAAGACCTGTTTATCCCAACATTGGCATATTATTTTCCTAAAAGCCGCAATTAGAAGATCAAATCTGTTTCTGGTACTAGCCTGTGGGATCTCTGGCCTCAATTTCTTGGAGGAATTAGTGTTTGTGATTTTTGGATGGGACACTGCATTTCAACTGGAAGCTAGGTAATGGCCCCAGTTCTCTACCCGGTAGAATTCCGAGGTCCCTGGCCTTGGTTACGCATAAAAAACAATCTTTCAGGAAAAAAAAGAAAAGCTTTGACAAAAGAAAAGAGAAAGAACCAACAATAGGGGTACAATTGGTACCAACCAACTGAGATGGTTGGCTTGCTCCCCATGGTCGGCATTGGTAGAGTCTCTGCCCAGACAGGTACAAGTGTGTGTGTGCACGTGTGTGTGTGTGTGTGTGTGTGTGTGTGTGTGTGTTTGTGGTGGTTGTGGTGTGTGGGGGGGTAGGTTTATGTGTGGCGTGAAGGAGAGTAGTGTTGGCCTTAGACACTGCTGTTACTTGATGAAGGGTGGTGAAAGTGGATGTGAGGCACAACTACTAGCAAAATGCTTGGTCTTTGCATTAGCCGGCTCCCTCCACCACCCAACCCACCTTAGTACTCTCTGACCACCGCCGATTATGGCGATTAGGGTGTGGGCAGCATGCATCCCCTTGATTGTGAGAAAGTAAAGATAAACTTAATTACAAAATCAAGCACCAAAAATAAACTGAATTACAAAATCAAGCACCAAAAATGTCAATGCATTGAAACGAAACAATAGAAGTAAAATTTCAAATAATTTCCTTCCTTCCCTCTTCTCGTCTTCTTCCTCATCTTCTTCCTCCCGCTCCGCCTCCCGTTCCTCCTCTTCCCGATTCTTCTACCATTCGCACTCTTCCAGCTCCCACTCCCATTCCCGCCCTTCCTGCCACGCTCTCTCCTCCTCGTCCCCCGCCCCTCTTTTTCGTCCCCCCACTTCTCCTCTATTCCTTGCTATGATCTCGTCTTCGCTCTATCCTTCTCCTCCTACACTTCCTCCGCTTTATCCGCTTCCTCATCTTCTCCTCCTCCTCCTCCTCCTCTTCCTCCCGCTCCCAATCCTCCTTCTCCTGGTCCTCCTCCTGCCATTCCCTCTCCTCTCCTCATCGCCCTGCTTCCACTCCTCCTTCCACCCCCGCTGCTCTTCCTCCCGCTACTCCTTGCTCCTTTTCTCCTCTTCCCTCCTCCTGTCGTATGCCTGATCATCGTCATCATTACCTTGATCGTCGTTTTCCAGCGTCCACGTCAGACTCCCCCTCTCGTGTCATTGTCCTTTTCAACCGCTTCCTCCTCCTTCTCTACTCCCCCCAACCCCCGCCATTTTCCAATCTCTCATCCATTCACTTTTCGTCGAATGATTTGCGCTTGGCTTTTGGGAGAGCGAAAGGAAGAGAGAGTTTTTTTTTTTTTTTTTTAGTATTTCTCGATGTATGCGTATCATATGTGCTGAGGGACCAATCGGGATGAACACAACAGTGAGGGAATCATGGTAGTAGTGGGAGAGCGTCGGAATGGTATATCGGGATAACGGTATCTGAATCCCGAATAGGCAGCCTGTGTAAGGATCAACGAATGTCCCAGAAAAAAAAAAAAAAACCAAAAATCCAGATGTAAGTGCAATAATACGGGAAGGACGTAAGGAAGAAAGAGGAGGAAGGGAAAGAAGGAAGGAGGAAAGGGAGTAAGGAATTGGTGGAGTGAAAGAGTCAGTGAAAAAGCGAGGATGATTTATCGGATTGCTGATGTGTCACAGTTCTATGTGCTCACTGGAGCGGGAATAAAATGTGAAAGTCTACGAGGACGGGGCAGCGATCATGCTCCCACCGTTTCGGAAATCCATCGCGGTGCAGAGGCGTCCGCAGACGTTCACGTTGGACATCAAGGTGGGCGCTCGCTAATGCATGACCATGAGCGTTTTGCCCTTTTCTTTTGGAATTTTACTTTCGTAATTTGCGTTTTTTTTTTGTGTGTGTGTGCTCATCATCTCCGATAATTTCTTGAGGTTTCGGGACCTCGCCACACTACTCACGAATGTGCAAAATGAGAATCAATCTTTCGGTAGAACGTGGAAAGATACACCCGCCATATTTTGCTCCTTTTCACATTTTGGTGAGCGGTAAGGCGAGACCGTTGGTCTAGGAAAAAAGTCGAGTACGAAGGGTGCTTTCCCTTCTTTCTGTTTTGTTTTGGAAGAGTTGTTACACTACCATCCTGGAGACGACCTTCTACCTCTATGCCAGGAGGGAGAGACCTGACGAGTTCGAGCCGCGAATGATAAGCCCAGGACAGATCACGAGTTCAAATCCTGGGCCAGGTGATCTCTCTCTCTCTCTCTCTCTCTCTCTCTCTCTCTCTCTCTCTCTCTCTCTCTCTCTCGCGCTGGAAGGCCAACGTGGCAGTCACCACCTCGTCTCTCCCTC
>BFEA01000366.1:350396-361023 GCA_003427395.1 Chara braunii | reverse complement strand
TTTTTTTTTTTTTTTTTTCTCTCTCTCTCTCTCTCTCTCTCGTATCAACAAACGGAACAAAACTCTCTCTCTTTCTCTCTCTCTCTCTATATATATGTATATAGTAGTCTCCGCCACCCCCCTCTCTCTCTCTCTCTGGTAGGCCCCCCCCTCCCTCTCTCTCTATTTCTTTCTCTCTCTCACACTCATAACAATAAATGAAACAAAACTTTCTCTCTCTCTCTCTCTCTCTCTCTCTCTCTCTCTCTCTCTCTCCCTCTTGTGTTAGCTCTTAGTCTCATTGATTTGGCCACCTTAGGGCTGCGTTCCCCGTGCCCACGCGGTAGACAATATGGCCTGAGGTGTTACGAATCCAAAGGGGGGGGAATAAATCAGACCAGGGGCAAGTAGTTTCCAGAATGTGCATGACCGCTATCAGGGCCAAACCTTTGTTTCTTTTAGGCTTGGACCCCACTGGCTGGTGGCTGGAAAAGTTTTGACGTGGAAGGGTGATTTCGTACCCCACTGGGCTGCCAGAAAGTTTTTTAGAGGTCTGCCCACGTCGATTTCAGACCCCACTGCCGTTTCCAAAACACCGTCAGCCGTGTTTCTACATGGCTGGTGGTTGGAAAAGTCTCCGCCTTTTCCAAAACTCCCTCCAACAGGGTAGGGAGGGCGAAGCGCCAGCCATTGGCATCAAAGGCCAACAAAGAGTGGCATAGTGAACGGGCGTCGCGTTGGTCCAGACTGAAACGACACAAGCCAACCCGAAAGGCTAGCATGTCCTCTGGTCCATGCAGGCCGTCCTTGCTTTCCTTTTCGGGAGGGTGTGACGAACCACTTCCCGAACCCGTGCCATCTTTTGTACCCCTTCTTTTGCTTGTATCATACCAACCCCAGAAAACCCCGTTTCGATTTCTTGTTTTCGGATGCCGCATTTTTTATTTTTTTTTCCTGAAAGTTTTTTCGACTTCTGGGTTCTGTTTTTCCTTTTTGCAAAATCAGGAAATACATGGGAATTTACGTGCGCCTTAGCGAGCGCACTGGGAATTGGGCTCGGCAGTTGGGATTTCCGAGACAAGCGGAACTTCGACGTGTCCTTTTCGGGTGTGTATGTTCTTCGGCGCGTCGGGGAAAACTATCGGAATTTTGCGTGAATACGAATAGGAGTAGGATTTTCTTTTCCCGCGTCGCGTTTTGTGCGCGGATATGGTGATTTCAATTTTTGAATTAGGATAGAAGCAAGTCGTAACTGTTTCGGTGCCTTTTTCTTTCTTTTTGTTGACGACGCCGCGTATGCAGAGCTTTCTCCTCTCCGTCCCCCGCATCGCTCCCTCCCGCGCCTCCCTTCCCTTCTCCTTCCTTTTTTTTTCTCCCCCCGTAACTGTTTTTCTTCTCTCTCTCTCTCTCTCTCTCTCTCTCTCTCTCTCTCTCTCCCGCCCTGCTTTTTGCGCGCCCATTTCCCTTTCTTGATCATCTGAATCTTTGACCCGTCTTGCGCTACTCCCCGCGTCTTTTCTCCTCTCACCCTCTGAGTCTGGCGCAGGACGCCCGGTCGATCCATCGATAACTCCCGCTCGCCAATCAGGTGCGCGGATCAATAGGACCTTCCTATTGCGCGGCGAATCTGATTGGTTGAACCTTGAGTTTCGAAGGATCAACATGGCGTTCGTAGAGCATTCTTCTCAAAGTCTTTTCCTCCTACTTCTCCTCTTACACCTCAGCTTTCCCGTCGCTTTATCCCCCTTCTTTCTCCCCTGTCGCAACTATAAAACCTGCAAGCGCGTCCGCAAATCTCTCTTACGTTCTCGACTCCTAAGCCAGCTTCCGGGAAGCAGTGGCTAGGCAGAGTGGGTTGATGCGAGTCGGAAAGTCCTGTCGGGCTGACGATAGGCTGGCCGGTTGCGCGCTTGATCGCTACGATGGACTGTGGGATCTGGGCGGACCGTGTCGAGTCTACGACAGCGGGGTGACGATCGCAAAGGTGAGAGTTAGCACGCGGCGGCCGGGACCGTCGGTGCGGGTATGAGGATTGATGATCGGAGTTGAGTGAGTAATTGGCCCGTGACCATATTGGAATTAACGACGAATGCGCCCTTGTTGTTGCGGATCTGTATTTCTGGCGTGAGTGTACGGCGGCAACGCTGAACTTCTCTCTTGGGATATGACGGAATTCCACCCAATAATGATCCTCCATCATCTGCCGATGCCTTTCATCCGGTCCTTGCTTTTGGGGAACCCACGGATAAATTTTAACTTCCGATCTATCACACCGCAATTTTTTTCAAATCAATCAATTAATCGTTTATCATTTATCTGCACACATAATACCATAAGGACTGTTGAGGAGACTGGTTGGATTAAAAAATCCTCATTGACTGCCTCCTGACTGCCTTTAAGTTGCGTGAGTCTTTTACCTATCCATTTTATTTTTTCATTTGCTGTCTTGTATGCCGCATTGTCGTGAATGACCCAGTTGTTTGCATGTAATTGGTATACGTAATCCCTTTCCACAATCTCTTGGGTCGGATAAGTCTTTACCATTGATTTCTTCCACTCATTATCAACAACTTTATTTTCAGAGGGGCTGATGAATTTTCAAAGAAAAAAAGAACGCGTTGTTGAAAGATTAGTAGTGACTGAAATGCGGAGGGGTTGAGCCCGAGGTTCAACTCTCTTGATTTCCAATGAGCTGGATTGAAAGAGACCTTTAACCTTTTGGATCCAGGAGGCCGCTGGGGGTTGCTCCTTCCCTTGCCCCTTGCCCGTATTTTCTTCTCCCCCCTCCCCAAAATAACCCTGTTGTTCCCCTTCTCCTCTTTCTCCTCCTTCCCCTCCTCTCCTTCCTTCCCTTCCCCCTCTTGCTCCCCTTCCTTCTCTTTTTTCTCCTCCTCTCTTTTCTCCTCTCCCTCTTCCCCTCCCCATTCTTCCCTTCCCTCTCCCCCTCTCTCTTTCTTTCTCTCTCTGCAAGGAAGGATATTCCTCCTTATCTGCTATCCCCATTATTTCCACCACTGTATTTTCCTTTTTCAACTCTTGATAATTTTTCATCACTTGTAATACATTGTCTGCTCCTTTATCATGTTCCAACCGTCTTTCTGTTAACCCGTTATCTGAGGAGTTAGGTTGTGAGGAATTTTGTATGACCATACTCCCCTGTATTAGCTTTTCCTTGCTATTTTCTTCCCAGATAATTGTGTAGAGAGCAAACAATAATGTCTCATCGTGTCTTCTGCAAGGAAAATATAATTTGTCCTTATATTTCTACCACCAGTAGACAATGCTACCCTGCCTCCTTGTCCTACATTGTTGGGTAGGAGAGAAGCCAACGGAGAATATTGAAAGTTGTGGATGATAAGATTGTCAGTCTTCCTGTTGGGATTGATTGCGGGTAGAGAGCGACATCGTCGATGCTGTTTCTCTTTTTCTGTCAGAATATCATCGTCAAAGATCAGCGAGGGCAAGGTTTCCAACTGCTGATGTTTCTTTCTGGTTTGAAATGACATCGTGATTGGTGCTTGCAATTGTTTAGCAACTATCTGCCTCAATACCCCCCCTGAACATCAGCATGGAGCCCACTTGCCTGTGTGACCTCTGTTGATGCAATGTACGTGTCATATTCTTTTTATTTTTGCCTACCAGCTAAAAATAAGAAAAATCGAAGTGGAAAGGTATTAGAATGGAGTGAGCCAAAAAAAAAATAAAAAAAAATAAAAAGGGGAGGGAGTTAGTGACGACTTCGATTTTCTTTTTTTTTTTAAATTTGGTTAATACATTATGATTAATTTTAGTGAATTGATTTTATGGACATGATTGGAGAGAAGCAGTAGGGAGCATACTACAAAAGGAAAATATGACTCCTACATAGCATGATTCAATAATGATGGTCTGTCCTTTTTGGCCAGAAAATGCAATGAACTTTCGAAATTACAGACAAAGAATCGTTACCTTCAATAAATAAACATTCAAGAACAAATTCTAAATTATGAAGCTGATCAATTACAAAACAATTCTCACCCAGTCGATATTCAGGAACTAAAACATCGACTTTTATCCTTTGCCCAACATCGTTGGCAAGGAACCCTACAACCCCCTTCACTTATCCTTCCTTGCCTTGCCTCACTTTAATTCTTATGCCATTCGACGTTCATGTATCAACAACTGATCATCTATAGTGTCCCCCTTATGCTCGTCTTTGAACCAATGGAAGATAAGTCTCTCTCCTTCTACGACTGCGACTTTGCCTTGGTCTAGTACCCTTTTCTTGAATTTGGTTAAAATATCCTTTGCCCTTTCTGGGTTAAGAGTCACTTGCTTCTTTGTCCTTCTCCATAACACCCTAATATTTGTCTCCAACAGTCTATAGAGAATTGCCTTGGCTTCCACTCTAGTCATCATAATCTTGCCTACCACCTGCTGACATCTTCGTTTCCATATTGTCCATAAAGTGTACTGTCTCAGAAGCTGAAAGATATATTTGTGGCCTGCCCCCCATTCCTTAGGCACCTCACTTCCAATCAGTATTAGTTTTCTGTTTCGCGGGAAGGGGACCTCCGTAGTATGTGACCACAATAAACGAGCTATGGACCAAAGATGTTCTTCTTCCTGACAATAGAGCAAGAAATAGGTCGGAGTTTTCTGAACGCCTCTCATACACATAACACAGTCTTGATTTTTTTTCCTCATTCCTATTGAGCCTGCTTCGCTTATCGTATAACCAGACACTGACTGGGAGTGCTACATGATAGATGAGCCACTACATGCTCTTGACCTTGGCCAATCTGATACTGTGCAAAGTTGACTATGGTAGCCTTTCTACCTGTTCCCTTGGTATATCCAGTCTCTTCTCCGATCTTATCGCCAAAATCTGATTCAAATGGCATGATCTCCCCCTCAGACGGTAACTCAATTTAGTGGTGTATTGAAGTATATTAATTCTCCTGCTTACTCTGGACGAGCTTCCCCTGATGTTCCATGCCCACTCTGCTGGATCAATTTCTAGGTCCCGAATGGATGTCAGTGGCTCAAATATCGTAAAATCTTCATTCTCAACCACTCTGACCCTTCTTAAGATACTTTTCTTAATGGCGATCCGAGCCCTGGAATCCTTATCCAACATACTGACCGTGACTCTTGGAGATAGTATTGTGTACATATCTGCGTCCAACTACTGTTTAGAAGGTCCGACCTCCTGTCTTATGCGAAAGGCTGCCTCTAGTTCATTAGTAAAGGCTATTGTTGCCCAATCCCCATTTGTCTCGTTCCTTCAATGTCCTTGTCCACTCATACGGGATCGAGACAAGAATGCCATTCAGGTTTTGTGTCAACAACTGATCATCTATAGTGTCCCCCTTATGCTCATCTTTGAACCAATGGAAGATAAAGTCTCTCTCCTTCTATGATTGCGACTTTGCCTTGGTCTAGTACCATTTTCCTGAATTTGGTTAAAATATCCTTTGCCCTTTCTGGGTTAAGAGCCACTTGCTTCCTTGTCCTTCTCCATAACGCCCTAATCTTTGTCTCCAACAGTCTATAGAGAATTGCCTTGGCTTCCACTCTAGTCATCATAATCTTGCCCACCACCTGCTGACATCTTCGTTTCCATATTGTCCATAAAGTGTACTGTCTCAGAAGCTAAAAGATATATTTGTGGCCTGCCCCCCATTCCTTAGGCACCTCACTTCCAATCAATATTAGTTTTCTGTTTCGCGGGAAGGGGACCTCCGTAGTATGTGACCATAAGAAACGAGCTATGGACTAGAGATGTTCTTCTTCCTGACAATGGAGCAAGAAATGGGTCGGAGTTTTCTGAACGCCTCTCATACACATAACACAGTCTTGATCTTCCTCATTCCTATTGAGCCTGCTTCGCTTATCGTACAACCAGACACTGACTGGGAGTGCTACATGATAGATGAGCCATTGCATGCTCCTGACCTTGGCCAATCTGATACTGTGCAAAGTTGACCATGGTAGCCTTTCTACCTGTTCCCTTGGTATATCCAGTCTCTTCTCCCATCTTATCGCCAAAATCTGATCCAGATGGCATGATCTCCCCCTCAGACGGTAACCCAGTTTAGTGGTGTATTGAAGTATATTAATTCTCCTGCTTACTCTGGGCGAGCTTCCCCTGATGTTCCATGCCCACTCTGCTGGATCAATTTCTAGGTCTCGAATGGATGTCAGTGGCTCAAATATCGTAAAATCTTCATTCTGAACCACTCTGACCCTTCTTAAGATGCTTTTCTTAATGGCGATCTGAGCCCTGGAATCTTTATCCAACATACTGACCGTGACTCTTGGAGATAGTATTGTGTACATATCTGCGTCCAACCACTGCTTAGAAGGTCCGACCTCCTGTCTTATGCGAAAGGCTGCCTCTGGTTCATTTGTAGAGACTATTGTTGCCCAATCCCCATTTGTCTGCTTCCTTCAATGTACTTGTCCACTCATCCGGGATTGAGACAAAAATGCCATTCAGGTTTTCAGTTAGTCTGTGACAGCCCTTCATTTCCTCCCTCAACTCCCTACCTGTTTTCCATCTCCCCTTGGTGCCTGACCAGAGATGTTTTACCTGCCATACCCCATGCTCTAACCACTTCCCCCACTTGGCGTTCTTTGCTGTTAGTGTTCTAGGTCTTCCTTGAGAGTCTCTTAACCATTAATTACAAAATAATGGTTGTATAAGCACTTCATCCTTCGTCTTGGGTTGTCTTACTCTTGCCGGGAAGACCTTCGCCCAAATTTTGAGCAATTGAGCCCAATATGTACCTCTAGCTGCACCATCCTCTGCTAATTGTTCCCCCATTCTATCCTTCTTAGTCCAACCCTTGTAGAATAGCCAGAATGTACCCTTCATATTGGAAGGCGTTTTGTATCTGACCATCTGTCGTATGTGGTCAAGTACCAATGGGACCCACCGTAGGTGAGGCTGTGTTAACAACTTAATGATCCACTTAGTTTGGAGTGACCTTATCTGCTGTCCCGGATCCAAGACTCCCAACCCTCCCTTGTCCTTTGGTTGAATAACTTGGTTCCATGATACCTTTGATATAAAGTTAGATATTGTAGGATTTGCTGTCCGCAAATATGCTGCCGTCACCTTCCTCAGTTTCTGTAGTGTATTTGCAGGTGGTCACCATATTTCTTTTTCCATTCGGTCGCCAGTTGTAATATTTCTTAGAGCCAACCACTTCTTCCATTGCTCCTGTTTTTTTTTTTAATTTTCATTTGCTCCAGTTTCAACAGGTTTCTTTTCCTTTTGTAGACCAATAAATGTCTAAGATTGGGTACTTACCGAAGACTTGTTCAGCCCGGGCCACATTCGTCAACAATTTCCTCTCTACTTCATTTCTTCGTCCAGCCTTTATTTGTGACATAACATTTAAGGATCCCTGTAAAATATGCAGTCCTACTTTTGTCCAGTCTGATTCTGACTCAAACAGATACTTGGCTTCATCCCACTCTTCAAGGTGCCTTTGAATCCAAAGAACAAATTTTGGGTCTGTTCAACTTGAAGTATGATTTACCAAATTTCTCCTTCTGTGTGATTCTAAACGTTGCTATAACTGGACTATGATGATAGTATGATCTGATATGGAAGAAGTATCGACTTCCACCCGGGTGCAAGTGTTCCAAGACTCCCCTTTCATCAAGAAAAAGTCTAATCGTTTGCGCGCCGGGGGGGTCTGAGAACCATGCCATGTGTACCCTGGTGTTTCCAGATTCAACGTCTGGTATGCGTCAGTCAACCCTTGAGAGATCAACAACGAATTCAACAATCTACAATCTGCTCGTACGGTCTCCTTTTAGGGCTATCGAGCCCTGGATTCAGAATTGCATTCCAATCCGCACCAATAATCAGGTTTTCAGAGTCTGACAAAAGGCTCGACAATTCCAAAAACAAGGTTAATCTTTCCGTGTAATCCGATGGTGCATAAACCGACATCACAGTCCATATGGTTTCTTCCATAGCGACTTTAATACAAACCCAACGTCACCGGATGTATATCATTTGATAAAGTATGGAAATATTTAGATCTTTGTGAACAAGGATTCCCCCCCCCCCCCCTCCTCGTCCCCTGTGTGCTATCTGCACCACACGCAGGGGCCCAAAACTGTGGCCCCCTCCACCATTTCGTGTCATTCTGCATTCGCTTTTCATCTAGCTTGGACTCCTGAATACACAGGATCTGGATATTTTTTCATGAAGCCAAGATTTTAGTCTGTTCCTTCTCTGTTTTTTTCCCGGTGTCACATAATCCGCGAACGTTCCATGTTGCAACGCGGAGTTTGCCTCTAAGAGGCATTACCTACTGCCCCGCCGTGAATGCTTTGGATTCGGCCGTCATCCTTTGCCTCCTTTTCTCCTTTCTTTCTTCTCCTGATGCCTTCCGTCTCACTTCCCCCCGTCTCTTCCCACGACATTCTCAATGTATCCACAAGGGATCTGTCAAACATTACTTGCCTCTGGCCAGAGTGAAATAGCCACTTTGCTATTGTGCGGGCAGTGAACCAAATTTTAAATGTGATACTATCTAGTCCTTCGTTCAATGGTGATTTCAGGCACGACAGTGGGAACCACCCTTTATCAAGGGACTCCAACTGTTGCTTGATCTGATTAGTCATTCGTGCATCCAAGAACACGTAGTACAGTCTGACCCTTCGTCCTGTAAGATCCTGGGCAATATCAACTCCGACACGAAGCGAGGGGATAATTCGAAGATTCAGACATGCTGGAACCAGTCTTTTAACTTTGGAAATGACCTCTGACTCAGTCAAAGTTTCATCCGCTTCCATTGTAGGAAGCTCCATTGTTCCGTCCGAGAGTAGACAGGACATTATGATTATCCCTTCTTTGGCATTTGCAAGGATTAGAGGAACCAAAAGCTTTGGAATATTCTGATCTTCCACCCCTAAGGTTATCACAGGGCCTGCATCTAGCAATCCATGGTGTCCATCCATTTTCCCAGCTCCCGAACTCTTCTCACTCTCCATTCCTTCTTCTTCTGAACCATCCCCATCCCCGACAGTCCTTAGTACCCATTTTCGGGCGTTTCGACCCTCCTGGGATTTTCCTTTCTTGTTCTTCTTACCCCTCGCCAATAAATCTGCTGCTCGATTAGCCAGCTTAGAGGTAGACTCCCCATCCTCCTCTTCGTCCTCTTCCAGTTCCTCCTTCATGTCTTCTTCAGATGGTTCTCTTCTCCCCTTTTCCCGTGTCCCTTTTTGGCCTTCCTTTGCCTCATTCCCTTTTCCTCCTCGTCTTCTGCTGCCACCTGTCGTTCTGCTGTCTGCAGAACTCGTTGTTCCCTCGTTTCCTCTTCTCGCCTGCTGATTCCAATTGCGGTTCCTCTTGTGCTTGTCTCCCTGTGGGAAAAAACGACGAAACCCTGTCAACGGCGGTCTTTCCTCCATCGGCATGAAACCTAAGGAAGGAGGTTCCGACGGAGTGATTTTTTTCACCTCCTCGTTAGAAGGGTCATGCTCTACTTCTGCCTTAACGGGACAACATTCATCTGTCTGCACATGGTAAAAGGCTCGGCAGAGACCACACCAAGGTGTTTTTGCTGAGATTACGTCATAATAGTAATCCCCTTGGTTTGGGATACCTACCACCTAACGCGGTTTTACCCTGGGCCCTGCTTGAGGTTCCAGGTCAAACCTTACTGTTCCCGATTCTGGTTTTTCATTATCAGGTTCAGTGGGATGCTGTTTAATAACTGTCCCAAAAGTGTTTTCAATAGCGGTAAACAACGCAGACATCAGTTGGAGTGGAACTCGTGGACACCTGACCCAGAAAATCTTTTGTACAGAATCTTTGAATGTTTTTATCTCCGCGAAGGTCATCCAAGGCATAAACTGCACCTTATACTCTTTCCCCTCCGCATAAATTTGGTCAGTTCTTTTATGAATCATCCACTCAATCACGTTTGTTGAGTCGACACAAAGGAACAAAGATTCTTTCCTTCGCTCTGGTAGCGGCCCTGTTTGACCCCTTCCTCTATCAGTCCCGAATCATACCATGCACTCTCATAGATTCTCACCAACTGTTTCTTGAGTCTGTTGGAGAGGACGGCGACATCATTGAGGAACAAGATGGTGACAGCGTGTTTCTTAAGCCACTGCACATTGTATTCGGAGAATTCCTCACTTAAATCAAATCTTGCCAGGTCATCGGTCAAGGTGGGAACTCCGATATTCAATCCACTTGCGATATTCAATCCACTTGGGACTATGCCATCGCTAAAACATGCATCCATCAATGAATTTATCTGTTTCTTTTCCTCCTCCGTGTACATTTTACGAACCACGACAGTCCCATCTCCCTCCCTAGCCATTTTTGTATGGTGAGATTGTTCCGTAGGGGTGGAGCAGGCCAACGTCAACAGAAAACCTAATATCACCAAATATGAATTAGGAATTCTATATATATATAGCCCCTCGTTTGTTGTCTTTCTCTCTCTCTCTGCCTACGGTTTACCGGGCAGTTCTGTTTGTGACGATATATGCTACGACTTCGCTAGCTTCCTGCTACGTTTTTTTCCGGTCAAGTCGAGCGGCAGTGGTCGGGGCCGTTACTAGGCGGACATGCTGTGCCTCTAGTGCCAGCGGCGTGTCTGGAGTGTATTTTTTGGCTGTGACAGAC
>BFEA01000366.1:325139-335948 GCA_003427395.1 Chara braunii | reverse complement strand
CCGACTACCTACGCCAGGCTCGTGTGCATGATGTCTACCACGTCCCGTTACTGCGTCCTTACCGCATACCGTCTGAGCGTTTCGCTGGACGACCATACGAGCGCCCTCCACCCATCATGGTGGACGGCCACGAGGAGTTCCTCGTTTCAGACATCATTGGTCGCCGAGTCACCGACGACAACCCTCCCCACGTCGGTATCTCGTACGTTGGAAGGGTTACCCTGATGAGGAGGCTACCTGGGAGCCCCTCGAGCACTTGCATCACGCTCGCATGTTGGTGCGTGCCTATGACCGTGCTCGTCGTGCTGGGTTCACTGCTCCTCCTCAGCCCWCTGACCCTCCTCCTTCTCCTCCGGCCGAGGATACCGCTGAAGTTGAGCCTGCTCCATCTGAGGCAGACCTTCAGCAGCAGCCGGATGCTTCTGAGCGTCCACAGCGCACTCGTCGTCGTCCTGCTCGATACGACGATTGACTCTGACTTACCTTCCCACGTCTTTGACTTCTCAGTACTCCATCCACATCAGTTTTGCTACTTCATCTCGTCGACGCTGCGACTCTTCCTCGACGGCATTCCGGACTTCTCATCGTGGACGYCATCGGCGGCTTCATGGACTTCATCACGATCAGCTCTGCCTACTTCAGACGTCGCCACTCTCTCACCACTCTACCCTGTACAGTACCCTGCTYGTGTCGCATGATGGTCTCCCTTTAGCCGGGTTCCTCTGAGTTGGGCTCTCCGTTGGTATACACATAGGCATCGGGACCGTAGCATTGCCCTGGCTTCCCATCTTACGGATCTAGCTCTGACTTCCCTCACTTTAGGAGTCATTTGCATGATTCCCTTACCCATCATCTTTCTACCCTTCGCCGGCCCTCACGCCCTAGTTAGGCAGCCTCGCATGCTTCATCTAGGTGCACCCAGTATACCAGGCTCCCTTGTTCCCTTGCATGGTCGACCCTCCATAACGGTCACCCCTTAGCCGAGCATTACCCGGCCTGATGGTCTACCTGTTAGGGTCATTGGTTCTGTTCGCTCCCAGTTCCCTACCCTCATTGAGCCTGATGACATGCGTTTTCCCCTGTCACTATGTGTGCCTTTAGGAGTTTTCAACCCCTAGGCTGCATTCGCCACCCTCAGAGACCATCCCACCCTTTGGTGTGCGACACACTTCTCATGTGACATATGGTTGTCTTGTTGATTGCTTTGTTGCTCTCAGACTGAGGCTACTGCCTCCGACATTTCTAGGATTTAGTTGTTATGCTTTTGCTGTTTTTAGGACTTATACACTAGTCAGTTGTTACCAGACTGAGGCTAGTGCCTCCAACATTCTAGGATCTAGTTGTCACTACTTTTTGCTTTCCTATGACATGTATGTTAGTTAGTTGCTCCTACTTTCACTTAGGCTGTTAGCTGTGACATTGCTGTTTTGTGACATTTTATATCCTAGGTTGCATCGCATGGACTCAGCATGGAGCTTGCTCCGCATCCTAGACTACTCAGGTTTTCTTTTCTTTGGTAGAGTTCCGCTTCTTGGCGGAAGCATGTTTGTATCTAGGCGATCCATCACAGGCCGAGGATCGTGTAGCGGACCTCGGGTTGGCCCTGTCTCTTATACACATCTAGATGTGTATAAGAGACAGGCCGAGGATCGTGTAGCGGACCTCAGGTTGGCCTGTGAGACCAGCCCCTTGGCCTGTTCTCACAGGCCTGTGTTATATTCGGGGTAGGCCAGTCCAGGCCGGTACCTCTGTCGGTACCAGCCAGTCCAGTCCAGTCCCGTCAGTCCGCTGGGGTATACCCCAGCCATTGTCTGTTTTCAGTCTCATTCCTTACTTGCACATTTTGGAGTACGTGCGTTGGAGTCTTGCGTGGGGAGCTGCGTTGTGCCATCTTGCTCCCCCCTTCTTCCTCCATCTCCATCTCTGTCACTAGCGGAGCACCACACCTGGTGGGTCCGCTACATCCAATCAAGTAACTCGTTGAAGTAACCGCAGCAGCGGCCCAGACGGTCGAACAAACTGTCAACAGGCACGACCTGTAACTTGAGCGTCGCAAGACCCTCAGGTCCACCAGACCATTTTTAGGGCTGATGCAGCGGTCAACTCTGCTCTCGCCAGCTGAAAGTTTCACTGAACGTTCCACCACTTTTTTTTTTTTTTTTTTTTTGATAGTGGTAATTCTCCCCTCACACACTACATTCCAGTTGAAGAAAGCGGACGACAAGTCCCTACTCCAACCGCCGCTCAGAAAGGAGGTTGCCACTCAATTGCTCGTCAGTTGAGCCTGATCAGAAAAGAAAAGTTTGTGTTTCTGATTTGGCTGTGGGCTTACTTAAAGTAATCCGTTGACGGTTTTGGCTGTTGGTCTGAGCCCATAACCTCTCATACTATCCCTTGACATTTGGCACTAGCCTGCCGTGTTCCCCATACCACTAAACAGCACAATTTAACTCTAATTATCTGGGTTTTCTGAGTGTGAACGGTAATCTGAGTATTCCACTTTTATTTGTTTACTGCTGCTACGACAGCCATAGCCAGGGGTATGCGGTGGCGAGAAGGAAGAAGAAGACTGCTGCATACTTCATTGAACGCTTGTTTTTGGGTCAGACTCTGATGAGCTTGATGAGAGGCAAAAGTCAGTTTCAGCCCCAGTGGCCCTCCAATCCTAAGGGTTCACTTGAAGCACTGCAATTCATTGCACCACCATGCACAATACACTCAAACACGAGTTCCACATCACACCGCACTCACAGAGACACACGACGGCCCAAAGGAGCCTCAAAAATCAACACAAACTTGACCGTCTTGTTTGTCATCAGTGGCTATGGCCGCTCAACTCAGCATGCAGGTCTCTCTCTTTCTCTCTTTCTCTCTCTCTCTCTCTCTCTCTCTCTCTCTTCTTGGATCTCGCTCCCACCTGAAGTATGGCGCCCAGCGCCGTTGAATACATTGTCCAACGCTCACTCTCATTGAGTCGCCTCTCCAACGCACAAGACCGCAGCAGCGCTTCTGTACTGAGTGCCCAACACACACTGTTGACATCCAGGTATTGCTGAACTTTTATCGTTGCCTTTTCCTTGTTTGCTGCTTCTGGGAGCTTGCGGATTCTCCTTGGACTTGGCTGCTTGGTTGGACTGACTGACACCTGGCCTGATGCACTTTGTGATCTTGGCTGAGGTATCCATAATCCATAATAACTGTTACCTAGCAGGGACTTCTTCTACAATTTTCTTAACTAACCTGCTTAGGTATCCATAATCCTGTCCTTCAGGAGATCTGTTAAAATTGGAACGATACAGAGAAGATTAGTATGGCCCTTGCGCAAGGATGACACCCATAAAGCGAGAAATGGTCCAAATTAAAAAAAAAAAAAAAAAAAGGTTCCATAATCCTGGTACAAACGAAAACTACTCTTCTGGAGTGTTTGCGAATATTGTACAAGTGGCTACAACCACTAATAGAACACGGAATTGGACTACGTCCTGGGACTTGGGACTCGGGACTTGAGACTTGGGACTGGACCTGGGACTCAGGACTCAGGACTCAGACAGGGTTGCTGAGATTTGCGAACTCTATCAAATGAATGAAAGTGCCAGAATCAATGTCCGTCCGATTACTGCCCCTTACTGCCAGCACCCGGAGGACCCTCATTGCAGCATAATGTCCGCTTGAAGAACGAACTGCATACCAACTGGCCTAGCTCAGTTGGTACACCCTTGAGGCGTTGAAATACAGACCTGAGTTTGAACTCCAGACGAGTAAAATACTACATTTCTGAATCACCTAGGGTCAGTGAGTCCGATGGTGATATCTCTAGACCGTCGCCCTTTTCTTTAAAAAAATAAATAAATAAATTAAAAAAAATGAGCTGCAGTGTCTTGCCGTCTACTCTAAACCCACTCGTATACTTTGCCTGACTGGCATCCAGTACCTCCTGGCCTGGCACTACCCAGCACTGCTCGGCCTCCACTGGGTGCACCAGGCCTACCGGGCAGAAACATCTTTTCAGCCCGCAACACCGCCTCGGGGCCTGTATCCAGCCTACTACCCTACCAGGTATGGCCCTCAGCACTTATGACTCTTTTCGGCCGTTATTGGCCTACCCACTCAGCCTACCGTATCCCAGGGCCTACCCAAGTTGCTGAAAAACCCTACTGGGTCCCTGACCAATTCTACACCTGCCCCTGAGCACTAAACTATCCCCGACCATATCCTACCGCTAATTTGCAGTCCTGTCCCTGGACATGCTTCTTTTCCTACGTTGTCCCTGTGTGAGTCACAGCCACACACACACGATCAACTGAGTCAGCACGCGGACACAGACTTGAACTCGTCAAGCACACAGCACATGCACATTAGTGGCAGTTCACACACACACATAGAAAACACAGCAAATCGCAGCAAAACAGACTCAGACTCAGAATTCTCAGAAAACAGACCCCCTCAGCAATTGCAGAAGTCTTAGACAGTGCTTTTGTGCGGGTTATGGCATCTCTATAGCACTTCTTGCAGAGTGAAATCCGTCAAAGACAGCAGTTAAAGATTGGTGAAGAAGGGCTTTAACATGTGTGGCATCCGGTTGAAGAGGAGGACAGGAGGGGTGCTACCTGGTGTGATGGGCCTGATGGGCATCTTAATATGACTTTCTGCTGGACATTCTTTGCCAACAGACCTTTTTTTTTCAGAGGCAAGCAGTTCATAGGTACTGACCAGCCTAGCACGAAGCATAGATGGGTTCAGCAAACATGGGTTAGGCTCATCAGTGCTATGTTCACGCTTGGAAAGGATGAACCTGATAATAATCATGGTCATGCTCGTGCCTTGTTAGCAGGAACATAGCGCCTATGGGACCTGGCCCTTATTTCTATGAGACTTCGAGGAGAAGCAGCACATGCAGTACGTTGAATTCCCATTGAGATTTCCTAGGTACAGAAGGCAGAGGAGGCTCCACTGCGCTCTGCTGCATCTAGGAATGAAGCATGTAGAGATTCCTCTCTTCTCAGCAGCACTTGTCGTCAATGAAACACCTACCTACTGTTGTGTGCTCCTGTGGTCTGATAGAGATGTTCTGACTTATCCTTTCATGGCCAAGCTTTAGCCAAGGTTGCAAAGCACAGTCTTGACGCGTTTAAGCAAGATTTGCTGCTGTGAACAAACGAGTATGTTTGCCTAGAAGCGAGCAAGAGTAGACTACTTGGGGCCATGAGACTGAGAGCAGGCATGAGCGTGCACGTTCAAGACCAGGGCTGCTATTGCCTCTTTCACGAGAGCTGCCGTTCAGCTCATCCAGTCTACAGCGTTGTTCGAACACTTGTGACTGACGAGCAAACCCGTAACTGTCCACCTTTTCACACTGCACAAACAAGCACCCCACATGTTCACATTTTGACACCCCCACGCATGCGCGTGAATGCGATTTGCCGTTGCGTGTTGTAAGCGCCCTCCTGTTGGTGTCCACCGACCTTCGGCATCTCTCATCAATGAATAGTTTTTTATGTCAGTTGAAGGTTGCCGCGGGGTGTCATAGCCACAGTGGGGAAGCCCCGTTCCACTTAGTCCCACTTCTCTGCCTTCATCACCACCACACACATGCATGCACACACGTTTGGATGAATCAATTCAGATCAAATGAATGGCGCTGAGCACCTGTGAAGGTTAGGGACAACGACGGGGCCATCTATGTCTAGGCGGTGATCGTTGTGCTGCCTTCAAACCCCGTCTTTTCTCGCCACAGCATCTCCTCGTCAACATTCTCTAGGCGTACTAACACCAGGCCTTTTTCCCCTAAACTCTGGGCACAGTTGCGGTCAGGGACACCCAGCTACAGCTGCAACTGTGGCCAGATGCATCTATGAAAGTCCACTGTGAGCATGCTCACAGGGTCTAGAGGGCGACAACCCGCCCGCCTGACCCGTCCAATCATGGACATCGCTCAGATGTTCCTTTTCCAAAGATTACCCAGTGCCATGATAACTGATAGAAGAACCACTGCTCTGTGTCTCAGAAGAACATCATCATACCCTCTTGTTCTGCAGCTTTTTGACCAGCACCAGTAGCAGGCGCATCCGCTGCAACACCAGGTGCCCCAGTAGCAGGAGCATAGATAGCAACACTACCTTGATCGAAAAACGGCATGTCACTTAGGAATGGGGCTTCTGCTAAATCTGTCGCCTCGGGAGTCATCTCCTCCAGGGTATCTATGGGATCATCTTGCTCAGATACGAGTTCGGGAGCAGTAGCGGAGGCAAGATTGAAACCCTTTGCAAAACCAGAAAAGCCCGCCGCTTCAATTGCTTGTGCAGCTCTGTTGACGTTCCCCTTCTGAACAACAACTATGTGCCTCGCCTTAGGCTCAGCAGTGAACAGTGCATTGGCCACTTTTCCTAGGGTCAAACGTGTTCTGCTGGGGCGTTTATATGCAGTAGCAGCAAGGATTGGAGAAGGTGTTGTATGCCCCCTCCCGACTATGACAAGATCATAATCCTTGTTGGCAGCGGCAACCACTGCAGCTGCCAGAGGGTCTCGGACTATCTGCGACTCTAGCGGCATTCTCTGTTCTTCATTGTTATTTGATTCTCGATCGCCTGTCGAAGAGTCGCGTTTTGCTGACTTGTTCTGGCACCACAATGCCAGTGCAGTGTTGTCCCGCTGCAGTTCGGTTCCATAGGCCGACATGGACTTCTGTAAGCTTGGCCGTCTGCCTCGGGATTGTTGAGTCGTGTCTTGCCATATGCTTGACAAGGACAAGCGTCTGGAGCCCCCGGAGCCCAACTCCTCATTTGCCCGGAAGTAATCATCCGCCCCTGGAGTATCTGTCTGAGGCAGGAACCTGATCACATGAGTGGCAGTCCCTTTGTGTGCTGAGATTCTCCCAGCTAGCGCCAAGGCTAGCCGATCATCTGGACCACCAAAGAAGAGGACACAGATAGTGAAGTCGCCTGTGGAACTTTCGGCATTGGGGTCTACCCCCATACTGCTCCCTGCAGATTGATTCCTCGGTCTGACAGAGATCGCAATGTTGCATGGAGAGAATCGAAGTAAATCAAGGATCACCTTGTTGGTCTTCCTGACCTCACCAACTTGGCCTGGCAAAGCGGATTGAGGGTTGTGAAACGGAAGGAACACGATGTCAGCGTGCTTCTTAGCAGCCACAGCGAGGATGTCCCAGTGCAGGTCATTGTCAATAGTGATGGACAGGGACGGGTGAATCTTGATCTCAGTGGGCGTACCGAAGGCTTTGTAAATCAGTGGAAAAAATCTCCACCTGAAGTAGCGAGTCGGGAGCTCAGCCAAACTGACGGTCATCAGAGGAGATGGCCTGGCACAAGGAGCAGAAAGGCTGAAGAGATACGCTACGTGAACCTGGAGCTGGCTGCGATTGCTCCCCTTACAGAGCTCCATCAGACCCACCATAGCGGGCGCTATTTTACCACTGTCAAACCACATGAGGACACTAAGACGCGACGAGGGATTGAGAAAGGGGTCCTTTCGTCCACTTTTGTTGATTTGTTGCTTGGTCAAGAAGCGCAAGTCCAGTTCTAATCGGTGGCTTTCACTGTAAATCCGGGAAACGATGGGGGAGACAACGAAGTCTGACAGTAAAACCGTCAATACTAGCATCGTGTACACCCGTGTGTTGATTAGTTTGGCTAGGAAGCAAGTTTGGATAACGATCAGTTGCATGAGCCCCTTCGAGGACATCAGTATACCCAGGACGAAAGATCTTCTCATGCCGAAACCTAAGAGCAATGCAATGCCGCCACAGCTAATTACCTTGTTAAGAGTGACAAAAATTAGGTTGGCCACAAAAATTGCAATGATGGCCGCAGAATCGAGCATGTCAATGCGGAAATTGAGACCTATCCGGACATAAAAGAGCGGAACGGACAGGATAATCAAGGTCTCCAATTTCTCCGCGACCGAAAGAGCAAGCGGTGTGCCGTCTTGCAGAAGCAGCCCAAACAAAAAGCTCCCGAACGTGGCAGGCATCCCCAAGAGATTACTGATCAAAGAAGCTCCAAGGACCATCACCAAGGTGAGGCCTATCCACAAGTCTGGCACAGTATCCAAATCTTTGCTGCGCGCCGACAGAAAGCGTACAAACGGCCCAATCACGGCGAACATAAAAATCACGAAGCCGATGGTAGCTGGAAGAGCGAAGAGCACCTTATTGACATTCAACACATTGTTCAGCAACATGATGGCCCAAGACAGCAACCAGCGAGCAACTATGTCAATCAGACCAGCCGCGGGAAGGATTATTTGTCCCAGTGTGGTACCAAGCAGCTTGCGCTCAGTGAGAATATTCGAAAGGAAAGGAAAAGCCGTCACGCTCTGTGTTATGCCCATCAGAATGACGAAAGCTGCTACTTTCGTATCCTTGATGCCAAGGACACTGTGCATCATAAAAGCGATAATCGAGTTGGCGCCAAATGGGAGAACGAGCCCTGCTACTGCAATGCAGGCCATAGTGAATCCGTAAGAGCGAAGATAGGCAGCATCGACACGAACACCAACCAAGAACACTAAGAAGATGACGCCAAGATCAGCAACACTCGCAAGTGTCAGGACCGACCATTGTGGGAAGAACAGGTCATGAAAAGCCTTAACACGTCCAAAGAATGATGGACCAAGGAGGAGGCCACTCGCAGCCTCTGACAGCAGCATCGGCTGCTTTAGGGGGCGTAGCAGAATGTGTATACATCTGCTCAGGACAATGGACATTGTGATCTGACACATGAGAACTAACATCATCGATATCTTTAATGGATTTCTGCCTGCGTATATGCTTGACAAGGTGGCAGTAGTTGCCTCCAAGGGATGACAGTAGCAGGATGCATTCTCCCCCACGCCGGACCCCATTATGATCAAGATTTACGACACCTGGAAGTCGCCCGTTTTCAAACGTCTGAAAATCCCTGCTACTACAGTGGCTAGCACTAGTACTACTACTACACTCCTGCTATTACTTCTACTAGTATTGCAACACTAACTCCTCCTCCTCCTAACTACTACTACTACTACTACTACTACTACTACTACTACTACTACTACTATTGCTACACTAACTACTACTACTACTACTAACTACTACTACTACTACTACTACTACTACTACTACTACTACTACTACTAGAACTACTACTGCTACTACTACTACTAACAGATTACAACTGCTATTGCTGCGAAGTATGTTACAACTGTGACTGCTGCTGCTGTGTGTCAGTCCATGGTAGAGTTATCATCGACTGCGCTGCAAAATTGATGTGGACTACCTTTAAGGAGCAGCGATGCATCTCGTCCAACAAGCAAGCAGACTCTATGGTACGGGAATGAAGGTTCTGAAACGTAGTTCACGACGCCATTGACAGTGCAGCTACATGGGTTCATTGTCTTTCAGGTGGGAGAGGGGTCGATCACCAACATGCATACATTGTCTTGAACATGTTTCTGATTTGGTTCCTGAATCAGCCCATGCGCTACGGCCGGTGCAACTCAGGACGGTGTCCAGTTAAGGTTACCCAAGGGAGCAGTGGGCTTCATCTCCACCACTGACAAATAACACTTCATATCCAGAACAAGTGTATGGTTGAGCGATTGGCGGTAACGGAACGGTTCCCTTCTGCACACGTTATTCTGCTGCCGAAATGCTCAAGCTCAAAGGACGCACCTCGACCATACTGCTCATGCAACTCGAGCAGGTGTCCATTTCACCTAACCCAAGGGGGCAGGGGCTTTATTTCCGCCAGTGACAGAGGAAAGAATTGTACGGTTGAGAGATTGTTGGTGATGAAACCATTCTCCGCGACATGCATACGGCATTGGCAGTGTGATAGTTTGTTCTGCGACGTTTGTAGGAACGAGTCTGAGCATGTGGCAAGATCTTTTACTGGAGGAGTGTATGGTTGAGCGATTGTCAACGACAGAACCATTCCCGACATGCATAAGGCATCGCCAGTGTGGTAGTTTGTTCTGTGATGTTTGTAGAAACGAGTCTGACATGCGGCAAGGTCTTTAACTGGAGGACTTCCCCCACCTGCTGCATGCATCAGGGCCATAGGATTCTACAAACGGCTGGAGTGTGCCCGGGCTGCGTTGATCAGTAGCGCCACCATCTCATCGATCAAGAAAATGGTTAAGTACAATAGGAATGCGATCACCTCCAGCATACCCAGATACAAAGTGGAAAAGACGGCTTGGACGTTTCCTGAGTGTTATGGTTGGGATGGACTAGATAGATGATTCAGAGGACTTAGTCGCCTTTGCATCTGCAGGAACAAACAAGCAATCGGATTGCGTGAAGAGGTCAGTGCCCAGTGAAGCAGTAATAAGAGAAGAGCCAAAGCCCCAGCCCCGAAGGACATCCATGGGAACAGCAGACTTCCTTGTGTCCGGGGCCCAAACCCATGAGGAAGTAGGTCTCCATTACAACCAGGGGTTCTTTAATTCTCTCTAAAGGGGAGGCTACTCGCATGGGTGAATACCCCCCTCCCCCACACGCACACCACCCACCCGAACACACACACACACCCCTCTCAACATCTATGGGGTCGACAGAGCTCCCTGCGCCCTGGGCACAAGCCCATGACGAAGTAGGTGTCTGTTACAACAAGGGGTCCTTTCATTTTCTCTACCAGGGTGCATCCTTTGATTTGCGCTTCTTGTTAAAAAAAAAAAGGCTTCATAATTGTTCACATGACGATACTTCATCTTAGGCATCAGGCACTGAGGTTTGAACACTGGTCTCTTACTTCTTAAAAGCATATGATGACGTGGACAAGGGGAAGGGGGAAGGGGGAAGGGGGAAGG
>BFEA01000366.1:272786-289016 GCA_003427395.1 Chara braunii | reverse complement strand
ATTTCTCTCTCTCTCTCTGGTAGGCCCCCCGCCTCCCTCTCTCTCTATCTCTCTTTCTCTCTCTCTCTCTCTCTCTCTCTCTCTCTCTCTCTCTCTCTCTCTCTCTCTCTCTCTCTCTTAGTCTAATTGATTTGGCTGCCATAGGGCTGCGCTCCCTGCGTCCAGGCGGTAGACAATCAAGGTGTCGCATTTTCGGCGGCGGGCAGCGGTACAGTGGGTTTCGACGTCTGTTCGCAGCTCTAAGGCTGCGGTATAGTAGGCTTCAGTGTCTGTGTCAAGGTGTCCCATTTCTGGCGGCGGGCGACCAGGACGCAAAGTGGGTTCTTAGGGGGCAAAAGAATTTAGGGGACCGGGCCGACGCGATAGACGTCGGAGCCCCACCTACCCCGAAGGGACCCTCCCGCAAACCGCCGTCCCCGAAACCAATGGCTCGCCCAGCCCTGAGCAACCCACGCATACCATCTGCCTTTGACCATAGGCGGTCCGCCCTCTCCGCCAAATTGCACTCGTGCCCCCGAAAAATCCTGCCACAGGAGATCTTAGTTCTAACCTGGGACTCCACCCCCACTTTCCCGAAAATCATTGGCACACCCCTTTTCGCACTTCCAAACCCACATCCTACTCCGATTACGAAGTCGTGTTGGGCGTGAGCTCAGGTTGGTATCGGAGCCCGACACGTGACCGGGTCTTAGGATCGATAGCACGCTAATTGGGCGATCTAGCTAACCGAGGGCGACCTCGACCTCGGAACGCGCATAGACGCGACCCCGTCATCACCCGAAGCAGATTGGCTAATCGACGGGCAACCAACATGAATGCTAATGTACAGAACCCGAATCCGCAACAGAATGCTAATTAGCCAAATCCTAATCAACCCGCCCCACGAGCACGGGCTCCCATGACGCCCCCTGATCTTTATCTATTCGATCCAGCACATCATCTGGCAGGAGCATGGTTGGCCACGCTTCGAGCATAGCAGTATGATGATAACGAAGCGCAGGTAAACATTCCTGCTCGATTAGGAGGAGACACTCATCATTGGTTTAATACCTATGTATGGGTTGATCTTCCGACTTTCGAACGAGATTTTTTGAATCGATTTGATTATGTCCATCCAGAGCAAGCACTTTACATGATCAAGGACCAAGTGCAAAACCCTCTCGAGTTTGTCGCAGAATATCGAAACCGGTTCTACCGAATGTTTGTGAAGACTGAGCGAGGTGAGCAAGTCGGGAGAGATTTATTTATTGATGGGCTTCGCAGCCGAACCATAAGGGCGGAGCTGCGAAAGCAATTCCCCCCCATCAATCACATGTTGCAACAGATTATGGCCGCTGCAGAAGAGATGGAACGAAAGTTTGCGGCGAACTTCTTGGAAGGAGAAGATTATTCTAGGGAAGGAAATTTGTCCGAACTCCCGAGGGCGAGAGCTGAGCTAGCCGCATTACAGAACAAGTTCGAAAATATGAGATTTGTGTCTGGCCCAGTCACCTATCTAGAACAGGTAGGCCCTAAACGACCGACCCCAAGTGAGATCCCGAGTGTCCCTATTCCTGTGATGCCAACACCTGTAAGAACGGCACCTTCGCCACCAATTGAGAATCGTGTAAGAACAACTGAATCTACAGCCATCTCCGAACTAACCAAAACGTTAATTAGCCTAATCCAGGAAAGCAAAAAGGAGCACCGAGAGCACAACGCTGGGTTAGAGGCCATAATGAGAAACATGCGGCCCATCGCGGTACGTGCCCCTCCGATTCAACAAGGACTGGCCACGGCGCCTGTCCTCGGAGGAGCCGCAAGCAATCTGAATGTCTGTTATGCATGCCACCAGCTTGGGCATCTAGCCCGTGATTGCCCCCACCAACCCCCGCAACAACGGGTCGGAGTTGCACCAATGGCCGCAACTCCTATCGCTAACGGACCAGGACGAGTGGGAGCCCTGATGGAAGAAATAGAAGGTTGGGGAAGTGCGTTGGCAACCACGGAAGAAACCGCCGAGCTCATCTCGTTAGATCAGTATGTATCGCTTGGATATCCTGGGCTTGGAATGATTGGAACGATCAGACCAGCGCCGGAACAGAAAGAAGCGGCGGAGTGGTGACCTTCTCCCAGAGAAATGAAGTCGGGAGGACCCACCTTCGTCACAGGGAAAATCGACGGGCTGAACATCATCCGAGCCTTGGATCATCGAATTCCACTTCCGATCGGCCATTTGCTCTCGATCTCCAAACAGGCTAATGAGCGGATGCTACAACACTGCAAGGCGAACCGAAAGCGATTCGCCCTCGCCCGAACCACGAATGTAAGGGCTAAAAGTCCCATGCCCGAGGACAACACGGCTGGCACAACGGATCCAATACGGGTAGGATTAATACAGAAAGACGATCATTTCTTACGGATTAAGCCCATTCCGTGGAAGTCTGCGGAATGCGATATTGAAATATGGGGAATTCCGTACAATGCAATCATTGATTCGGGAGCTGCTGTTTTGACCATCTCACTGAGAGTAGTTGAGAAAGCAGGTAGGAAAAACGACCTGATCATGCTTACAGAGAAGGATCAGCTCGTTTCGGCAGACGAAGAAAAGATTAAAACATTGGGAAGAATGACCAATGTCGCTTTCTGATTAGGAAAGGTGCACCCACTGAGAGATGTCGTGGTGCTAGATGTAAATACCTATGACGTTCTTTTCGAACTTCTGCCCTTGTGGAATTACGAGCGAACCTGGATTTCGAACGACGGTCAATTATCCTCCGAAATTTGAGAGGAAAACCCTATGCTGTACCTATGAGACTGACTATTCGTACTACCATCAACGCAGTCCCGCGAGTCTCGCTGATGATAGCAGGGACTCTTCGTATGGTCACTTGGGAAGACTCCGCCGACGATGAGCCGTTATCGAAGGACGCAAATAGCAGTGACAAAAATGATCCAGAAATCGTGAAGCTAGCACGACAGCGTATTTATTACCCGCCACCCAGAACGATCGCAAGAACGATGCATCTAACCAGTAGGAACATCCAAAGGACCAAGGCGATGATTTTTGGAGAACCCCTTGTACAAATTTCGAGGATGGTCGATTCCTTGGAACCCCCTCAAACCCTGTACGAAGGAATCTCCCCTCTTCTCACCCGATATAACGACAAAAAGCACTACTGTGACATCACAGATCTACCACGGTTCCTGCTGACACCTGCAAAAGAAGTACGATTGCTACGCTTGGGGGCGGAAGCCAGTTCTTTGGAACCCCCTGGGCGTCTTGAGGCTGAATCAGATGAACTCGAAGTAAAGAATGCAACTAAAATCGTATCGTGGCAGGATATCTGCGATGGAATCACCCCGGAAGGACACGTGGCCATCCGGGAAGAAGACGCCCAGATGATGGCCACGATGTTCTCCTGGCGATCGGACCATTCGTTCATCTTTGCGCCACCTCCCGATGTGGCGAAACAGGCACGCACGAAGCAGATCAACGTACGGATCTGGGACCAGCTATTTGAGTTACACGTCCCACAGTACGTACCAGACGAAATTCACCAGGTGATTGCGGATATTTTGACGGAATATCAGGGAGCGATTAGCGTAACCGATACTGACATTGGCTTGTCGTTGGTTATTCAACACGAAATTCAGACGGGAAATCATTCCCCAATCCATTGCAAGCCCTACCGATACTCCCTGATAGAACGAAAAAAGGCTCTCGAACGAATACGGGAATTTGAAGCAAGCGGGTGGATTGAACCCGCCACTGGACCATGGTCATTTCCAGTAGTGTTAGTACCGAAGAAGAACGAATCGATTCGCATATGCATCGATTACCGCAAGCTGAATGAAATCACGATTAAAGATGAGTATCCCCTCCCCCGGATTTATGATTTGTTGGATGCGATTGGATGTGCTAATTATTTCAGTAAGTTTGATATTCGACATGACTTCCATCATATTCTGGTTAAGGAGGAAGATCGGCCAAAGACGGCCTTCGTGTTGTTTGAAGGCACGTGGCAGTGGGTTCGGTGTCCGATGGGGATTTGCAACGCGCCTGCCACGTTTCAGCGAGCGATGAACATGATATTCCAGAAATTCGTCAACAAGACGCAGCTAACCCAAGGAATGATCAACTTCTGCGTGATCGTATACATGGATGATATCCTTGTCTACTCAGAGACCTATCATAGGCATGCACAACACATTGAGTGGACGCTGGGAGCGCGGAGGGACGCTGAGTTCAAGATCGTACTCGAAAAAAACGAATTTTTCCTTTCGGAAATTTCGTTATTGGGCTACGTCGTGACACGTGAAGGATTGAGGTCTGACTCGAGAAAGATCGCGGCGGTGAGAGAAGCCCCGGTTCCCACGTCACTGACGCAAGTTCGAGCCTTCTTGGGGTTGGCCTCGTACTATCGCCGTTTTATCAAAGGCTTCACCGCGATTGCACGACCGCTAACGAATCTGTTACGAAAGGACCAGCCTCTCAGTTGGGACGCGGAGTGTGAGCAGGTCTTCGCGACCCTCAAAGACGCTCTGGCGACGGCACCTATTTTGATCCGACCGGACCCCTCGAAACAGTTCATTCTTATCACGGACTGGCAACCGGAAGCTATTTCCGCTTTTCTAGTGCAGAAGGGGAACGATGGTCGCGAACATGTCATCGAGTATGCGTCGCACACGGTGCCAGACGAGAGGAGGAATGACTCACCACCCCAAGGCGAATGCTATGCAGTAGTCTGAGGAATCCAACACTTCCATCCGTATCTCTATGGGCAGAAGTTCCGCCTCGTAACGAATCATGAACCCCTGCTGGCATTGAAGAAGCTCACTAATTACACGGGCATGATTGGACGTTGGGCGGTACGACTACAGGAGTACGACTTCGACATCATCCACCGGACGACAGAGAGGCACGACAACGCGGACGGACTGAGACGTCTGCATCGGCCCGCTAAAGTACCGAAGGGGGGGGAAGAAATCACTTCGTGGAAGGAATCGGAACCAGCAAACGGGCCTAAATACGGACAAGTGGCAGTTCTCCCGCGTGGCAAGAAGCAGACCGGTGGCAATGGGTGACAGAGGTAACCTCACTTCCCCTCTTTCTCTCATCTCCTCTTCGTCTATTCTCTCCCTTCCTGATAAATTTTGCTATTTTTGCGAAGCAATTTCCTGCGTATACTCTGTCTCCATGCATCCTAATGGGGAAGGGTATGCGGAATGGATAGATTGCTGACAGTGTGTCGCACGAGCCCGTGGCTTGTGCATCCAATACCGAAACGACAGTAAACCGTGGTTATGCCCCTTGTGTCGGGTTGACAAGATCCCGACCGAGGCTCATTTTCTGGATGCCACGTCAGAAGGGTTGGAAAAGACCCGGAAATTTCGAAGGGCCGAAGTATGGACCGACATCGCTTTGATTGCTACCTTAGTTGGCAACCCCCTCCAGGATTTCACCAAGGAAGATCGGAGGAGGGCTAACGAAAGGGCTCAGGATTATCGATGGGTAGAGGGTAGGTTAGAAAAACGAAAATCGGACGACAGTGGGATTTGGATGGTTGTACCGCATCCGTTCATGAGGTATGACTGGGTGAAGACGGCACATGAGGAAACAACAGCCCATTTTGCCGTACGAATTACAAAATCAGCAATCGACAAAAATGAGTGGTATTGGTCTAATATTCGTGACGATGTGAAATTCATCGTCGCAAGCTGTCAAGTCTGTGCTGCTGACAAGGCGCCGATCCAGCCGCCAAGATCGATAGTTCCAACGGTAGTTGAGCGGCCGTTCCAGAGGGTGAGTATGGATACCACCGATATTGTGGTACCTCCTGGTCCTAATAGCTGTGAGTATTCAGTCCTATTGGTA
The DNA here is from genome assembly GCA_003427395.1 of Chara braunii. Taxonomy (NCBI): domain Eukaryota; kingdom Viridiplantae; phylum Streptophyta; class Charophyceae; order Charales; family Characeae; genus Chara; species Chara braunii. The sequence goes on along the minus strand of BFEA01000366.1, from coordinate 283,159 downwards.
TTTGTCGATCATTTTTAAAAATGAATCGAGGCCTACCCGTGTCGCACACGGCAAGCCGCCGAAATAGCGCGGTATGTTAACTGTTTTCTCGGGGTGCACCAGGATACGGAAGAGATCCTGACCGATAATGGGGCAAAATTCAGAAGGGAAGTATTGAGGAACCTGGTCATACACAGTGTCGCTGTGCGGAACACCGCGCCCCACATGTCACAATCCAATGGGCTGGTAGAAAACGCCAACAGAGTAATAAAGACAACACTGCGACGAAACATCGCGGCACGGGATCCGAGGCCCTGGCCCGATATCGTCGACCACATCCTAGGGGTCCATCGTGGAACACCCCACGAATCGACGGGCCTGACCCCCTTCCAATTAAGGACTAATAGCATCGCTTGTGTATCGATACCAAGCCTCCTTAACGAATCAACGCTCAACCGTCGGCCCACAAGGGCCACAGCGCGAGCCAAGGCCAAGCGGCACCTAGAGTTAATGGAACGGTCCCTCCCCAGGCTAGCCCGAAAACGCCAGAGAATGACCGAGTTGGCCCATGGCCGACAGGTCCGAAGCTACGAGGCCCGGAACGGGGACGCAGGTCCGCGGCCCCAGTACAAATTGGGGGACATCGTTTCGGCCCTAGGTAACGATGAATGATCCTGAATGATCCTGAATGATCCTGAATTTAGGGTTTTTTGTGTTTTTTAAACTTTTTTTGAATTTTTTTTTTTTGCCTGTTTTTTTATTTGGACAAGCTTTCCGTGTGTCAAATTTGATGTCATTTGGAGTATTAGAATTTGTGTTGTGAAGACTGGTGAAAATTGTGAAAATTTGATGACAGTTTTTTTGCCAAAATTTCATGAAAATGCACTTTTGGTTTGCTGTTTTATATGTTTTTAATTTTTGTTTTTTTGTTTTGTATGTTAGTAAGAAGTGCACTCTATACATCGGTATGAAGTTTGCTTAAAATGGCCTTATGGTTTTCTTATAAATTGAGGTGAAAAATGGGGGGCCGGTTAACCTCTTCTCTATTACTCCGTCTCCATCGCCATCGCCATGAGTTTTCTTACGGAGCGAGCTCTCGGCAATCCTCTGCTGGTGCCACGGTGTCACATCTCGGCGATTCGACAAGTTCATCATCCGTGGCTCAATCCGGATCTTCGGCGACTTGCGCAGTTCTTCTGTACCCAGGGAGTGTACGCGGCTGCTGAGTTTCGTTTTGCAGGAAGTCCCCGGGCGGTTGTTTTAGCAGAGGCAGTAGGAGTCCATCGGCGATCGGCCCCGGGAATCAGCCACGTGTCTACGGTGGTCGCCTTCAGTGGCGACATCAGCACCATCGGCCCGCTGCGACATACAGCTATCAAGACGTCGCTCTGGCTGTGGGTACAACAGTTGGCGGCGGAGTGGAATCGTTGGCTCAAGCCCCACGGAGATAACCTTTTTCCCACGGAAGACGTCGACTTCGACGGGGTCCGAACCTTCCAGCACGAGCCGGCGGTCACGGTGGTACTCCCGAAACTCATCCCCTTCCCCCGTCCTCAATGAACCCATCCCCAATCTCCACTTTCGACCTCTTTTCCTTCTTTCCCACCTTCTGGCAGTCCGGAGTCCATCCGCATCTTTCCTTTCGACTGGAATCACTTGTTGTCCCCCTTCTCGATCCCCTGCAGTGGAGGCGTTGGCGAGAACACTTCGCTGAGCTGTCGGTTCTCGGTTAGGCAAGGGTATCTCTGTCTTAGGATTTCGTTTATCCAAGGGGTGAAGTAATCCGGGTCGTATGATGAGTTTGAATTCCAGGATCGTGTCATTGTGTCATTGCGGAGTTATGAGTTGCCTAAGGGCGGGTCCATGGCGATTGCGATCACCGTGTGTGACCACGTGCAGGCTGGTGCGAATCAAGTCGCACTTACACGTGTTCGTCCGGGATGATTGCTCCGTCGCAGGCCCTGAATGGCCGTATCCAGTCAGACAGTATGTCTGCCACCTGTATTGGCGAATCGACACACGGGGGCACGTGTAAATGCACAGATCAAGTCTTGTTTACACGCGTCCTTGCGCGGCGTTCGCTGGGCCAGACATCCGACTGTCTAATCACTCCGTAAATGTCGAGTATGCAATATGAAACAGGCACGACCGTCCAATCAAAAGGAGCAAAAACGAGAACGAGATTTAATTTACCGATTGCACAAAATTCTTACTCATGAGTACATTAAAGGCAGCAAACAAAGGCAAAGGCAGAGATACGGTAGAAAGGCGAGCAACCAAACATGGCATCCATACATCCATTTATTCGGTAACATACACCCACAGTGCATCTGAGATGGAAATCGCGAAGACAAGTGTGAGCGAAAACCCAAGTCCATATTCCGAAAAACAGAGAACGGGCAAATCACCCGGAGCCGAAATCAAAATTTATGTACACGAGACAAGAGGGAGAAAAAATAAAAGAAACAACAAAAACCATGTCCATCAACCCTTAGCTCCCTCTTCCTCTCTCTCTCTCTCTCCGATGCGGACAGTCCGTCGTCGCGCACCAACCCCCGAAGCCGTCACCCCGCTTAGTCCTCCCACACCCGTCAGGTTTGCCCACGCCCACAGTCCGTCGTGGCCCGCGTCAACCCCGCGCGTTTGGCACCAGCTCGTCGGGTTGCCCGACTCCTGCTCTACTCACCTCTTACTTCGCTCGTGTGCTGACCCTCTCTTATCGCGCAACCTCGAGCTTCCAACTGCTGGCTAAGAGAGCTAACTAATCGCGCAACCGAAATTTATAGCGTGCATGCATGCGCGAAGAACACGGAATTACCAGGACTTAGGAGGGAGATTAGAGAGGGAGTGCCTGCATTCTGCATGACCGGGCCGCGACGTGGGGGACGTAGCCACTCTCCACGCATCGATCTAAGCATGCAGTCCGTAGCTAAAAACGCAACAAAAGAAAGAGAAGGAGGGCGGGAAAGATGAAGCGCAAGAAGAAAGATACAGTTACAATGGCGCTCGCCCAAAATTACAGTTACACACCCGATTAAGGGCGCCGACTAATCAGAATTCCATTGCAGCCACATAAAGAAGCGCGTAAGCAAAAAGGCGCCGCGCGGCAAAATAAAGTCCTAATTACAAAATTCCTAAATTCCTAACTAATTCGAAAAAGCAAAAGTACAGGTTCCGGAAGGAAAGTCCGAAATTCCGAGAGCCATCGAGGCTCGACAAAATTCGAAAAAGAATTCAAAAAGAAATGTAAAAAAGAACGAAGCAAATTCCCGCGCGATGACGGCCCCCAAAAAGTTCCGAAACCGAACCAAAAAGAAATGACGTCAACATTTATTAACGACGCGCCTGGCGGCGCGCCAGCCATCCGACCAATCAATCACCCGTCCCGGGACACACCCAGCTCCGAACTCAGCCATCCAAAAGAATCGACGCAAAAGACGAAGAAGCGAGGGTACTGATGCAATTTCCCGTTCATCCCAATCTCCCGTAATTGGCCCAACCTTCAAAGCTTAGGACCCCTCATTGCAACCGCGCAGAAAATAGCGCGCTACAGAAAGTGGTTTGTCACAAGGTTGTATAGCTGCTTTCCAAATCCTCTCACCATACCCACAAACCACAGTAGTGAGAACAGGGCTCCGTTAATAACCATACTCCGACCGAATCAAGACAAGTGAGGTGCTTTTCCCCACAAGGTTACTCTGTGGAGCAGTTTCTGTAGGAGGAGATTGTCTTGGTCTCCAGTGCATGACAGTAGGGAGATCTGAACTCCCAAAAATCGCTCAGATTGGTCCTCGTTTATCCTATGCATGCCCCATTGGACTGACATTGTAAATGAAACTGGTAGAAAGAACACTGATTTATGCCAGTTCACCGCTGCCTCTGAGAGCTCTTAGTAGTCCTGTAGGCAGCTTTTCAGAGCTCCCAGGGACTGTGGTGTGTTCTCTGCTACAACGAACAGGTCGTCCGCCAAAGCCTTTGTCTTATAATGATTTGAGCCCACTGTCAGTGGCTGCTACCCCATCAGCAGTATGGTTAGTAGAGCATGGAATGAAGATTGAGTTGACGTGCCAGCGCTGCCAATGGGCATTCGAATCAACAGTACATTTGTGGTGGGATTGCCCAGCGTCGACTCAAATTTGGAAGTGGTGGATCAGTAAATGGAATCAACTATCGAATGCAACTATATCATGGGACAAGATCTGGACCTTATTAGGGGGAGTACCAGACGGTTTCTCGCTGACTGAAGGTTGGGGGTATGTGGCTCAAGTCTTTAGAGCAGTGGTCTGTGCAGTAATATGGCAGAACAGGAATGATCGCGTGTTCAAAGATGAAGAATGGACAAACAAACAGATACGAGCAACTGTCCAACAAGGTATCAGACAGGCAGTGATGGCAGATTGGAGAAGGAAGGTAACAAAGGCAGACAGCACAGCAAGAGGGATCTCCTGGTTCAAGAAGACATGGTGTTGCAATGACACCATTGCCTCCCTTACAGGAGAAGGTAAGTTGGTATTGAAAGAATGGTTATATGATTAATCAGGTGGAAGGAACAACCTGTCCGCTCGGTTGAAGGCTCGGTCGCAGTGGACAGGCAGAGGGTTTCAAGAAGGAGGGAGCGAGAGAGAAATCAATTGTCCGGAATCTCGAGTGGAGATACCTGCCACCGTGTTAGGTGGTATGTAGGATTAGCTAGGTAACAAAGTAGGTTTGAAAGAAGTAGTTGGGTAGGAGTAGGAGTGAGGAGGTAGTTTGGGGAGAAAACTACAATGGGTAGGGGAGAAGGATTTGCAGGCCTTGGGGCATTGTTGGTTCTTCCTATTCTAGGATTGTGAACTTCTTTTAGGAATTGTGTGGCTTTGTAGGCTTTGGTGGCATTTCAATTTTTGTGGGTGGTTGAGGTGAACACTTTTTAGGTATTGTGTGGCTTTGTAGGCCTTGATGACATCTTATTTTTTGTGGGTGGTTGAGGTGAACTCCTTTTAGGGATTGTGTGGCTTTGTAGGCCTTGGTGGCATTGATTGTTATTTCCCAGGGTTGCGGAGCATCAGGACAGTGGTCTAGTGTTGGCCATTCTGTTCCTAGAAAACCTCCCAACGCCTGAAGCGAAACTGGGTAATGCTCCCAGATTTAATTTTCCGGGTTGATTGTTGAGGTATTCCCGGCCTCATGGTTGATTGAGTATAATGAAAGCCTGAAAATGCCCCCCTTTTGTTTATAAAAAAAAAAAAAACAGAGGTTATGAATCCCCCGCAACAAAACCTTTGTGGTCATTTGCCCCAAACGGGGCAAAAATATGCGGCAGGCTCGAAACGACCTTTGCCTGTTATTTTTGCACCTGGCTTGACCCGTATGTCAGGGAAAGCGTTTTAAAGGCCCAACCAGGGTGCAAAATGACTTGAAAAGTCATTTTGGGGCCTACCTGCCCTTTTTAACCCGTTTGGAGGCAAATGAATACAAAGGTTTTGTGGCGGGGGACTCGTAACTTTGCCCGACAACTGATACGGTCACCCTCCAAGATCTGTGTTCTGAATCTGCTTAGGGCCTGCCTGCCGCGGGGCCCGTTATTCTCTCTCTCAAGAGAAAGTCAAAGCAGACTATCACTTGGGCACACACTAGACGCCGGGTAGCATATGCCCAGCCGTGTGTCAAAAAGCCATGCTAATTAATACATTATTAGTGCAGGTTCACACCCCGTCATACAAACGTATGTATGTATTTAAAGAGCCATGCCATGACAATGAATTAATCTTTCTCTGTGTCGTTCCCATGACCTCATAGCCCCTCAGGTCCAAAGGACAAACCGGAATTTCCCCGGATCCCAAAGAGCACAAAAATGCGTCCAGATTCATCCTTGAAATGTCATCTTCAGATCCACTTCTCTCTCTCTCCGGATGACAGGCGAAAATCCACAAATTGTTGTCCTACTAAGTATTTCAATCAAAACAATAAAAGAGACGAATTTGACCCGATCTACCGCAACAATACGGAAAATTGATCAAATAATCATAGGCCCAGAATAGGGGAAGGAGGAAAGGTGCAACCAAGGATTTTTTTTTTTTTTTGTGGTGGGGGGGGGGGGGGGGGGGAAGGTTAACTACGGCGCAGTCACGCTTTCAGTTCTAAATCCACTTCCGGCATCCCGCGAATACAACACATCCCCACCCAACCCTAAAGCTGGGTTGGATACATTCACGATTTTCCTCGCTTTGGGGCAAAATTCACGAACCCGTGACTGGAACGCATTTTAATTTTTAAACTGAAAAAACCTTGACTGCGCCCTTGTTTTCCCTTTTTTGTTTTGGTCTTTTGGTGTAATTAGTTTTTTTTTTTCTTTTTTTTTTGAGATCAAATTAGAATAAGTAAAATAACTAGGGAAGAACAACCTGATAGAACAACACAAACATCATCATCATCATCATCATCATCATCATCATCATCACCACCATCGTCATCATGTTGTCCACGTGGACGAATGCCATCCCTCCACGCGGCAAAACTCGGATATTCCATCGCTGCAAGGATCTTGTTGCTTCTCCACAAATATGTGATGACGTGGCAGTCGTGTGCTGACGCAGCCCACTGTCTTCCGGAGTGAAGTGCTGTCCCACTTTTTCGAATTATCGGATTAATTTATTTTAAGCAGGTCCTATTCCTCGCTCCATCACAGGCCCCTACCTAAGTATATTGCAAACGGAGACCGTTAAGTGTCAGACCGTTGCCGGGACAGTCATCAGTGCCAACAGTCAAAGATTCGTTCCAAAAACAGCTTTCATTCATTGAAAGACATCTCAAAGCCGCATTCATGAACAGGTGTCATTCCTCACTCCATCACCTTCTTCCTCCTTTTCCTTTCTTCTTTCCTGTTGTGATCTGTACATGCGGAGAAATAATGTACATCTATCAATGCTTGTACGAAAATCACTCTATGGTCACTGTTTTCCCCTTCTTCTTCTTCTTCTTCTTCTTCTTCTTCTTCTTCTTCTTCTTTCTTCTTCTTCTTCTTAGGTGGCGCCGCAAGGCGATTTAGGGAGAAGGCCCCTGAGGAAGGCAGCGCAGCCTGGCGGAAACGCGTCCGGGAAGATGCGCGTTTCTTGCTGAGAACAGTACATGCGGAGAAGTAATGATGAGCTGTCGATGCTTGTACGAGAAGTAGTCTATGGCCACTGTTTTCACTATTCTTCTTCTTCTTCTTCTTCTTCTTCTTCTTCTTCTTCCTTGCTCGTTCCTCTTTCTTCTTCTCCTTCTTCTTCTTCTTCCTTGCCTCCTCCTTTCTTCCTCTTCTTTCTTCTTCTTCTTCTCAAAGCCTCACACATAACAGGTCTTATTCTTCGTTCCATCACGTTCTTCTTTCCTTCTTCTTCGGCTTCCTCTCTTTTCCTCTTGCTCTTGTTTCGATTTCTTCTTCTTCTTGATCTAAGACTTGTTTCTTGAACTTTCTTCTACTTCTTTTTGCTCTGCTTTTCTTTTCTGTTATTCTTTCCTTTTCGTCTGCTTCTTCTTCTTCTTCTTCTTCCTTAAGTTCGGATGAGGCTGCTCGAGAACCTGGTACAATGGGTTATTCGTTCCCCTACAGCGTATGCGGCCATAAACTGGGCCCATACTTACGTCGTAATTTTGTCCCCTTTTTTGTCCCTTTTTTTGTCCCTTTTTTTGTCCGTTTTTTACGCAGTAAGGACTTTCACTGTAGATAGCTACTGCTGTATTAATGGAAATTAATTATGGGGGCTTCGTAATTGTCTGCACTACATGTAGCGGAGCCCGGGCGAAGTAGCGTACGCAGTAGCGGTTTTTGAATTTGTAGCTCCTTTTTCAAATACTATCGGCTTTATTAAATTATTTCTGTACAGGCAGGTTTTCTCGGAATTACGTGGCAGCCCAGTCACGGTACTACTGGGCCGCCCCGCTCATTTTGAAAAAAAGAGCAGGAAAAGGAATTACAGCGTACCGAAATTTGAATTTGGGTAGGGCACACGCGACACGTTGTAACTAACGGGCCTCCCGTGCCACGTATTAGGGATCAAGGCTGTGATCCGCGCTGATCTTTTTAGGCCAATAAGAAATCACAGACCGAAGAACGTGGGACTCAACGGTGGAAGTTGTTCGTTGGGAGGATTACTTGCGGAAAGGAATAGATAGCCCTTGCATAGTACCTTGACACGTGAACATGCGGTGAAGGCCGGACTGTAGCAATAGTCGTCGTGTAGTGACTTAGAGGCTTAAGTGGTTTGTCTATCTGACCCCCGTTGAGGGGCCGACACGTAACGGAACATTTAGACGCCGACACAATGTCTACGAGGCAGACTTGTCATAGCCGTAGTCGCTGGGGGGAGTGCCCGTTGGGGAAGAGAGTACCGTGCAGGCTAGTCTTTCGATTCGTTGTACAGTATAAAGGAGGGCAAGGCCGTATCGGCCCTCAGTACTCAGAAGCTTGGGAGGATGGTCGGTGGGCCGCAATGCAGGGTTAAGCGGAAAGCCCCCTGAGGATGATCGGAGCGCAAGGGGATTGTGCGCGTGAGCTGAGACGGGCACGCGTGGCTATGTAATGATGAGCTTTCGAAGCGTGTACGAAAGGCAGTTGGCGACTGTTTTCACTATTCCTCTTCTTCTTCTTCTTCTTCTTCTTCTTCTTCTTCATACTCCTCAGTTTATGTATGCTGCTTGAAAGGTGCTTTGAATGAATGAGAGCCATTTTAGGAAAGATTCTTTGACAATTGTCACTGATCTCGATCCGTTACGTGGCAGACCGTTAAGTGTGCAGCGACAGACGTAATAAGCGTCCGACCAATACCGTCAATCCCTGTCAATGCCTCCGACACCTCCTTCTCTTCGTTTATCGAGAGAATATAAACCGTTCCGTGTTAGGGGAAGAAGAAAAAAAAACACTACGCCAGGGCCGCGAGGTTTTCAAGGGAATCGAAGGGCCTGAGGGCATACTCACACTAGGACTTTTTCGTCTGAGCTTTGGACGTTATTGCGGTCAGATTCATTTAGTCCTGGCTGCAATTGCTGTCAGTCAGGTACATATAGGAAAGTATTACCGTGAGTCTGCCTTAAGAGGAGCCAAAAAATACAACCCAGAGAAGAAGAGGCACAGGTTTTCCCAAGGTGTCTGCTCATATGAGCACCTTTTTTCTTCTTCTTCTTTTTCTTTAACTCGAAATTCAACTTTCAAAAAAAAAAAAAAAAAAAAAATCAACTTTCATTTCATAAACATCAATTTGAGTCCGGCTACCCTGAGAAGAATACAGTACTGACTCCCAGACAGTATCTGGAAAGACTGGATCATCATCCAGCTTAGCTTACAGGACAGGCCTGCAGGTCTTCTTTTAGCTTTTAAGACCCACCAAGTGGCACCAACTCATGGCTGCATACTACGCAGCTACGCTACTACTCCTAAACGAACGACTCAAAAACGTTAATAAGAAGAACTAGACTAACTTTATGCTACCGCGCTACTAATATCATATCAGCATATCCAGCAGACTTGGGATCTGTTAAAAAAAAAAAAAAAAAAAAAAAAAAAAAAAAAGGAGAAGAAAGAAAGAAAGAAAGAAAGAAAGAAAGAACGAAAGAAAGGAAGATCGGAACTGCTTATGCACCTGGCAGGAGTCCTGATCAGTGATTTCTGTAAATATCTGCTTTTTAAATATAAGAGCTCAGCATCCATTCATCATCAAAGGAGAAATTTTAACTAGGCTAAAGTACGGAAATGGAACAGCATGTTCGTTTACTGCTTTTTATTTTTATTTGTAATGTAATAAATTAATATTGGTTTCATCTTTGAGAAACGAATATTATGTTTTCCTGCGGGCCGAGCTCAGTATAAACACCAATGACACCAATGACCTGTTGAAGTACAGACCTAAGTTCGAATCCAGATGCTTCCAAAATGAGAAGGATAGTCATTCATTCTGAATTACCTGGGGCCGGTCAGTTCAATCAGGATTCAGGATGTCCAAAGACCGTCGCCCTCTTTTTTGGGGTGGGGTAAAAAAGGGGCAGGGAAAAAGGAAGGGGGAGAAAAAGAAGTGAAAAAGAATAAAAAGGAAAAAGCATATGTTTACTCAATAATTAGGAAACCCAAGCAGCTCCTTTTTTCTTTTTTTTTCTTTTTTTTAATAAGAAACTTATTTATCTCGTCAAAAGCGAAAGAAAAAAAGTAAGAATCAAAATAAAATACGAATTTACGAAACAATATTCACAAAAGTAACCGAGCAACTTCTCAGCTCTTTTTTTTTTTCTTTTCATTTTCCCCTCCCTCAGGCCTTGGGATTCGCTCCGGCCACACAAAAGAGGGACTTAAGATTTTCTTAAGGAAAAAAAAGAGCCACCAACATCAATTTGTGGTGACAACAACCGAACAGCATCCTCGTCCGCGCAGGTTGATGTCCGTT
>BFEA01000366.1:253598-271281 GCA_003427395.1 Chara braunii | reverse complement strand
AGAGAGAGAGAGAGAGAGAGAGAGAGAGAGAGAGAGAGAGAGAGAGAGAGAGAGAGAGAGAGAGAGGAGGGGGGAGAGGGTGGCGGCAGAAGAAAACACAAGCAATCCAGGACCTGCGAAATGGACGAGAAACCGAGAAAACCCCAACGATCGTGAGGCGTCAAACTCTTTCTCCGATGCGGATGCGGTTCAGAAAACTTTACATTGCACCTATAATCTGCTTAAGACTCTTACAATTACTATTGTTAACTAGACTGCTCAGTTCTGTTGTTATTACCGTTATTATTACTGTTACAGTAATTTACTACTACAGTAAATAATATTTACATATGTAAAAGACCGTCGGTGGCCGTGGGCGAACTAAGGAAACGGCCTCCTGAAGGCAACAGGGAAGAATCTGATGATGACGAAACATCCAAGCGCGAATGCTCACTGTCTAAGAGTCTAGAGGCGCGTTCTGTTCCGTCATTCTGCAGTCCCGTTCAGCCACATGAACGACAAAATGCAGGGTTTATCTGCTGCCCTAGTTAGATCAAACTCAATCTATATTCAATGTTCTATTTTTAGCATGTCCCTCCCTTTTCACTAAGTTAAACATAACAGCCTTCCATCAACAGGGATTGCAATGGTTACCTCCGTGTTCTTCCGCCGATATGCCGTGCAGATTATAACCTGTCCATTTTCTCCCTCCTTCCTCCTCCTCCTCCTCCTCGTCCGGTGCTGCTGCTGCTGCCGATGCTCTCTCCGTTTTCTTCTTCCTTCCTACTCCAGCTCTTCGCCGTCGTCGTCCTCCTCCTCCTCCTCCTCCTCCTCCTCCTCCTCCTCCTCCTGCTGCTGCTGCTGTTTCTACTGCACGTAGTCCTCCTCCTCCTCCTCCTCCTGCTCCTGCTCCTGCTCCTGCTCCTGCTCCTGCTCCCGCTCCTGGCCCTGGTCCTGCTCCTGGTCCTGGCCTTGGTCCTCCTCCTTGTCCTCCTCCTTGTCCTGCTCCGGCTGCTCCTGCTGCTACTGCTCGTCTTCCTCCTCCTCCTGCTCCTGATGCCGCTTCTGCTTCTGCCGAGACTGCTGCTGCCACCGTATGCTCCCTCTTTCTCCTGTTGTAAATGAGCACGACAGAACGGTTACAGCGGACGCGTTGAGATGTAGACATATAGTTTATTCAAGTTTTATCCTCCCCGAAAAATTGGACCTGATGAGTGCCACCCATTGTCTTCTACTTCTCTCCTGCTTCCTCTTGTTCTGCATCTCGAGCTGCTTGGCTGTCTCTGTCGCTGTCGCTGTGGCTGTTGCTATTGCTGTGGCTATCGCTGTGGCTGTCGCTGTTGCCGTTGCTGTTGCCGTTGCTGTTGCTGTTGCTGTTGCTGTTGCTGTTGCTATACTGTCGCTGTCGCTGTCTCTCTCGCTTTTGCTGTTGGTGTTGCTGTTGCTGTTGCTATTGCTGTTACGGTTGTTCATGCCGCGGCGGCCCTGCTGTCATCTCCCTCTGCTTACTGATCTGCCGGATCACACGACAGCAGACCTTACGATACGATATAACACAACGCACCCGCATTTTGGCTGTTCCTGACTGGAAATATAGCTTGTGTGCATTCATTATGAGGGTCACCGTAGCGGGTTATGTTCGGGGGACGGGGGTATTAGTAGTAATTGTTGTTGTTGTTTTTCTCCATATATAAAAGCGAGCAAACCGGGTTACAGCTTGGCAGCAGGCACGAGTTATACCCGCCCAGAGCCGTAAGCGGGATAGAACGAGGGAGATGCCGTACGAGAAGCGGCTACGTATCCGGTTTTTTTTTTTGTTTTTTTTTTTCTACATGTCCAGCTTTTTTTTTTTTTTTTCCTGTTTTATTTCAAAATTTTGCTCTCTGCATTTTCACACCCGCCGTGCAAGTATACTTTTAGTCTTTTTTTTTTTTTTTACTATAGTCTACAACAAGAATTCCGAAAACTGGAATTTCAAATTTTGATCAGATGCTCGTGGGATTAAACGGTCGGCTAGTAAACCCCTACGGGTGAGTCCTCCGCAGATACCTTCGTCTCGTCTTCTCCGCTCGTTTCCCCGTTGCGTCCGCCGGCGCTGGTGACTCCTCGCAAGCGGAGCGCCCCCCTCCCGCTGGTTCCTGAAGCGGCGCCGGATATGGCGGATGAAGTATGCGGCGGAAGCGGCTGCCGTGCTCCCCCCCCTTCCGAAGTTGTCAAATCCTCCTCCCGGTTCCCCTTGGGGTGCAGTTCGTAAGATCCCGCGGAGGGATCGGGATGCGGCCACGTGGCGGGGCGCCGCAGCACAATGCTCACCAAGTCCTGCTCAGCAGTGGCAATGGAAGGGGGGGAGGAGATGTTTCCCGCCTTCTGCTCATCAGGAGCCTCGATAAAGGCGCGCCATGGGGCAGTCGTCCTCACAGTAGCACCCACCTTCCCGTTGTCGCCCGGGCCGTTGGAGGAAGGATCGGAGTCCTTCAGCACCGCCACGATCAAAACAAGAAGGACGAACAAGACGCACATAAAAAGAGCAGCCAAACCCCTTCTCGCGTTTCGCTGCCAATATAGTGTAATCAACTCCATCAGTCCCTCCATCTCTCTCTCTCTCTCTCTCTGTGTGTGTGTGTGTGTGTGTGTGTGTGTCGCGTACGCAGAGTGTCGATTTGGTTCTAGTATTTAGTGTGTGTGTGTGTTTGTGTCGCGTACGCAGAGTGTCGATTTGGTTCTAGTATTTATAATAAACTATGTAGAAGGACTCGTCCAACAGCATACGCTCAGTTGGTAAGGCTCGCAAGTGGCATTAAGGAGGTCATGGGTTTAATCCCCCTTAGCCTCGTGCCTTCCTGGGCTTACTTGGCACCCGCTACCCAAGAGATAGATCACAGGATCCCCCTATCGGCATCAAGGAGAGTCTACTATGTTTGTAGGGGAGGGCCTGACGGGAGGCACGGGGGATTGGTCCGCTTTTTTGGTGCTACCAGACCACTGGATCCCCCGATCGGCATCAAGCAGAGTCTGCTATGTTCGTAGAGGAGGGGCCTGAGGGGAGGCACGGGGGATTGGTCCGCTTTATCCCTGGTGCTATAGGCCGTCCCCTGGCCGGTATCCTGCAGGCTCGAGGGGCCGTAAAAACACGGCTCTGGTATGCTACGGGTTTTCCCGTATGCCTATAGGTAGGAGTAGTGGTAGGTAGGTAATGTGAGGAAAAAATTGAGAGAAGAGTATAGTTAACCTACAGATTCCAGTTGTATCTACTTTTGTTTGCTCTTCGGCCCACGGCACTGTCTTGTAGCGTTGTGGTGTGTTGTCTGGACAAACAGCTGTAGTAAGGACGGGTCTGGAAGGGCGACTTGGGGCATAGCTCTGCTACTCACCGAATGTGCAAAGTGAGAGTGAATCTTTGCTAGAACAATGGACAGATACGGTGGCATTTTTTCTTTTTTTGGCGCATGTCGTGAGTAGTGGAGCGAGGCCCTTGAAAAACCTTCCTCTAGGGTCGGATCCCACACTACTTGCAGTAAGTAAAGCAGTAAAAGAAACCAAAAAGATGGAACGGGAAAGAAAAATTGCATTCCACACACCCGTGCCGTTTGTTTTGGCAAATGTAGCATCCTAGCCAGCCAGGACGAGGAGAAAATACACACTCACACTCACACACACACACAAAAAAAAAAAAAAAAAAAAAAAAAGGAAAACAACCTTCCATCTTCTTAGAGGCAGGGTACGGGTTCACCACGTGCCACAAGGACAAACATTTCCACTTTCATCTGATGGCAGTGCTGGCCCCTACTCGTGCGGAAAATGGTGCCATACCTAATTTTGCCAGAAAGAAGGCCGGAGGGGACACAGTCCCATGAAGGGCCACACTACCAGGCGTACTCTCTGTCCGGAGACGGCAGCGCTCTGGGTCGGCAGCGAGGTGTGGGATTCGGGGTGTGGGGCAGAATGATGTCTTCTTCTATGATCCCTAGGTTCGGAAATCGCCCTCAGCTTCGACAAGGGGCTATGTCTCCCTGTGGAATACCAGGGAGCAGGGCGATTCCAACTCCTCCTACAACAGATCCTACAACAGAATCTACAAGAGTCAAGTAACAACGAGTGCAGTGTGAACACGATGAAGGGAGCTACAAGAGTCAAGTAACAACGAGTGCAGTGTGAACACGAAGAAGGGAGAGAGAGTCTAGTACGGGACAGCGGGCACATCCAACAGGGGCACCTCTGGAGGCAGTGGGTGGGCACATCCAGCAGGGGCACCTCTGGAGGCAGTGGGTGGGCAGCCCGTGGTGGTGGGACTGGTGTTGGGAGGAGCACGTGAGAACTACTGTTGACTATCTCAACTGGGAGCCTGAAGACCTGAAGCTCGACGGTTAGCGGTGCCACCAATGGGAGTGGGATTTCCTCTGGTGGTGGTGGGAGCATCTCCGTTGGAATCAAGGGCGCTGAGCATCAACCAAGCCACTCTCTACCACAAAATATTTAGAGTGCATTCACCTAGCCATATTTTTTTGCTAAATACTCCTTAAGAGTGGCTTACTTCATGACTGTCATACAGGATAATATTTGGAAATACTTTCCCCCTATTTCAAGCTCTTCCTGCTATGTGCTTTGGTGTCACTGGCAACCTTGATCGTATTTAGCCATTAGTATTCTGTATCTGGGCATATGCTTCGTTTGGTGCACTCTTCCTTTGTCATTCTTATATGCAAAACCTTGTGTAGTGCAACAGTATTTTACTCATACTCTGCATTGGGTCGTAAGGCTGGATTTAGGAAACCCTCCATCCCTATTCCCATATCTGAGCCCTGGTATAACATAATAATTCCAAAATTGCTCGCAACTATCTCACCTAATCTCACCTAATCTAGAGGCTATTTCAAGGACTGCGGGTTCTCGGCTTTAGTTCTGGTTGGTAAATGTGGAAGGTTGGGGGTTGTTTGTAGAAGGCAACGGAACTATTGGAGGTGGTGGGAGACCTAACTTGAATAGTTGTGGGAACGTTGCTTACCTACTAGGGCACGACTAAATAGCATTTAGCGGTCAAGAGAGCAAACTTGGGTTGCACCCATTGAGATCTAGGGTGCCTGGAAGATGGCAGTTCCTACAGAGATCCAAGGGTGCAAGGTGGGAAACCTCGTCTCGGCAACCAATGCTCCCCACTGCTACTAGCTGCACTGTCGGGCCGGTATTGGTGCTGTCTTCCTTCGGTGGAAATTACTTGATCTGCTCGTTGGGCGAATCCTTTTCTGGAGCTTTCCAGATTCCTCTCTAGTTCAAAATCTGTTATTTGGCTTTGTTCATTAGGGTTTAGTCATACCAAGACTATTATAATTTCAAATGGCCGTCTGCCTTTTTCTGGCCACCTACATAGGCTGGACTCATAGGCTTGCTACAGATTTTTCGAACATGGATCTTGAATTGGTGATAGCTGGTTTCTCAGCTCTGGTACTCCACGCTCGGAAATGCATTTGAAACCGTTTTAGGTTGCTGGACACGTATTCATACCTTTTTACTGTGCTTCAGGGGATTTTTTTTTGAGAAGCTTCTTTGAGATAACAGAGTGAGAAAATGGGACACTGGACCCGGTTTCCAGTTCCGCCGAAGCTGGGTAATGGCCCTAGTATGTTCATCGGGGTTGAATTGTGAGGTCCCCGGGCTGTTTTTTGTAATAAAGGTTATAAAGGTGACCAACTTCTCAAAAAAAAAAAAAAAAAAAAAAAAAAAAAAAAAAGCCAGAAAGTACTTACCGTACGTAGTGAATTTTGCCAGAAAGTACTTTCTGTAAGTAGTGTGGGATCCGTCCCTTGCTGTAGCTGCCGTGAAAAATACACAGAAGGACGGCTGAACTTCCTCCACCGGGGTGGCCTCGAGCTTTCGGCTGCCGCTGTGCCCGCTGAATTAGCCCTAGTTTTTGCTTCAGGCAACACGGCCAGTTCGCCTGTGCGCTGCCTTTCACTGCTCCGCCATACAGTCTTTCTCCCTCGTAGGTCAACCCTAACTCTGGCCTCAATTCGCCGCCCGCAGGGTAGTGTGAACATTGTGACTAGAGGCGTGCTGTGGCGATGTGGAGGTTCATGATCACTTTTTTTCACGAGTCATCTGTTATATTGGAGGGTGTGGGAACGATGGTTTTTCGTGAAGCTCGTCCTATCGTCTTCATCCGAATAGACGGCAATGCAGACCAAATACGGATATAATGACCGGGCGCTCTATAAGGGTGAAGACGGTAACCCTGTCCTAGAGTGGACAGGGGGCCGGTATGCATTAGCGCCAGGGCTTCCTCCGACAGCTCCTGTAATGAACGCTAATGAACGCGTCAAGCATAGGGCCAGATCCCACTGGCAAAGGGGATTGGAATAAGTGTCTGAATCTGGACGTGTTCCACACAGAGATGCAGAAAATTTGATCAATAACAGTTTTTTGCACCTCTCCCCAAATTCACACACTTATTCCAATCCTGTTTGCCAGGTGGGATCTGGCCCTATGATGTCTGGATGCCAGCCTGTAAGTGTTGGACCTTATACACTCGGGAAGCCCCTCTTCCCTTGGAGAGTAGAGTTCAAGGGTTGGGCTCCTCTCTCACCATCTGGTGGCATCTGAAGGCAAACGTGTGCTCATATGGAGCAGAGGTTTAGCCCCCCGATTCTTTTCTGATTGGTCTTCAGCTTCAGAGGCCTTCCACGGCAGCATGGCCGAATATGGGAAGGATCTGACGTTGAATTTCGGGAAGACTTTCATACACGAGCGGGGATCCGAGAGACTAGATGGGGACGGGAATAGTGGCAGTGACGTGACGTCGCCTGGTCGTCGGCTTGTGGTAGAGTGGAGTGCGGCATCAATGGAATGAAGCTGACTTTTTATAGGCAGCGCTTGCCCTGCCGGGCTCTACAGCTGTGTGAGAGCTATGGTGACAGTGCTCCAGCATAACATAAGCCCTTGAGTGGGTTAGGGAGTGCCTCTCTACTTGTACTCTGGAGCATCCTGGCAGCCCCTACAGTCGACCTAGAACACCGAGAACACCGAGAACACCGAGAACACCATGTGCTAACACCATATACCTACGGTGACAGTCCGCAAGCATAACCTAAGCCTTTCAGTGGGTTGGGCTGTGCCTCTATACTCGTACTCTGGAGCATCCTGGCAGCCCCTACAGTCTAGTGATAACACCATACACTAACACTGTATACCTGTAAGATTCATAAATCCTCTAGGGGGGAGAGAGAGAGAGAGAGAGAGAGAGAGAGAGAGAGAGAGAGAGAGAGAGAGAGAGAGAGAGAGAGAGAGAGAGAGAGAGAGAGAGGGAGAGAGAGAGAGAGAGGGAGAGAGAGAGAGAGAGAGAGAGAGAGAGAGAGAGAGAGAGAGAGAGAGAGAGAGAGAGAGAGAGAGAGAGAGAGAGAGAGAGAGAGAGAGTAGTGTGCAGCAAGCTTGCATCCAACAGCGGCGTCCCGGGGGCAGTGGGAGTGTGACCGGTGGTGGTTAGAGAGAGGTTGGGAGGAGCACAGGCATATGAAGTGCTAGTCACTGTAAACTGATGTATCCGACCTAGCTCCAACCTAGATTCGTTTATACTTCGAAGCCAGGGGAGGTGCGAGGGGTAGGTCGTTTATACTTTGAATCCAGGGGCGGTGTGTGGGGTCGGATTAGCAATACTTCTCTGTGGTCTTCGATGTTTCTGTGCCTCGCCATCCCAAGGTCATGCCTTCTTGAAAATTTGAAAGCACCCTGCTTAAACCACCTGTACCTTTCTCAGCTATCGGCCGCGGGCCCTGCGCGCAAAGCTTTGCAGGCGTATCTGGCCGCCGCCACCAACCTAGTGCAGCCTCTGTGTTAAACCGCGCCCGTTTGTTTTTCAAACGGGGAAAGGTACTGATGGTTTAGCCTCTGCTGGTGATTACGGAAACACAGTACTCCTCAAATTTTCATCTAGGTGAGCCCAGTATACCTGGCTCCCTTGTTCCCTTGCATGGTCGACCCTCCATAGCGGTCACCCCTTAGTTGAGCGTTACCCGCCCTGATGGTCTATCTGTTAGGGTAATTGGTTCTGTTCGCTCCCAGTTCCCTATCCTCATTGAGCCTGATGACATGTGTTTTCCCTGTCACTATGTGTGGATGCCCTTAGGAGTTTTTGACCCCTAGGCTGCATTCACCACCCTCAAAGACCATCCCACCCTTTGGTTTACGACACACTTCTCATGTGACATATGGTTGTCTTGTGATTGCTTTGTTGCTCTCAGACTGAGGCTACTGCCTCTGACATTTCTAGGATTTAGYTGTTCTGCTTTTGYTGTTCTTAGGACTTATACACTAGTCAGCTGTTACCAGACCGAGGCTACTGCCTCCAACATTCTAGGATCTAGTTGTCACTACTTTCTGCTTTCCTAGGACGTGTATGCTAGTTAGTTACTTTCTGCTGGCGGGTGCATTGGTGAGGCCGAATGGCATCATCGTAAACTCGTAGTGGCCGAAGCGCGATCGAAACGCTGTCTTCGGCTGGTCGGCCGCAGCGACGCGGATCTGATGGTAACCGCTACGAAGATCAATCTTCGTAAAGAAGCGGTTGCCTGCTAGGCGGTCGAACAACTCATCAGAACGAGGCATGCGGTAACTGTTCTTAACCGTGTAGCGGTTGAGACCGCGATAATCGATGCAGAGACGGAGAGTTCCATCCGCTTTGCGAGCAAAGAGGACAGGTGCACCCCACGGGGAGTTGCTGGGTTTCATGAAACCCAGTCTCAGGAGCTCCTCAAGCTGACGCTTGAGTTCGGTGGCCTCGGGGATCGAGAACCTGTAGGGTGTCTGGTGGTGAACACGATAGTCAGGCACAAGCTGAATGGAGTGCTCGACGTCACGCATCGGTGGGATGCCGGCGTACGAGAACGACGATGGGAAAACGCCGTGGTACTCTCGGATAAGGTCACGAACTGCGGGCTCCAGGTCAGCCGTATATCGTGCGAGTTCCTCAGCGTCAGCGTCAGCGCGCGACGRCGGGGTGGACTCGACGGACTGCGGAGGGACGAAAGTAGAGATGAGAGCCCTGGAGATAGAAGGAGGATCTGGCTCCAGAGCGAGGAGATCGGCGTCGGGATAGGGTGGATCATAGTGTAAGAAATCCGTCACGTTCACCATAAAGAAGGTGACGTCGTCCTGTCGGATGAAGTGGGGGAACTGCCAAGGCGAAGTGACAGTGATAGAAGGAGATGGTGTTGGCACAGAAGGCTCCGGGAGAGGAGGATTGGGGTGTGGTGTCGCAGTGGTACCTATGAAAGGTATGCGATACGTCTGTCCACACTTCGTTTTGAGAACGAGAGTGTTGGTCACCCAATCGGCCTCGGTGCTGTGGAACCGACGAGACCACGGAGTGCCGAGAATGAAGTCGTACCCCGTCTCCATCACATCAAAATGTGCAGAGGAGCGGTGGCGACGAGACGCCAGGGAACGATCAGTCGGCTCGAGAGTGAGGAAGAAAGGGAGGTCGGTGATCGTCTGATCAAAGAAGCGCTGGGTCTTGTCATCCCCTAAGGTAACGGAGATGGGAGTCGGAGACCCTGTCGTGGGTAAGCGAGCTTCTTTCACCACGCGTGGGTGAATGAAGTCGCCCTGAGAACCGGAATCCCACAACTCGGAGTACACCCTCGTGGAGGTCCCGAGTCATACTGGGATGATCGGGAGGGTGCGATCAGGGTCAGAGAGGATGGTGAGAAGGCGACGCAGTGCAACGACATGGAGGGTGAGTCGCTCCTGACGAGCCTGAAGCATGCTCAAGTCCAGAAGAGAGGACACAACGTCCTCGAGAGTCGCGAGCTGCTCGCTGCAACGGGCTGAGCGAATGGCTCGACGCGTCGGTAGTCGCGGCGGGGAAGGAGGGGAGACGGTGGTCTGCGGAGGCGCAGACGGTACTGCGACAGAGGGCTGAGTACACTGTGTCGAGTCCTGCGATACCTCAACTCCAGTAGCGAGAGGGGCGAACCGCGACAGAGATGTCGGGAAACCCACTACTGAGGAGGGCGCAGGTGTACACTTCACCGTGGCTAGGAGGCGCCGCGGGGATGCGAGGCGCCGGGGGGGGACTGAGCACGACGCTGACGGGAAAGGTCAGCGTAGTGGCGGTCAAGGGCGGTGGTATAAGGGCACCGCGAGGAGGTATGACCGTCCTGACGGCATCGCAAACACCCACGTCGGCCCATAATAGCCGCGCGCTCCTCGGCGGAAAGGACAACGCGAGAAGGAACAGAGGTCTGAGGGAGGTCCTGCTGAGGGACCTCGGGGGGCGACGCGCCAGCGTGACCAGGGCGGTTGCGTGCCCGGGAAAGGGTGGAGAGGATAAGCTGGAGGCGCTCAGCCATAGGGAGAGTAGGGTCCTCCTGGTGGTGCTGGACGGCATCGCCAAGGTCGAGGTCATCGCTATGATCACCCTCTGGCGACGACGGGGCACCAACGTCCTGCGCCCCATACTCGAGCGCGCTGAAGCGGCGCGAGAAGTGGCGGCCCTGCTGCGTGGAACAGCGGGAGCGACCGCGGAAAGAGGAACGGCGCTGGGAAGTGCCGTGAGAGGAGGAGGAGGCGTAACCCGTGCGCTGAGGCTGGGAGGAGGAGGCGGGGTGAAGACGGGCTCGCATCCGCTTATGGTTCCTGGCGGCCTCGTAAGCCTGCGGGGCCGATGTGAACTCGTACCACCATAGCTCGGAGCGGTACTCGAGCGGGAGGCTGGCCAAGAAACGATCGATAAGGGTAGCCTCGGGAAGAAACGCCACGTCACAAACGAGGCGGGCATCCTGAAAGACCTGAATGTGGCGATCCAGGCCGGCAGCGCCACCAGAGCCGGACCAGCGTGTAGTGACGACACACTCGAAGGCGTCAGTCACGTCATATCGGGTTCCGAAGCGATCCTCGAGGAATGCCTGGAAATCCATGAAGGTCGGAGTCCGACCCTCACGCAGGGAGTAAGCATAGAAATCCTCCCAGGAGTCGAAAGGAGCACCACGCAGGCGCGTGGAGAGGTGACCCACCCACGTGTCGGGTGTGGCGCCCATGAGTTGGAGCGTGCGGGTGGCAGACTGCAGCCACCTAGACACGCGTATGTATGCCTGTACCGTCATACAAGGGAATGTCCGACAAGCGAATGAGTGGTGCGCCACCATTTTGGCGGCGAGGGGAACGGGAAGCAGGGGACTGAGCTACGGCGGAATAAGTTGGCGCAAGTCCTGGAGGGGGAGGCGCAACTGACTGTACGCCCGGGCTGCATGGTGGAGCGGCGGGGGAAACAGCAGCAGGCTGCGCAGGAGCTGCGGTAGAAGAGGTCGCAGCAACCGAGGGGATGGGGAGGAGGTAGGATGGAGATGGGTAGGGTGCAGGGCGAGGGAAGCGAGCCAGCATGGAAGGAAGAATAGAGGACGAAGGGGGTGCGCCGGAAGGCGCGGCCACCTGTGAGGGTGGGGGTTGGTGAAGGCGTGAGAGGGCGAGGTCGGCCCGGAGCTGGGCAATCGCGTCCTCGAGACCTCGAACGTAGGTCGAGCGAGGTGTGGCAGGAGGAGACACACGAGCGGCGCGAGGCATCCCACAAGGGGKAGAGACAGATGGCGCTGCGGTCGTGCGAAGAGGGGGGAGAAGTGGGGCATCCGAAAAAGTTGAGACCATGGTAGCGGGTTGTGGTCCCGTGGCCGTCGTGACCGGAATCTGGGCGGGTGCGCCTATGGACTGAGGGAGGGCCTGGCTCGTGGCGGCCATCGTGCTAGGGGCGTGGACAGTCACCAAGATGGCCGGGTCGGGGGCGGCGGAGGAGGAAGCTCCGCCGTGGCCACCCTGTCGGAGGACGGGGAACCCGGACTGGGAGCCAGGAGATGGAGGACACGCAACATCCTGGAGTTGCTGCACGCCGGCGGCAAGGGTCGCCACCTGCGCCTGTAAGGGCCCGAGGGTCGCGAGTTGCACCTGGATGTGCGCAAGGGTTGCGAGTTGCGCTTGGATGGGCGTAAGGAGGGAGGTGAGGAGGGTGTGCAGATCCCTCTGGGGCTGATGGCCCTGGTCCGCCGGCACGGGTGTGGAGCCCGATGCCGTGGCCATCGCCGTGTCGGCGGCGTGTGACACACCGTCGGCCATGGGGAGATGACGGACTGCACTGGAGGGGGCCAGAAGAGGTCCGCGTGAGCAGAGGGCGTAGGGGGAAGTCCGCGGTAGAAAGCGGCGAGCGGCGCTAGCAAGGCTAGCACGGGCGTCGTCGAAGGGGGAAGGGTGGTTCGGGTCCAGGGTGACCGAAGAGGATGGGGAAGTAGGGGGGTTTTGAAGAACCCTAAACCCTACAAAAACCCTAAGAAAACCCTAACCGAGGTTTAGGTGGTTAGGGTAGGGTACCGGTGACCTAATCAAGAAAGTATAAGAGCAAGCATAGGGGGGGGAAGGCGGGAGAAAAATAAATAAACAGCGAGATTTCGAGAGAAAATAAAAATAAATAATAAAATAAATAAATAATAAAAATAATTAAAGAAATAAGTAAAAAAGTGTGAAGGGAAAAAAATAATATTTATTTATTTTTTATTTTATTTTATTTTTTGAAATTTTTCGGCAGCACTTCCCTACCCCCCACGAGGTCAAGAATGTGCCAAGGGGGAAGGAGAGACCAAGATGAGCACACTAGGTCTCAAGATGCCGCAAATAAAAAAAAATTTCAGAAAATAAATAAATAAATAAATAGAGAAGCAAAGAAGTGGATGAGGAGGTGGGGAGGAATGAAGTATCTAATTTGTCAAAAATTTTGGCAGCATTTCGTTACCGCCCATGGGGTTGAAGTGTGCCAAGAAGACTAAGTAAGGGAAAATCAGAAAATTTCGGCAGCACTTCGTTACCCCCACGGGGTCAAAACGTGTGCCGAAAGCAAGAAAGACTAACACCTAATCAGATTTAGGGTTGCCGTGAAGAAAATCGAATTTTCAGAATAAATAGAAAAATAAATTAAATAAATCAGAAAATGAGAAAAGAAGGTGGGAAAGAAGATATTTCGAATTTTTGGAAAGAGAGAAAAGATAAATCAAAAGGAAGATAGAAAAAAAAAAAACAGAAAAATTCGAAGTGGGGGGAAATGGGAATGAAAAAGTGAAGGAGAAAAGAAGGAAATAGGTGGGGGAGGGAAAAAGATGAAGTGGGAGGTGGGGGGATGAGGTGGTGGTAGTTGGGGGAGAGGAGGGTTGGGGAAAGGTGGAGAGAGATCAAGAAGGAAGGAGAAAAGAAGGGAAGAAAAGGAGAGATGAAGAAAATAGAGTAAAAGAATGGGTGGTGGGAGAAAGGTGGGGTGGGGAAGATAAAAGGAGGAGAGAAAAGATGCAGTAGAAGGTGGGGGAAAGAGAAGGGGTGAATAAGAGGAGAGAGGAGAGGTAGGGAGAGTGGGTTAGTAGAGGGAGAGGGGAGAAGGGAGTGATACCTGGCCCTTGGTGTCTCCAAGGGCACAAGGTACACCAAGACCAAGAGGGTCTTGGTCTTCGCTGCAACAGCCAGTTGGAGGAGAGAGGGGGCTGAGGTCTTGATCAGCCCCCAGCACATAGTATTCGTAAAAACCTCACAAAACCAAAAAACCTAACATTTTTTATAGAATGAAAAAGTAAAAGTCTAAATTTTATTTTTGGCACATAAAAGAGAGCGTTTTTAACTGTTTTCCGAGAAAGAAGGCAAAAAAACTGGCAGAAAGTCCAGCGGTTCTCAAAATGTGCAAAAAAATCTTTTCCAGCAAAGATCACGTTATAGGACTATAAGTCGTTCTTAGTAGATTGACAAAAAGCATAGCTCAAACAAGACAATCTGGAAGGTCCTCAAGGCGAACTCGAAAGATGTTAAAAAAAACAGTTTCAGTGAATACTCCTTTATAGAACTATAAGTCGTTTTCTGGAGTTTGGTAAAAACCAGATTTAGGGAAATCGAGTTTATAGAACTATAAATTAATATAACTCTATTTTAAAGATAACTATAAAACCCTTGTCAAAAAATATATGTTATGTAAAAGAAGAATTCAAACAACTTTTGCCTGGGAGACATCTTCAAATTATTAGCCAATCATAATTTAAAATAAAAAAATAGAAAATTATTTAATAAAAAACACAAAAAAATAATATATTTGTCCATGTATGAGAGAACATATCCAAGCAAATGTATTCGTGAACAGGAGAGCATGTGTGCATGTTTGGGAGACCCCCGAATAGGCTCGTCGTGCTACATACCTTATAGAACTATAAATATGATTTTTTCAGATAAACAAAAAATTAGGATAATTCGGTGCCTGAACAAACGGTGCTTTGCAAGGTAGTGATTTTTTGTTAAAAACCTTGCTTCTCTCCTCATCACTTCTAGTAGTTCTGAAAAAGTACTTTCCTATTCCTTTTTTACGGTTAATTTACTTCACATAAGATTTTGTTCGTGTAGGAGGCCTGAAAAATGTACTATCAGAATCTTTAAAAATTTTCGTGTAAACCTAACAATTTTTTTTGTTAGGTTTTCACGAATACTATGTTCGTGCAGATGTGCAGATCTAGGGCCTGGTGTGTGAGCAGACCCTCACCACTGTAGAGCAGCCCCCTTGAGCAGGGGGGTCTTCAGTTCACAGTAGCTGTCACTTGGCACGACAGCAGCATCCACGGCGGGGGGGGGTGAATAGCAGCTTGCTGTTGCTGCCCTGCTGGCCGCTGCTCGCTGGCGGGGGGGGGTAAATAGCCAGCACGGGACCTCTTCAACACGAGTGCGCCGCACTACAGCACCATGTACACTCTGTGGCGAGTGTGTTAGCAAGGTGCTTACGCATGCGCATGGCTCAACAGCCACTTGGATTCAAACCCCAGCAGCAGCCGTTGCATCCCGGATCTTGATAATATAAATCCGGGAGTGGGGCGGGGCGGGGCAGCAGGGCAGCGTGGGCGCGTGGCACGCGCGCGTGTGCGGCGGCCTTGGCCTTGGCCTTGGCGTGCACGTGCTCGTCGTGGCGCCTCTCTGCAAGCGTCACTTTTTCCCTGCGTTTTCGCTGAAAAACGGCTGAGCGCGTGGCGGCCTTGGCCTTGGCCTTTGCGTGCACGCACTCGTCGTGGCGCCTCTCTGCAAGCGTCACTTTTTCCCTGCGTTTTCGCTGAAAAACGGCCGAAAAAACCGAAAAAACCCGCTGCTCGGGTTTTGCTGTATTTCCAGCTGTGCGGAATGCTGGACAACTGTGCGGGGTGGTGGGTGGGAGCGGGGACCATTCCCGCTCCGATACCAATGTAGCGGACCCACCAGGTGTGGTGCTCCGCTAGTGGTAGAGATGGAGATGAAGGAACAAGGGGGGAACGAGATGGCACAACGCAGCTTCCCATGCAAGACTCCAACGCACGTACTCCAAAATGTGCAACTGAAGAATAATCGCGAAACAGACAACTGCTGGGGTATACCCCAGCGGACTGACTGGACTGGACTGGACTGGCTGGTACCGACAGAGGTACCGGCCTGGACTGGATTGGACTGCCCCCGAATAGAACACAGGCCTGTGAGAACAGGCCAAGGGGCTGGTCTCACAGGCCAACCATAGGTCCGCTACACTCATGGTTCGACAAGCAAGGTGAGAAGTAGTTCTTACCCAAGCTACATCAGCAGTGGATGAACAGTGGCAGTATGAGGGGTTCACTCGTCACAATTCTGTAATGATGATGAAATAGAATTTTGAGTTTTCAGATCTCTGTTGTGTTTTTTAGGTAAGTTTACCCCTTTTTGTCCTGTTGAAGAAGAGAGAGCCCCGAATCAGGTTAGTTCCATTCTAATATGATCTTAGTTTAGTGACCGCTTGATGTATATGCCAGAGACAGGAGAATCTCTCTCTCTCTCTCTCTCTCTCTCTCTCTCTCTCTCTCTCTCTCTCTCTCTCTCTCTCAAGCACGCGGCATGCCGTCATCGTCGATGATGGCTATGGCCATTGTGCAGCACAGGTGAGCAGCGTACACAACAGGAAACGACTGGCCTTGCGAAAGTGGTGGGCGGGTAGGAAGGGCGTTCGGGTAGTAGGGTGTGAGAGAGGGGGGGCGAGCTGCGGTCGTTCGTGCCATTGCTGCAACGGCCGATCGACCACTATGGTGCCACCAACGACCGCTTTCGCCCCGCCGCCAGCGATGTGTCCCAAACACACACTTGCCATGCACTCAAGAAGACTATGGCTAGTGAGGCAATGGACACCGACGACAATAGGCAGTTTTGTTGTAACTATGGAGAGCGGCACTACGGAGGCAGTGCAAGTGCTACGGTTAGTGGTGGGAGCGCTAGTACCTCGTAGGCTCATAGTCAACATAAAAGTGGTTAGCATAGCAGGGTAGCATAAAAGTGGTGGGACCGGCCGGGATGGCGGGTCGTCAGGATCAACACGGAGGGTTGAGGAAGGAGGAGATGGAGATGGAGATGGAGATGGAAGGGACAGCGGCGCACAGCGCAGCTCCGACGCAGACTCAACACACACGTACTCCAAAGTGTGCAAATGCAGATGAAATTGAATACAGACTGCAGCTGGGGTATATTGCAGTGCACTGATTGCACTGGACTGGATTGGCCTGGTACCGACAATGGTACTGGGCAGGACTGGACTCGACTGAAGCAGCACACGGCCTATGGGGTCAAGCCACGGCCTGATCCTTACGTGACACCCCAGGCCGCGGACCCTGCTGTGACGAACCACTTTCTGAAACTGCGCGACTTTCTGCACGAAGCTGCTTAGGGGAATACGACGGATCGAAGGGGTGAGCTGTGGGAAGATGGGTCGGTCAGGTTAATTGCATGGATGCCCTCGTTTCTTTTTGTTTTTGTTGGAAGTTGTCAGATCGGTGTCGGGAAAATCCCTTGCCAATGGTTGGGTAGCCGCGCCTTGGGGAGCAACTGTACCATAACTTTTTCTTTCCTTTCTTGTTCTGCTGTGAGCGCTGGGAATTTTGGCGTGATCATCGCGCGGGAATATCATTTTTGAATTTTCAACTGATGTCGAGCCCCCACGGACTCTCGGAATTGTTTTTCTTTTGCCTGTTCGGAATTTTCTTTTGCTAATGGGACTTAGACTAGGAATTTCGGTACTCTGAATTTTGTTACGCAACGGTTGTGCGCATCTTGCTGCGGGGGGAACTGGGCTCTAACTAGATCGCGCCCTTAATCTTGTGCAAATGTCGCTTTTGGCGGGCGCGATTGTAACTGTATCTTTCTTCTTTCGTGATTTTCTCGTATTTGCCCGCCTTCTTCTTCTTCTTTGTCTTGCATGCCTGATGCTCCGTTCTAATTGGCCTGAGTGCTTACATGACCGGAACGATGCGTGGAGTGAGGCTACGACCCCCACGCCGCGGCCTGGCCATGCAGGTGTAGGCACTTCCTCTCTTCTCCTCTTGTCCACCTGGGTTTAATCCCGTACCTTTCGCGCACGCATGCATGCTATAAACTTCGCAAGGGCGATTAGTTCACTCTCTAAGAATTTCGAGGTTAGCGCGATCAACGAGGGTCGACTAACAAGCAAGTTGGAAGGTTAGTGAGTGCGAGAGTTGAGCGATCCGATGAGCTGGTGTCAGGTATGCGGGGTTGACGTGCGAGGCCGCGACGGACTGTGGCGCACGGGTGACTCTGTGTTGATACGCGGCGACAGACTGCCGGTATCGTGGGTGTAGAGCGGAGAGAGAGAGAGAGAGAGAGAGAGAGAGAGAGAGAGAGAGAGAGAGAGAGAGAGAGAGAGAGAGAGAGAGAGAGA
>BFEA01000366.1:237561-251184 GCA_003427395.1 Chara braunii | reverse complement strand
CCCACCTTCCCCCGCCTTCAACCCCCCACCTTGCTCTGCCTTCCCTTCTGCACCTTCCCCCGCCTTCAATCCCCAACCTTCACCTTTCTCGACCTTTTGGCTAAGATCACGTGCAGTATCTGTTCTGATCAATATAATATCTGATCCGTGGCCCATTGGGCCGCTAAAATAAAAAATAAAAAAAAATAAAATCCCGCCATCATCCTTTCGCCGCCTTCCCGCACCTTGCCCCGCTTTCCTCCGCCTTGCACCGCCTTCCTTCCCCCACCTTCTGCTGCCTTCAATCCCCCACCTTTCCCCACCTTCACCTTTCTCGGCTTTTCGCCTAAGATCAAGTGTAGTAGCTGTTCTGATCAGTTTAATATCTGATCCGTCGCCCATCGGGGCACTAAAAAATAATAATAATAATAATAAATCCCCCACCTTCCTTTCCCTGGCTTCCCGCACCTTGCCCCGCCTTCCCTCCCGCGTATACCCCCGCCTCGCCCCGCCTGCCCTCCCCTACTATCCCGCGGCCTGCCTTCCTGCGCCCCGACTTGCTGCACCTATGTTCTCCCCACGTAATCGGACAGTTTCAAGAACGACCGATTACATAATTGGTTTTTGCTTTTTCAGGGTGTTGTAGAGGCTAAGGACCAAACCCGTGGTGATTGCTAGTAGCGGCAGCCAATGGTTGTCTTGACAGGATAAACCACCTACCCTTTTTTCTTTTTTTTAAATTAAAACCCTACCAATGTTAGTGTTGCTGGTAAGAGCAGACACCACTAACACCTAGATAGGGACTCCATCTATTGGTGGGGAGTGTCACCTGCTGGAAACCGGGTCCAACGTCCCTTTTACAATGTCTTTGTTTCTTAATAAAATTATGTAGAGATAAGAACTGCCTCTTCAGCCAAACCAGGCCGTCAGATACAACTTTTAAATCTAGCAAAAAATTATCTATTGGAAATAGTCTAAGAAGTAGCCTAACAATGTAGACAACGTTTTCTTGAGATTGCCACCAAAGCCTCAGATATCCAATATATATTGCATTCATGCTTTATTGAGGATACCATTGCAAATCCACCATTGCTAATTCTGATGGGGGAAAGGGATCAGGAAAAAAATCTGGAGATCTGAGCGTGGTTTCTGGAGGAAGCGAAAACCAGTCTTTGAAGCTCAATAGGAAGTCTCGTCTAAAATTTTATCCCTGTTCATCCTTCCCTGGCCATTTCACTTCTCCCAAACTCCCTCCTTCATTTCCTCCCAGCCATTCTTGGTTAAATTTTTGGATGTATTCGATTATGTCCTTTTTTTGATGGAGATGCTGTATCTTTGATCGTATTACTGGCCAATGTGCTCTTATTTCTGTTTGTAYAAATTGAATAATTAGTTCAAAAATTTCCATACCTTCAAGTTTTACATCTTCTCTTTCATAGACACACCTTTTGTACCATAATGTCCATAAAATGACTTTTCGACCAATTTCGAACGAATTCCTCTGAAATTCTAAAAGTTGTATATCTTGTGGTTCCCAATGTCCTAGTAATATGATTTTCCAACCCCATGGCCTGTCAATTCCTGTCAGTGTTCTCCACACACTATCCCATTTTCTCCAAAGTAATACCGTTCTTGGACATTGGATGAATATATGCTCAATTGTTTCTCTGATTTTCTTGTTGGGAAAAACTGAAAGACATGTATTACATTATGGAAGCGCCAACCCTCGTTGTTCTAGATTGGTACGATTGATAAGCCAATCATTTGTTGGAAGACATCGATGAATTATTTGCCATTGTAAAGATGAAAACTTAGCAGACCGTTTTTTTATTTGATTAAAAAATTTTATATTTTGGATGCTTTGTATATCTATATAATGTCTGGACCAACGGTCCCTTATTATAGATGCTACATCTACCTTAGGTCTAAGTATACGATATGCTGTTTTTACTATTAGAGATTGTAGAGTACGTGGTTTACTTCTTGTATCCTTCTGCCATATCCATTCATCCGGATCAAATGGTAGATCTATAATAGGACATTTTGGTTGGAAGGCTCTCCATCCAGTGGATGCTGAGATGAAAATAACTCTGATTCTGAACATTTCATTGAATGAAAAGAACTCCACCTGATTCTTTGATGTTGAAATGAGTAAATAATTTGCTGTTATTTTGAATAAAGTTATTATAACTCCTTCCTCGATTAAACTCATGATTTGCCCTACTTTCCATTCTTGTGAGTCTTGTGTAATTAAAACAAAATCACCTTTTTGAAACTTGACACCATTTCTCATTTTTCTTACCCATGATAATGGGATGAAACTAGTTATACGATCCAAATTTTGTTCTAATTTGTGGACATAAGTAATTATTTTTTTGAGTTGATCTGGCTTCTTCCATCTTCTCCTTTGTAAATCCGAAATGTCTTTAACCTGTATGACCCCTTTCTTTACCCATTGGGACCATGAAGGAGTGAAGCTATTGTACACACAGCTATTAACATCTGTAATCCATTTGTTACCAAAAAGAGGTTGTCTCAATATTTCCTCAAAAATGTGTGGGTTTAGGTTTGTTAGGTAGTGGTAATTTCCTCCATATTTTCAAAAGGGACACCCATAGAGTGTCTAGGATAAGGTCTCTACGTGTAGCATCTCTTTCCCCTTCATTTCTCAATTACGCGGAAGGACGAGGGATATGCCAAAGTAGGTTTTCTACCCAAGTAAGAGGATGAACCTCTGGTGTTGTCTCTGGAGCCAATTTTCTGATTTGTTGTAGGGCTAGGGGTTGCCACGGCTTGTCTATACCAAAAATAAGATCAATTATTCACTGTTGGGACAGAGCTTGACACTGTAGGGTGGGGTCCAAAATCCCTAATCCTCCTCTGGACTTAGGTTGGATAAGAATAGACCAAGCCACTCTTGGAATTACCTTTTGAAGCTCATGATCTCCTCTCCAGAGGAATGCAGTTACTTGTTTTAGAAAAAGTTTGATTTCTGGTTTGCTTATTGCCCAAATTGCTGATTTGTACCAGATTGATGCAAACACCACATTATTTATAACCAGTGCCCTTCCTAGGAGAGAAGTGTGTTGATTCTTCCATTGATTCATTTTTTGGATTGCTGGTTTCGAAATCCATTCTTCATTTGTTGTGAGTTTGCCATTGGCCGTCAATGATACTCCTAATACTTTCATAGGAGCTTCTAATGGCAACCATTGTACTCTAGGGAATTCAGGTGGACATTCGCCATTTGAGTGAATCCACCATCCTTGCGTTTTACTTCCCCAATTGACTGTCATATCCGACAGGTGAGAAAATTTGTCCAATTTTTTTTTTATTTGTTCCATATTTGCTTTTGAAGCCTCTAAGATTATTGTAAGGTCATCTGCAAACATTGAAGTTATTGGTATTGCTTCTTCCAGAATTCCTGAAATACTTAATCTTTTGATATTATGATTGACTCTAAGGTTGGCACCCAAGACTTCCATTACAGTAACAAAAAGAAAGGGAGTCAGAGGGTCGCCTTGCCTGAAGATGAATTTCAGGAGACAACAAACCGTTCAGAAGAATACGTGTGGTAGCATTTATATGTAGAATTTCAACCCATCTACGTATGTTGGGCCCAAAATTTAGTTTATGCAAACAAGCATCCAGAAATCGCCAATCCACATGATCATATGCCTTTTCAAAGTCTATGAAAATAATCGCTGCGTTTTGTTTAGTTTGTCGTGCCACTTTGACAATTTCATTGATTAGGAGGATATTATCCTGTATATGCCGATCTTTTATAAATCCAGTTTGAGTGAGATGAATTATGTCTGCCATTACTGGGATCATGCGATTGGCCAGAGCTTTAGCAAACAATTTGTATACTACTGTAAGTAGAGTAATTGGTCTATAATTCTTGATATTGGGTTTATCCCCCTTTTTGTATAATAGGGTTAGGATTCCTTGACTGACAAGTTCTTCCATTTGTCCTGTTTCCCAAACCTCTTGATAGTATTTCATCAAGTCAGGTGACAAGATGGGCCACATGGCTTCCCAAAATTCTTTAGGCAAACCATCCACTCCTGGTGTTTTGTCTTCCTCCATTTGAATTAAGGCTGTCCAAATTTCTTCTTTAGTTATTGGTTCTTCAAGATGTTGTCATTGTTCGTCAGTAATTGACTGGAAAAGTGGTTCTAAGAAGAGGGAAGTAGCTTGATCATCATCTTGGATACTAGAATGATCTTTGGCTGATTTGAATAATTTTTTAAAGAAATCGTAAGCAATTTTCAAACTTGCCGCAGATGATACGGGTACCAAAGGATCCCTCTGAGCCTCATGATTATATAAATTATCAATATAAGAACGTTTAGCTCGTAATTTGACCATTGCGAAAAATGTTTTATCCATCTGCCCTTCTGTCCTGAATTTTGTCATTTTACCTCGGATTATCTGCCCCTGCCATCGATGTTGTGCAAAAGACAATAGTTGTTTCTTGAGTTCTTGTATATCAATGTTTTGTGAGGATTGCGGGTTTTGAGATTCATAATTCAAAATTTGTTCTTGAATTTGTATTTTCTGCAAATATTTTTTTTTTGCTCTCAATGTTGAAAATTCATTACATTTTTTTGCAAGAAAGTTTAATCAATTGTTGAACCAAGTAATAAAGGAATCTTGTCTCTCTTCTGTAGAAAGCCAATATTCTCATTAAGTATTTTTTAAAATTGTCATATTTTAGCAAAGATGTGTTTAATTTATAGAATCCCTTCCCCTGATCCACTTTGTTTTTGAAAGAGTATTGAACATATTTTATGATCTGCACCAGTCCATGGGCTTTTTGGAAAAATTGCTACCCATGTGAGAGATCTTTCTAAATCTTCATATATTAGTATCAGATGTATTCTTGATATTGATTGGAGATGGTTTCCTTAATTGCGTAAACATATAAAAATTCTTTCCTTCGGGAAGATTCTTCGGTATGAGTCAAAAAAACGTTCATTTTCGCATAAAGTTTGTATTATATTCTCATCTTCCTCTATATAAGGAGGGCATGGAGTAAGAATCTTCCAACGATCTAACCATCTATCTGGCGCTGCGTTGAAATCTCCTGCCATTACTAGGGGTATTCCTGCCGGAATATGTGTTCTTATGTCCTTAAAGAATTTGATTCTTTCTTCAATTTCATTAGGCCCATAAACATTTATTACACATATTGTATCTGATTCGATCTTGAAGATAGCAGATATCCATCGACCCTGTTCCTTATCTGATACCCATTGTACAATTTGTGCTCGTGATTCCAGTTGTACCCAAATTGCTACTCCTGCTGACCCACTTCTTGGAGAATATGCACTGATCTTAGTGAAAAGCCAAACCATATTGTGGGCCCTAGTGTGAATAGGTGAATTGGTCAAATTAGTTTTTTGAATGCATATTTTGTCAGGCCATGATCTGCCCCCCACTCCTTTTAACTGTTCTAATATTGACTTTCTTTTTTCTGTGTCTGTTGTGGCTAGACCATTTACATTTAGAGATCTAAGATCCAAATTTTCTGTTTTGATTGCGTGTTGCCATGATGGGTTTTTACCATAATATGCATTAATTGCTTCCATCTTAACCCCGTATGAAAGAACTTTCCCCTTTGTGTTTTAGAGGCGGACCCATGATCCATTGTCAAGTTCTCCAGCAGCTTGAAGGATTCCTCTTCAGAGAATTATACTAAGGAAAACAAGAATATCCGAGGCTGTCCACACCACATTTGCATTAATCTTAAGACTTTATAGGTCTAGCAAAGTTGTGTGGGAAAACCATTTCAATCCTGTCTCTTTTTGTTCCTTAAAACGAACAAACGTACCTCTTTTGGCCATATGGGCCTTGTCTCCAATTTCTGTGAAAGTTGCTTGAGGTCCAGGATCATAATGTTTGATTAAGAAATCTCGCATGTGCCTTCTGAATGTCCGATCTCCTGTACTTTGATATTCAACATATGTAGACCATCCTCTCAATGTAACCCCTCCATATTGATCTTGATCTACTGGAGAAAGACCCACTTCCCACTTTCCTCCTTTTTTCCGTACAGGAATGATAAGGTTGTCCTTGGATGGCTGTGGTCTCACCACTTGACCTTTTTCCAATACATTCCTCATTCTGTGTCTTTTGCTTACTTCCTGTGTTGACCCTGTATTAAAAGGGAGTGATCCTTCTATCGGGGTTGTCTTTGGGCGTTCCTCTTGATTAGGTTGTTGTTCCTGTGTTGACCCTGTATGAGAAATGAGTGTCATTGGACATTTCTCTTGGGTAGATTGCTCTGTCTTGTTATTTTCTTCCATGAGTGTATCTTTCATTTGTGTTCCCTCCTCCTGGTGTTGGATGGGGCTTTCTTGTTCTTTTGACTCCAATTCTTGGTTGATCGTCGACTGATATCCCTCCTCTTGTTGTTGGGAGGAAATTTCTTGTTCTTTTGAAATCTTTTCTTGTTTGTCCTTCATCTGGTTTATTTCTAAAATAGGGATATGTTTAGACAATGTAATTAACTGTCCATTCATATCCCCATATATTATTTGCCCTTGAGTTTCCTTTTGACCATTGTAAGCAAAGGTGAGTGAAGAGTCACTTGTTCATTGTTATCCATATTTGTTATATTTTCTTGTATTTCCTCTCTTATATCTTCTAAAGATGAGGGTTGTTCTTCTGTCCTCAATTCAAAAGAATCCTGGGACTGTTGTGAAATCTTTGTTATTATTAATTGTTTGTCATTTTCCTTTTCCTTACTATTTTCTGGAGTAAGGGCAGGTGGTTGAAACATGTTCATTATTGTCTTGAACATGCAGCGACTAACTATAGGCCATTTGGCCCCTTGTGGAAGACCATTCGTTAAAACCTCTTTTAATGAGGGACTTGCATTCATAAGATTGATAACTTGTACATAGGATGTATCCCAAAATTCAGTGGTGACTTCCCCATATTTTGTCTTTAATTGTTGGAGCAACCATTCTGCCAGTTGTATCATTTTGCGTTCCACCGTGATAAGCTCTTCTTCTCCTGAAGGAGAGGCTTCAGACATAGGGTTGTCTGGTAATTGTTATTCTTGATCAATGTCCATGTCTTCAGGCCCAAATGCATCACTAAAGAAGTCTTGTTGGGTGTCCCTTTCTTGCTTTTGTGATTGGTCTATTTCCAATAACTTTTGTAGTTGCGGCACACCCTCTCTTTTTATGTCCGATTTGGGCCTCCATTTCTTATGATAATAAGGTCCTCCTCTTTTCATTATTATTATTTTTATTTTATTTTTTATTTCGGTCATTTCTTCCTATTAGAGGTAGATCTAGAGAATTATTTTGGTCACTGTCTTCTTCCTGAACCATTTCGAGGTCCCTGATTTGGTGGTTTCCTTTCTTTTGTGCTGTCGTAGGTTGTGATGTCAATTCCTTGTTGGTCGTAATATTCTATGTTTCCTTCAAGTATTTCTGTGGATCAGGTTCTACAGGTTCATTTGTAGTTTTCTTTTCCTTTTTCTGATTCAATTTGACTGAAGTGGATGAATTAGGTGAAGAGGGTATGATTAGAGAGGCTGGATTCGAGGAGGATGAAGTGGAGGGTTTTTTATTCACTACTTTGACCGTAGCTTCTGGTGGAGTCCAACTATCGGGAGGCTTGGTGTCCCAATTTGGATTTCCTTCTTTTTTCCACGTCCATCCTTTTGGTTTAGTCCCCTTGCCTGCCCCTTCTATATATACCCACCCTTTGTGACCTTGATCCACTGTCCTCCATAGATTATTCTTAAATGGATCTCTGATCAATCTCCCTGTAGCTCTTTGCTTGCGTATTGAATTCTGTTAACATGATTGATCTGTGCTGAGGTGTCCATATGCTTTGCATCTGAAACACCACGGACGTAACTTGTGTGCAGTGTGAATGTGAAATTCCTTTCCTCCAACTCGATAAGGAATCACATCATCTAGATTGAAAGGCTTATTTGATGGGTGATTGATTGCTAATATTAGGTAATCATCCCTTTTAGCTGCCCACGTTAATACTCCTAGCGCACCCCCTGTCCCTACTATCCTACCTCAGTGTGACCAGCACTCAGGACCATCATCCTAACAGTATCGAGGGCAACTTGGACTAGACAGCAGTGACAGGCACCAAGGCTGAGCCAACCTCCCGACCCTGATGGAAGCGGAAGCGGACGAACCTTGCCATACGGGAACTTCGGACGCCACATAATCGGTCGTTTTTTAAACTGACCGATTACGTAATTGGTCAGTTTCAAGAACGACAGATTGCGTTAAAAAAAAAAAAAAAAAAAAAAAAAAAATGAGGCCTAGGGTGTTGTAGAGGCCAAGGACCAGACCCGCAATGATTGCTAGTAGCGGCAGCCAATCGCTGTCCTGACAGGATAGGCCACCTACCCTACCCATCCCCACGTTAATACTCCCAGCCCACCCCCTGACCCTACTATCCTACCTCAGTGTGACCAACACTCAGGACCATCACCCTACCAGTATCAAGGGGAACTAGGACCCGACAGCAGTGACAAGCGCCAAGGCTGGGCCAACCTCCCAGCCCTGATGGAAGCGGAAGCGGACGAACCTTGCCGTACGAGAACTTCGGATGCCAGGCTCATGCAGTCTTCTACAGGCCCAATTCAGAGAGTCTACCCAACAGGATTACCTAAGCAAGCCAGGCCAGCGCCCGCAGACACATCCTACCGTCCTTCCCCTAGCTTACCCAAGGGTAGGCGGAGCTCAGACTATTCGGAGCGACTTATATCCGTACCCCTACCCTAAAGCTAAGCCATGCGTGAGTACACCCCGTCATATACCTGATAGACCCTCCCAACCCAGTATTGTAATTTGTGTGTATGTGTGTATGCCCAGAGGCTATGTATGTTCGGATGAGTCCATAGGCCCATGTGTTTTGTATCTGTCCGAAGGCTATGTGTGCTTTGTGTACCTGTAAAGATGTATGTGCCCGAAGGCCAGATATGTGCAGTCTATGTGTGCTGTGTGTAACTGTATGGCTAGATGTATGTGCCTGATGGCCAGATATGTGTAGTGCTATGTAGAGGGAACTATGTGTTCATTTTGAAGAGATGACAGGCCAAGCTGGACGAGAACACCCCCCAATGTCCCCAACCAGACTCGAACCCGTGATCTATGACATGTGACTTGAAGACTCTACCATTTGAGCAACAATTGCAAACGGCCCCTGTGTGTGATATGCCAGACTGGGGAGATCAACAGAACAACCACGAGCAACAACCACAAGCAACCCACGCAGTATCAAGACCCGACATACAACACCATGGACAACCCTTGGGTGGTGCGCAGGCAGTCTCTACATAAGTTTACCGTGCGTCAACCCAACGGAATGTGTCCAGCCGTGCGTCTTTCTAACGCCCTGCCGGTGTTCATGCGCAAGGCTGCAATTCAGTTTTGAACCTGCAACCTCATGATACCACAATGCGCATTTCCAATTGGTGCTCTAACCACTGAGCTACATCAATCGGTTAGTTTCAAGAACGACCGATTACGTAATCGACCAGTTCCAAAAACGGTCGATTATGTAATCGGTCGTTCTTGAAACTGATCGATTACGTACTTGGTCAGTTTAAAAAACGACGGATTACGTGGGGAGAACAGAGGTGCGGCAAGTCGGGGCACAAGAGGCAGGCCGCGGGATAGCAGGGGAGGCCACGCGGGGCAAGGCGGGGGAATGCGCGGGAGGGAAGGCGGAGCGAGGTGTGGGAAGGCAGGGAAAGGAAGGTGGCATATTTTTATTATAATTATTATTATCATTGTTTAGTGCCCCAATGTGTGGCGGATCATATATTAAATGATCAGAACAGATACTACACTTTATCTTAGCCAAAAGGCAGAGAAAGGTGAAGGCGGGGGGGGGGGAAGGCGGGGAAAGGKGGGGGATTGAAGGCAGCGGAAGGTGGGGGATTGAAGGCGGGGGAAGGTGGGGGATTGAAGGCAGCGGAAGGTGGGGGATTGAAGGCACCGGAAGGTTGGTTGTGCAATTTGGGATTGAACTTGTCCCTGGATCACAACAAAATCAAGCTTATGGCATTTTACAAGTATCGAATTTTGGTTTGTTGTTGCTCATTGAGATATATGAACTGGGGGCATATATGGGCCCCCCCAATGCATGCATGCACCTGGGGGGCCACCATACATGGGTGGCCACCATACATGAGGGGCCATCATACATGGGGGGGGGCATGCATGTGTGTGCACCTTATATTGAGGCCCCCGCGTATATGGGGTCCCCCATATATGGGGGGCATTGGGGCCCCCCATGCATGCAACACCCCCAAGAAAAATGCATGTGTGGAGGTCATGCAAGCATAAGGGACCCCTATGCGCGGGGGCCCATATATGCCTCACATAGGGGGTCAACCCATATCGAGACATAGGAATTGGAGGAATGGTTAGAGGGGTTCCCCTGTGCATAGGGGCCCATACATGTCGGGGCCCCTCATATGGGCATCCCCCCTGCATGCACGCCCCCCCCTCTAGATATGCATGCATGTGACGCGCAACCTCACGCCCTGTGCTGTCTTTCGTTCGGAGTGTTAGGCGTGCGGAAAGAGACCCATAAAAACAGCAAGATGGGGTGTGCCAAGGATTTTTGGAAATTGAGTGCGGGGACACAGATGGAACTGAAATCCCCCGTGTTGGTCCAATGAAGTAAGTCGATTGCTTTCTCGCGTCGCGGAATGTGCGCGCGGGCACGGCACGAAAAGAGAAAAATCCAAATTCAATCCAAAAGTATTGTCAGGGCTCCCACCGGGCCACAACCCGTCGTTTAGAATGGAAAGGCTTTGACACGCTCCGCGTGTCTCGTTTTCGTATTAAATCTCGTCGTCGTTCTATGGTCAGTTCCGAGTTCGACGTGGATGGTCTCAGCCACGTGGCTCTTTCTTTATGCTCGTCTTCACTCCACACACGGTAGCGGAAACCCCTGGATTCGTAGCGCTCAAAACGCTGGCATTCAGTGCATAGAGTGCGCGGCCAGTGGGGTTCTACCGCCTTCCACGGGATGACGATCAACTCGTTGAATGGCAACAATATCGATTAGGGTGGGAAGTGCGTGTCGATAATCACAAACCAGCCTCTACGAACCCTGAACAACGATTGGCCGGAGGGAAGTAGTATCGTTCGCCAATTTGTGCAACGGCTTCTCGTACGTCCCACTCACATACACGTGTCCTTCCCTCATTATAGGGAAAAGGCCGTGTTGGGACGGGAGGTACGGGAGGCTGGTGCCCGATCGGAGGGTACTGGTTAGTCCACATATCCATCAATTGTAGAGACCTTGCGACGTCATCAAAAAGAAAAGAAAACACTCGCACAACTCAGAAACAATTTTCTTCAACACGAGAGAGAGAGAGAGAGAGAGAGAGAGAGAGAGAGAGAGAGAGAGAGAGAGAGAGAGAGAGAGAGAGAGAAAGAAGACACTTCAGCAGTCCAATCACGCATATAACTAAGGGACTGGTCCGCGGCTAAGGTTTAGGTTGCTAGCGCGATGTTGATCCCCGACGCCTTGTTTCTCAAGGCCGCCTCGTGGTTCGGCTGCTGATGTCGGACAGCATAAGGCAGATGGCATGCACAGTGCACTTAAAGCCACAGATGTAAACACTCTTGCATTCTTGGACAAAATCCCGACGACAATCGTCTAATCAACGCTAAAGAGACGCCCATTTCCATACATTCATTCACTGTAGAAGATGCGAAAAATGAGCCATGCACAGGAAAAGATGGATCGCTTGCACAGTACACACGCATCCATCGTTCACAAGACAAGAAGACGGGGTCCTTGCGCAAGAGGATTACCCGGGAAACTAATGGAAGAGTTCGGGAAGAAGTTCTTTCACGCAAGGAAAGCATACAGATTCATGCTCATCCAGAAGAGGGGAAGAGAGAGAGAGAGAAGCATCGAGACACATCATCATTCAAAGATAGAGGTAGAAGGGGGAGGTGAAGGGGGGAGAGAGAGTCTAGATAGGAGATGACGCAACCCAAAAGAGGGAAGTTCAGAGAAAAAGATCCGCAACAACAAAGGCGCATTCACCGTTAATTCCAATATGGCCCCGGGCCAATAACTCACTCAACTCCAATCATCGATCCTCATACCCGCACCGACGATCCCGGCCGCCGCGTGCTAACTCCCACCACTGTGATCGTCACCCCGCTGTAGTAGACTCGACACGGTTCACCCAGATCCCACAGTCCGTCGTGGCGATCCAGCGCGCAACCGGCCAGCCTATCGTCAGCCCGACATGAGTTTTGGACTCGCATCAAGCACTCTGCCTAGCCACTGCTTCCCGGAAGCTGGCTTGAGAGTTGAGAACGTAAGAGAGCTTTGCGGACGCGCTTGCAGGTTTTATAGTTGCGACAGGGGAGATAGAAGGGGGAGAGAGCGACGGGAAAGCTGAGGTGTAAGAGGAGAAGCAGGAGGAGAAGACTTTGAGAAGAATGCTCTATGAACGCCATGTTGATCCCTAAAAACTCAAGGTTCAACTAAGCAGATTCGCCATGCAATAGGAAGGTCCTATTGATCCACGCATCTGATTGGTGAGCGGGAGTTATCGATGGATGGACCGGGCGTCGGGCGCCAGACTCAGAGGGTGAGGGGAGAAAAAGGCGCGAGAAGTGGCGCAAGACGGGTCCAAGATTCAGATGATCAAGAAAGGAAAAGGGGCGCGCAGAGATCAAGGCAGGAGAGGGAGAGAGAGAAAGAAAACAGTTACGGGGCGAGAGAAAGAGGAGGGAGAAGGGGAAAGGAGCGCGGGAGGGAGCGATGCGGGGGACAGAGAGGACAAAGCTTGGCACGCGTGGTGCCGTAAACAAAAAAGAGAAAAAGGCACCGAAACAGTTACAGCCTAATTCAAAATTGAAATCACCATATCCACGCGCGAAAGAGCGACGCGGGAAAAGAAAACTCCTATGCCTATTCGTAATCGCACAAAATTCCGAGAGTTTTTCCCGACGCGACCAAGAACATTCACACACACGAAAAGGACACGTCAATGTTCCGCTTATCCCGGGATTCC
Organism: Chara braunii; assembly: GCA_003427395.1. Classification (NCBI taxonomy): domain Eukaryota; kingdom Viridiplantae; phylum Streptophyta; class Charophyceae; order Charales; family Characeae; genus Chara; species Chara braunii. The sequence goes on along the minus strand of BFEA01000366.1, from coordinate 238,160 downwards.
CAACTACTGAGCCCAATTCCCAGTGCGTTCGCTAGGGCGCACGTAATTTCCTATGTATTTCCCGAATTGCAGAAAGGAAAAGCAGAACTTCAACCCGGGAGTCGAAAAAGCTTCCGAAAGATGGGGGCCAAAAAAAAGCGGTACCCAAAATCAAGACAACGAAACGGGGTTTTTATGGGGTTGGTATGATACAAGCAAAAAAGGGTACGAAAGATAGCACGGGTTTGGGAAGTGGTTCATCACATATGTGACGCGCAGGGGGTTCCAAAATTATGCGATCTCCTGATTGCATGTCATGGCGGAACAGAGTGATGCATGAGGAACCAAGCGTATCAACAACCGATCCAGCCAAAGCCCATGTTGACGCCAACTTCAATTGCAATTGTCTAATGCTGGAATCCTCGATGGTCGTCCAGGTGACGCCATCATCGTCCGCTGGTTCTCCGTGTGCTCTGCATTCCAGCTGGTTGCCGCCCGTCGAATCAGAGCGTGAGTTGACGTCATCGTCGATGGCGTGATCGTTGTAGAGCTTACTGATTCGTGCCGTTTTCCCCTGTTGATTGGATGAAGAGAGGAGAGGGAGAGAGGGGGGGGGGGGG
>BFEA01000366.1:221710-237404 GCA_003427395.1 Chara braunii | reverse complement strand
AGTGATGTGATCGGGATCTACCTCCTAGTTGGAATGGGCCAATAGAGGCGGTACATGGAGGGGATTTCTCGGGGTCAACGGGGAGGAAGTGGGGGTAGGAAGCGATTCATTCCTTCCATCGTCACCGGAAGCTCCTCATATCCGATGATCCGGTGGAAGTGGGGGAAGTGATCGCCGCTGCGAGGGAGAGAAGCAAGGTAGTCGCGATAGAAAGAGGAGAGGGTGCGAAAAAGCGCCGCTCGAAAGAACTCATAGTGGCGGCAGGCGGGGATTGTCCCCGTGGCAATGCAGTAAACCTCTACTACATTGCATCGCTCCCATGCAGCGCTGAACAGCACGAGATGCCAGCAGAACGTGGGGGCAGCTGATTGAAGGGAGGCATGGGGGTGGACGGTGGCGAGTAGGCGGGTAGAATAAAAGTCAAGGAAGAGATGGGGAAGGAAGGGATGGGAAGGGAAGGTGACGGAGGTACGGATCTGCTCAAGGGTGAGGAAATCAAGGGGTCGGCGGGACAGCGTCCAAGGACGAAGGCCTATCGCCCGCATCGGTACGTGGGTGAATTGGGGGACGGGTGGGGCTGGAGGAGGAGGGGGATCGGCTCCGTCTCTGTCGCGTGGTACTTCAGGTGGCGGCTGCAGGGTCGCCATCTTCGGGCTTCGGCGGCTCTGGATCCCTGGTCGGATCGTTACCGATGCGCAGGCTAGCTTCGCTGGCGAACTCCAGCTGGCGCTTCCCGGTGGCAATTTCTTCGCGCCTTCGCGCCGCTTCCGGATCTTCCGCCTCCGTTCCTGTGCGCGTCGCTTCCTTCGACAAGGCTTCCCACTCAGAACCAGTTTCTTCTTCCTCCTATTCTCCTTCGCTCAGCTCGCCCTCGCTATGTTCACTATAGCTTCCCTCCTTCGATGTTTCCTCGTCTTCGTCCTCTTCGTCGTTGTCGTCGATCACCACTTCCTCTGCCCTCGGATAGAAGGCGCGAGGGATGATATTGTACGGCTTCAGATACTCCTGCCGCGATGGTAGCGTATCCTCGTCCCTAGGTTTCTCCAACCACGCAGTCCACTGAAGGTACGGATCCAATGATTGCTCGAAAATGTATGGAGCAGGACTGTCGTCACTCTGTGAATAGATGTCGGGCGAGAGATCGTCCGCCAATTGCACGATCGGTGCGATGAGCTCCTGCGCAATCAGCTGGCGGCGCCCCGGCTGTACCGATCCAAAGAGAAAGCCAAGAAGATCGCCCTCCGCGTTAGTCCTCCAAGCTTGGATGATTAATAGTTGTGGATTTTCGATCCACGCAGGATGCCTGCTGGTCTGTATCCACGTCACATGTACTCGTGCCAAGCAGAAGACAACTCCTCAAAGGTTGCGCACCACAACCGCCAATGTCCAGGATTGATAAGAGGGACCGAAAGAGGCTCGAACGAGAAGGAAAGAGAAGGATGAAGATCGGATTGCCAGAAGGTGGGAAAGAGAGAGGGGAGACCAAAGGTGGAGAGAGGAGCGAGGAGATAGGCGTGGTTCATAGGGGATGTGGGAAGGGGACGAGGGTTGGGATTGCAACTGGCCGCTCGCGTGGTGATCGACGAATATTGTCAAGGTCCGGTGTAAAGATCGGGATGAGGTTATACCCCTGTCAGGCGAGGACGTGCTGCCACACGTTGGACACTTGTTTCGTCCACTCGCGCAGCGAGGTCAAGATCGTGGTATGCCACTGCGGATTGACCGAGCTGATGTCGCCGCTGAACGCCGCAACCGTGGTGACGTGGCTCGTTCTGGGGCCTGCTCGCCGATGAACTGCGGTTACCTCCGCGAATACTACTGCGTGAGGACTTCCTTCGATTCGAAACGCGGCGGCGGCACAGATACCTTCGTCGCAGAAGAATCGCATCAAACGCCGAAGATCCGCATTGAGTTGAGGGTGACAAACTTGCCGAATCTCTGAGATGTGGCCACGTGGCTGTAACAGCTGTGCGTCAAGAACCCGCTCCGTGATAAAACTCATGGCGAGGTGGGAGAGGAGGACGAAGGACAAGAGGGAGAAAGAGGAGAGAGAGTTAAATCGTCGTCGTTCTCCTTGCTTTCCGAGGAAGAAGAGGGAGGAAGATTAGAAGGAGGAAGGAGACGGAGGTAGGAGGTATGCCGGACGATGGGGACAGAGCTATGGCTGGTACTAGCCTCAGGCGCGATGCGCACCGTGTTGGCGCCGTTGGGTCCGAGCTCGACAACACGAAAACAGCCAGAAAACTTGGGAGCGAGTTTTCGGTCGTGTGCACATTTACGTACCTGCACTAGGTCCCCTAATTTATATTGATGCTGGGGCCCAGCATTTCCGTTCCGAGCCTCGTAGCTACAGACCTGTCTACCGTGGGCCATTTCGGTCATCCTTTGCCTTTTTCGGGCTAGCTTCGGGACGGCCCGTTCCATTAATTCGGTGTACCTTTTGGCCTTAGCCTTGAGAACTGCACGCGTGTCTCTACCCCCTGCTTTGGCAATTTTCGAGTTACCCCGGTAGTCGACACAGGGGAGGCTATTAGTTCGAAGCTGAAAAGGGGTAAACCTCGTGGACTCGTGAGGGGTGGCCAGGTGGATCCCGACGATCTGATATACGATCTCGGGCCAAGGACGCGTGTCATGTGCCGCTAAGTTCCTGCGAAGGGCGGTTTTAATCATACGGTTGGCATTTTCGGCCAACCCGTTTGACTGGGACACGTGGGGTGCTGTATGTCGGAGCGTGACGCCTTATCGCGCAAGCAGTTCTTCTACCTCACCCTTGAATTCGGACCCATTGTCGGTCAGAATTTCTACCGTATCTAGATGGGTATAGAGGAACCGTTCGATGTACATGGCTATTTCCGCGGCTTTTCGGGTCTTACAGGGATAGACTTCGATGTACTTGGAAAAATGATCTATTAATACTAGCAGGATAGAATATTCACAACGGTTTGGGCCAGGTGGCACGTCGATATCTGTCGTGTCCATACTGACTCGCTGGAAAGGACGCTCTACTTCCGTTGGTACGATCGTGTTTGGTCCCCGTATAGGGGCGCGATCAACGGCACAGACCAGACAGTTAGCGACAATGTATTTGACATCATCTCGTATATTGGACCAGAACCATCGGTTCTGATCTACAGTTGCCTCCGTGACACATATTGCGAAATGAGCGGCCTGTTCTTCGTGAGCAGATCGGATCTAGTCATATCTCTCGAATGGATGGGGAACCGTTAACCACGAGCCCGATCCGTCAGTTTTACGTTTTTCCAATTGACCGCTGACCCATCGATAGTCCCGAGATCTCTCGGTCGCCCTACGTCTGTCGTGTTTGGTGAGGTGGCCCAGTGATAATCCAGCTAATTTTGCCAATAAAATTTTATCCATCCAAACCTCCGCTCGTCGGTATTTTTCGTCATATTCAGGGCCGTCCGTACGGGCGGCCTCGAATCGAACCTCCGTGGGGAGTTTGTTCGTTCTACACATGGGGCATCTCCATTCCTTGCTATTCGTTCGATATCGAACGCAGGCCCCGTGCGCACGATTGACACACGTGGCACATTCTACCCAGTCGACAAACCCGGTTTCGAAAGGATGGCAGTCGACCCATAGACCCGTGCAATGCACGTGCAAAAATAACAGAATTTATCGGGGAGGGTGGCAAAGAAAGTTGAGGACGTGAGAGGGGCAGAATTAGTAGGAGATGAAGGGGTTGCGGAGGCAAGTGGGGTAGTCATGATGACAGAGAAGGAAGGGATGCAGAGAGGGTAGAACAGACCAATTAGTCCTCGTGTCACTCACTGCTTCGATAAGATCTCCACTTGGCCGTACCGAGGTCCGATCTCCTGCTCGGGTTCGTTCCATGGAATTACCTCCTCATTCTTCGGAACCTTCTCAGGCCGGTGCAGTCGTGTCAGTCCGTCCGCATTCCCGTGTCTCTCGTGCTTCCGATGACGAATGTCAAAGTCCATGCTCTGCTGCACCGTTGCCCATCGCCCGATCATGCCAGAGTAATCCTTCGATTTCTTCAGAGCCAACAGGGGCTCATGATCAGTTACCAAGGTGAACTTTCGCCCGTACAGGTAAGCGCAAAAGTGGATGATTCCCCAGAGAGCCGCGTAGCATTCCCCCGTTGGAGTGCGTAGTTGAGCTTGCAAGCTGGTACCGATTTGGAGGCATACTCCACCACACTCTCGAGTCCGCTTGGTCCCACCTGGGCAAGGATCGCCGAAATTGCCTCTGGCTGCCAGTCAGTGATGAGAACAAACGGCTTTTCGGGATCTGGTCTTATAAGGACCGGAGCCGAATTGAGAGCGACCTTAAGTTCGGAAAACGCTTGATCGCACTCCGGCGTCCAGATCAACGGCTGATCTTTGCGCAGCAGATTCGTGAGGGGTCCCGCAATCGCCGTGAAGCCCTTGATAAATCTTCGGTAGTACGAGGCCAGGCCCAGAAAGGCGCGAACTTGCGTGATAGTTGTAGGCACCGGCGCGTCCCTGACAGCTGCTACCTTTTGTGGCTCCGGCTGGAGTCCCTTGTCTGTCACCACGTGCCCTAGGAAGGAAAAGGTGGTGAGGAAAAACTGACACCTCTCAAGCGCCACTTTGAAGCCCGCATCTCGTAACGCGTGCAGTGCCCATTCGATGTGCTGCACGTGTCCCTCGTAGGAACTTGAATACACCAAGATATTATCCATGTACACAATCACGCAGTAGTTGATGATGCTCTGTGCCAAACGAGTCTTTCTCACAAAATTCTGAAAAGCCATGTTCATGGCCCACTGAAAGGTCGCGGGGGCGTTGCAGATACCCATCGGACATCGAATCCACTGCCACGTGCCCTTGAAAAGTACAAACGCTGTTTTCGGACGATCTTCTTTTCGAACAAGAAGATGATGGAACCCATGGCGAACATCAAACTTGCTGAAAAATCGAGCACTCCCAATCGCATCCAACAATTCATCAATCTGGGGGAGGGGGTACAAATCTTTGATCGTGATATCGTTCAACTTTCGATAATCAATGCAAATGCGAATCCTTCTGGCCTTTTTAGGCACGATTACTACGGGAAAAGACTAGGGACTTAAGGCGGGTTCGATCCATCCATTAGCTTCGAATTCCTTAATCCGCTGAAAAGCGGCCGCTCTTTAAGCCGGCGAGTATCGGTAAGGAACGCAACTAATGGGTGGATGGTCTCCCGTGAGAATGGCATGCTCGATCACATTAGTTAAGCCGATGTCATTATCGTGTATGCTCAATACTTCTGCGTAACCGTTTAACACACAGATTAACGACTTTCGAAGTTCCGTGGGAACGTGACTCGGTAGGGTAATTGTTGATTCCTCGGAAATCTTAAGGGGCATATTGACCCAATCAACCGGCCATTTTCGTCGATCATAGACGCTAGAAAAAACGGAAATACTGGTGCGAACAGAGAAGACAGTTGCTATCATCTGGGACTTAGCGGGGCTGATCATCTCCGTTCCTTTAGTTTCAGCATCAGTCTCTGAACCAACCGAGGTCGGTTCCACAGTTAGCTCCGTTAGATCCGTCATTTCCTGCATCAGATCAGGTACATCACTTACCGGCGCTTCCGCCTCTTGTTTAATCAAAGCGATGGTGGCTCCTGTCGTTAGTAACGTTCTGGGCGGAAAAACAGAAACATCCAAATATTGTTCCGTTTGCTGATATCACGTTCGTAAGGAGAGAGCTCCTTCGTACAAGGTGCGAGAGGGTTCCGAATCATCGGCCAAGTCAGATACTTGTAATATAGGTTCCCCAAACAGGACCGAAGGACTAACTTGAGTTGCTGGAGGCGCAAGCACGCTGTCTCCTGAATCCACGTGGAAGCTTCGAGCAGGGTCGGGGCACACTTGAAATTCTTCAGGAACTTCGTGTTCGAAGAGTTCAACTAGGTGCTTCCATTCATCTTCGCGAGGCAACTCTTCTTCGTATTCCTGTTCCCTGATTCCACTATCAATATCCGAGGAAGAACACTCATCGGGATTGATGTATCTAATCATCCCTATTTGGGCCGAGTTAGGGGTTCGTTTTATCGTCCGGGTGGAAATTCGCAAAGGGACAGTTTGGGGCTTTCCCCCAGTTTGAGTGAGCACCAGTTGTTTCGAATCGAAATGCAATCGTGCGCCTACTGCCATCGCCCAAGGCAATCCTAATAGTACAGAATAGGAGCGCACATCTATCACGAGCGCGTTGACCAGGACGTGTACTCGTCCAACCTTTACAGCCACGTTTTCAATAATGCCTACGATATTCATTGCTTCCTCATCGGCGGAGACATAATTGTCTTTGCCAGATTGAGGAAGAATGGATCCGAGTCGTTCCATTTTTCTGACAGTGTCTAATGATATGGCTACTGCAGAAGACCCTGTGTCGATAAGGGCGTTAAACGGCTTGCCCCAAATCTCGGAATTACACTCCGCGCTTTTCCATAGCACCGACCGAGCTCATATGAAGTGATCTTTCTCTACTAAAGAGATCGCTGCTATTCGTGCGGCCTCAGGTTCGCCGGCTTCGGGTTCGGGTTGTGCCACTTCCTCGTTTCCTTCCTTCTTCTTTAACATCCGTTGTATGCGTTGATAGGTGAAACACTTTTGATTTTTCTGGCAATGCTGTAAAAGTTTATCATTCGCCGCTTCAAATATGGTGAGCATATGTCCCACCGGGATCGGAACACGAATATCTAGTTGTTTGAGTGCTTGTAGCACGTCAACCTCTCCTGTTCGGAACTGCGGACCAGGATTGGATTCGCGATCGACCCATTCGAGATCATCAGGGCCCAATCGGATTGCTCCGACCATGCCTGCAAGATGAAGATATTTGAGTGGATTGACCATGTCCGCAGCGTCAGAGGGAAAAACTCCTGATGTCGACGCCATTGTCGTCGAGGGGGAAGGCTGCTCAGGGGCATATGCCACAAACTCTTCTCCCTGGGCTGTATCCATCAAAGCGGCCACTCGTCCTTGATTCAGGGCTACGGGGGCCGCCGCAGGTGGGGGTTGACTACGTTTTGGCTGCGGGCAGTCTCGGGCAAAATGTCCAGGCTGTTAGCAGTGAAAAAACTCGATCTTTCCGGCTGGATTGGCTAGGCGAGGGAACTCAGGTGCGTATCCTGGAGCAGGCGGGGCAGGTAAGAGTGGAAATGATGTGGGGGCCGACCGAGAAGAGGTCGAGTTAGGCTTGATTAGCCTACTTATTATCTGTTCCATCCGTTCCATGTGAGCGGATTGCATTTGGATCAAGTTGCTCATCCATTCGGACTGCTTGGTAGTGGCCGAATGGATCATGTGGGCAAGGTGTAAGTTGGTTATGGCCGACGAGGAGGGTTCGGGTGAGATTCCACTTTTAACGACTGCGATCAATTGATTCACCGGGAGAGAGGAAGAAGAAGCAAGCGGGGTATCGGAAACGATCCCGCCAGGAAGGTCATGGTCTGGGCGGGGATAAAACTGTTCGACAGGTTGCAGCCATGATCGCCTTTTAGCCGTTACATCCCGTATGGTATCTGTAATGTTTTCGTCTCCCTGGCTGAGATACTTTTTTGTGTTAGCCAGGTCTAGTTCCAATGCTTTAGTGATGATAGTCGATAACTGGTGTGTTTTCGGCGGGACCTTTTTCTGCAGTTTGCCTTTCAATGTACGACTTCGTAGGTGGTCGATGAACAAATCTCGAGCGGATTTCTCGTCTCGCCCGGATTTGTCCAGCGTGGTTTGAAAATCGATCGACGAAATCGGGTAACAATTCCCCTGGTCCTTGTGGCCGATTTTTGAGCACGTACCAGGCGGCATCTTCACTGACCGTATCGAATCGAGCCAGGAAGGCTTGCTTGAAAGTATCCCAATCTACCCACGCATGTTTTCTAAGCCAGTCATGCGACGTATTGCGGAGTAGCAATGTCAGAATGTGAGGAAGATCGGTTGCGCTGTAGTTTTGAGCTTCTACAGCTTCTAGGCAAACCCCGGGATGGGTATGATTCGGGAAGAATGGGAAGGGGGCGGGGATACTAACGATCACCCTAGTACCGTCCACCATTGGTGCTGCGGGTGCAGCCGCACCAGGCTGAGACCGGGTCACTAGGCGATCCCGACGAGCTAGTTGAGGGCCTCTCCTACCTCTCGCCAGTTCGACTTACTCTCATCAGAACTGACACGCGTCGGCTCCGATACCAACCTCACGCCCTGTGCTGTCTTTCGTTCGGAGTGTTAAGCGTGCGGAAAGAGGCCCAGAAAAACAGCAAGATGGGGTGTGCTAAGGATTTTTGGAAATTGAGTGCGGGGACACAGATGGAACTAAAATCCCCCGTGTTGGTCCAATGAAGCAAGTCGATTGCTTTCGCGCGTCGCAGAATGTGCGCGCGGGCACGGCGCGAAAAGAGAAAAATCCAAATTCAATCCAAAAAGTATTGTCGGGCTTCCCACCGGGCCACAACCCGTCGTTTAGAACGGAAAGGCTTTGGCACGCTCCGCGTGTCTCGTTTTCGTATCAAATCTCGTCGTCGTTCGATGGTCAAATCCGAGTCCGACGTGGATGGTCTCAGCCGCGTGGCTCTTTCTTTATGCTCGTCTTCACTCCGCTCATGGTAGTGGAAACCCCTGGATTCGTAGCGCTCAAAACACTGGAATTCAGTGCATAGCCGTCCACGGGATGACGATCAACTCGTTGAAAGGCAACAATATCGAGTAGGGTGGGAAGTGCGTGTTGATAATGACAAACCCAGTCTCTACGAACCCTGAACAACGATTGGCCGGAGGGAAGTAGTATCGTCCGTCGATTTGTGCAACGACTTCTCATACGTCCCACTCACATACACGTGTCCTTCCCTCGTTACAGGGAAAAGGTCGTGTTGGGACGGGAGGTACGGGAGGCTGGTGCCCGATCGGAGGGTACTGGCCAGTCCACATATCCATCAATTATAGAGACCTTGCGACGTCATCAAAAAGAAAAGAAAACACTCGCACAACTCAGAAACAATTTTCTTCAACACGAGAGAGAGAGAGAGAGAGAGAGAGAGAGAGAGAGAGAGAGAGAGAGAGAGAGAGAGAGAGAGAGAGAGAAAGAAGACACTTCAGCAGTCCAATCACGCATATAACTAAGGGACTGGTCCGCGGCTAAGGTTTAGGTTGCTAGCGCGATGTTGATCCCCGACGCCTTGTTTCTCAAGGCCGCCTCGTGGTTCGGCTGCTGATGTCGGACAGCATAAGGCAGATGGCATGCACAGTGCACTTAAAGCCACAGATGTAAACACTCTTGCATTCTTGGACAAAATCCCGACGACAATCGTCTAATCAACGCTAAAGAGACGCCCATTTCCATACATTCATTCACTGTAGAAGATGCGAAAAATGAGCCATGCACAGGAAAAGATGGATCGCTTGCACAGTACACACGCATCCATCGTTCACAAGACAAGAAGACGGGGTCCTTGCGCAAGAGGATTACCCGGGAAACTAATGGAAGAGTTCGGGAAGAAGTTCTTTCACGCAAGGAAAGCATACAGATTCATGCTCATCCAGAAGAGGGGAAGAGAGAGAGAGAGAAGCATCGAGACACATCATCATTCAAAGATAGAGGTAGAAGGGGGAGGTGAAGGGGGGAGAGAGAGTCTAGATAGGAGATGACGCAACCCAAAAGAGGGAAGTTCAGAGAAAAAGATCCGCAACAACAAAGGCGCATTCACCGTTAATTCCAATATGGCCCCGGGCCAATAACTCACTCAACTCCAATCATCGATCCTCATACCCGCACCGACGATCCCGGCCGCCGCGTGCTAACTCCCACCACTGTGATCGTCACCCCGCTGTAGTAGACTCGACACGGTTCACCCAGATCCCACAGTCCGTCGTGGCGATCCAGCGCGCAACCGGCCAGCCTATCGTCAGCCCGACATGAGTTTTGGACTCGCATCAAGCACTCTGCCTAGCCACTGCTTCCCGGAAGCTGGCTTGAGAGTTGAGAACGTAAGAGAGCTTTGCGGACGCGCTTGCAGGTTTTATAGTTGCGACAGGGGAGATAGAAGGGGGAGAGAGCGACGGGAAAGCTGAGGTGTAAGAGGAGAAGCAGGAGGAGAAGACTTTGAGAAGAATGCTCTACGAATGCCATGTTGATCCCTCGAAACTCAAGGTTCAACCAATCAAATTCGCCACGCAATAGGAAGGTCCTATTGATCCACGAACCTGAATAGCGAGCGGGAGTTATCGATGGATCGACCGGGCGTCGGGCGCCAGACTCAGAGGGTGAGGGGAGAAAAAGGCGCGAGAAGTGGCGCAAGACGGGTCCAASATTCAGATGATCAAGAAAGGAAAAGGGGMGCGCAGAGAKCAAGGCRGGAGAGGGAGAGAGAGAAAGAAAACAGTTACGGGGCGAGAGAAAGAGGAGGGAGAAGGGGAAAGGAGCGCGGGAGGGAGCGATGCGGGGGACAGAGAGGAGAAAGCTTGGCACGCGCGGTGCCGTAAACAAAAAAGAGAAAAAGGCACCGAAACAGTTACAGCCTAATTCAAAATTGAAATCACCATATCCGTGCGCGAAAGAGCGACGCGGGAAAAGAAAAGTCCTATGCCTATTCGTATTCACACAAAATTCCGAGAGTTCTCCCCGACGCGACCAAGAACATTCACATACACGAAAAGGACACGTCGATGTTCCACTTATCCCGGAATTCCCAACTGCCGAGCCCAATTCCCAGTGTGTTTGCTAAGGCGCACGTAATTTCCTATGTATTTCCCGAATTGCAGAAAGGAAAAGCAGAACCCGGGAGTCGAAAAAGCTTCCGAAAGATGGGGGCCAAAAAAAAGTGGTACCCAAAATCAAGAAAACGAAACGGGGTTTTTATGGGGTTGGTATGATACAACCAAAAAGGGGTACGAAAGATAGCACGGGTTTGGGAATTGGTTCGTCACATGCAGGGGTCCCCCCATATGCGGGGGTCCTTGCAGGCCCCCCCCCTGGGCCCCCATGTAAGCGGCCCTATATGCATATAGTGGACCCCCTATATATATGGGGGGCCCTCTATGCATGCACCCCTCCCTATGCATGTAGGGGCCCCTGCACGCGGGGCCCTTTTCCTGCTTCATTGTCTTCGCAGTTCCATTGGGGATACCTCTTCTTATAACCACAACAGTGACTATCCTTAAATTTTCTTTAAAAATCTTTTTTTTTTTTTTTTTTTTCAACAAGCTTTTCCATTTTGCTAAAAATAGGTTTTCGTCAAAGTTGTGGTGACATATGAGCGTCGAGTCACATTGTGTTTGACCGAAAATAGTTTTCTATGTAAAACATTGTGGACTTTGCAAACTGGACTTTTGTTTTGGTCCACTTTTCACGAATAGCTTGTTATGAGGTGACTGGTTGCGAGGAGGAGGAAGATTGAGATCTGTGGATGAAGGAGATCGGGTACTCACTTGAGATTGACGTCATCACTGAAATTTGCTATGTCTTCATGGTCTTCACGAGATAAAGTGCTACGTGGCACTATTGTGTGTGATAAGGAATATACTCATTATCATTGTTGACGTGGAGAGGGAAGAAGCCCGGAGAAGGGGAGGGATCTGAAGGGATTATTATTGTGTGATCTTTCATCTTCTCCTTTGTCTGTTCCCCCTCGACTCTCTTCTTTGATGGTAATGGAATACTGTTTGAGATTTCACTTCACGATTTGGAGACTTTGATGTAGATAATGAAACTACTAATGTTTGACAACTTTTGAGTATCTGCCAGACTGGGATTCATTACATGCACTTCCATAGCAGAAAATGAAGAGTTGCTAGAATCCCATACAAAAATGGCAAACGGAAGGAGACTCGTACAATTTCTCTACAAAAATACCTTTTGGGGTAACAAGAGCATCGTTGAGCTGGCTGTCTCGAAAAAAGGAGACAGCTAGCTCAACGGAAAGTGGTGAGCGTAGGGGGAGTAGTATTCAAGAGAAAGTATTTACTTCTGGTTTTTGTTGTAAGAGAAAGCAACCATAGTCTCTATTGCCTTTTTTATTAAAAAACAAACCGATAGATGACTTGGACTACGTGCACGTGCATCTCCGTTGTCGCCTTAAGTCACACATCGTCGAAAACCAAACTTTGACCTAGGTCAACGGAGCTAGTGGGACATGGTCCCCATGGTGTATAGATGCAGCAAAGTGCAATTTTCGTCCTTTTTACTTTTACATCTCAGAAGTCCCTCCGAGCAAAAAAAAAGAAGAAATGAAATACTGTCCCACTGAGCAGCAATGTCACTCGTTGGCACGCCACGCTGCACAGTAGTGGGGCGACAAACTAAACCTCCGCTAGTGGAACTTGGCGCCAGGACTTTTCCAGAACCGTATCACCTATGGTCATGGCGGTGGCTGCGTGCAACCGTTCCAGAGAAGAAACAACTGGTTTTTTTTTAGAGAAGAAACAACCGTTTTTTTTTTTGTTTGCCAAGACCCGGGGTACCGTGTGAGGCGTGTGGGATGTCAATTTTTATCAGAAGTAAAAAACGTAGGCTCAAAGCCTAAGGACATACTCACACAAGGACCTTTTGCTCTAAGCTATAAACACAATTGTAATCAGATTCATCTGGGTCTGGCCGCAAATGCAGTCAGATACATTTAGAAAAGTCCTCGTGCGAGTATGCCCAAAGTAGTTTGGGGAAATAAGATCCTGGTGTGACTATCCCTGGACAATATTTATGGGGATTTTGGGGATTATGCCGATTTGGCACCGCAGTTCGCAGCGCCTTACCCGGTTCACTTTTTTGAAACTTAGCGCAATTTTTTTTTTAGGACGGTTTTTGACAGTTAAAACTTAATAGGTTTTTTTTTTTTTTTTTGGAAAGCTTCAATATATATTGCAAGAAAACTATGGGACGAGGCCGGAGACCTCACGATTCGACCCGGAGTTATCCTGGCAGCCTCAACCAGTTTTGCTTACGAGCCAAGCTCGAAGACCCACCCACTGCTCATAATTCCTCAACTCTACTGCCGGAAACCGGGTCCGGCGTCCTAAAATAAATCCAAAGATCTCCAAAGAACTTTCAATTAAAGCAGCTTGAAGCACGTATAAAAAGGGGACTGCTTTTGCAGTCAGTGGTTCGATGTGGACCTCCCTTCCCCATAACGAAGTACTCTTATAACGCATTGGGAGGGGATCCCAAACTACAGTAAGTTATCTATGACAAACCAAAGAGGGATACCTTAAATGTTTTAATCCTTTAATTAAGCACAGCCTGACCTTCTCTGTCAGTCCTGACGCTGCCTAGTAACCATAGACAACTAAACCTAAACGACCCATGGTTTCTAATGATCCTATTTCAATTGTTAACTTTGGGTACTATGTAACCTGAGGTACTATGTAACATCACTTGCTTAATCGTGCGAATCCGACAACCAGGAACATAGCGAAATATGACCTTCAGCATTAACTGTCGCTAGTCTATCCTTTGACGCCCAAGTTCTTTGAAACCATATAACATTCTTTCTGTGGCAGTCTGCTTGCACTACCCTCGGTATTCCTTGTTTGATCATCTTCTGCTGCTGAACTTTGGGCATGTCTTTGCTTTTGAAGACCCTTGCATTCCTCGCCATCCATATAACTTCCATTAACACACCTCTACAGCAAAAGGCCACGTAGCCCCATCCAGAGGAATATGCCAGGTTTGCATGTAAGAGTCCAGTAAGCATCCATTGGTCTGTGGCGCCACATTGATGTTGCTGTAACCATTAAGGATTCCAGCGACATTATGTTAGTCTGCTTCTGCACAGAGAACTTCAATAGCGCCTGTCACAGCTTACCTAGGCCTTGCACTGTGTACCCTGTCACTTGTTGTGCCCCTGCCTGTCCCAAAGCCAGTGCCAGCGGCTTTTTCTTCGATCTCTTTTGTTGCAGTTGTACTCCTACTTTGGGTCGATATTGATAGAGAGGCACATATTCACCCTGGTTCAAAGGACTTTCCCATCCCATCAGCAGAGGTTCGACTCTGAACGATGTCGCCTCCCATAGTAGTATAGCCGTTTGTTTACCTCATTTGGCTGTTTGGGTGTGGACGCGAACGTCCTCCATATCCCTCGTGTTATCGATTTGACAGTTGGTGTCCACCAAAGTCAGCTGGCCAAGGTTCCGTCCTAGAGCTGAGTGTTTCCAACTCTGGACCCTGAGACCCGAGGCCAAATCCGGGCCTAAAACCTCCAACACTTCGTTGGGCTGGTCCTTGTTCCTGAGCTAGGTCCCTGCCGAGTGTTCCATTTTTGTAGCATTCTAATCCATGAGTCTGGGATAGCCCGCTGGAGCTCTGCATAATTGATGCAACATTTCGTATTCTAGGGAGCGCCCTTCTCATATGAGTATTGTCCAAAAAAGTGGAGCGTGCTTCATCCCAAGTGTCCCTGAGCTGCAACACTCCTTTCTTTATCCAGCTCAAACCAAAGTTGCCCGTTCCCTCCGTAGCCACAAAGTAACTCCCATCCTGATGAAGCATGGGCGGGTTTTCGAACAACGTTTGTTCAAAATTCAAATCGGACTGTTGTCTGGGACGTTTGTAGAAGAGAGTTTGTGCTTGGTGGTGAGTGATCCATGAAGTGAAAGTAGCACTTCGATGTTCAAGGAGAGAGCAAGTATACGGAGGTAGCGATTGTGGCACCTGAAGACTGTGTTGGTGTGGCATACTACGTAGCCACACGGGCCTACAGGGCCMGTCCCGGACATTCAGCCTAAAAGCCTAAAACTTAGGGCTTACAGGCCCCGTTCATTTCAGCCTGGATGCTGAAAAACGAGGGCCTGCAGGCCCTATCTCATTTTCAGCCTATATCAGGGCTTTTAAACCTGAGGCTTTTCAGCCTGAAACGGAGGGCCACTTTCGGGCCCTCATAAGATCGACCTACCCAGGCACAAAACCAGGGTTTCGGAAACAGGCTATCTTTAGCTTGTTTCCCACGACAGCCACAAGCAGGAGTTGCAGCGGCAGCCCCTGACTCCCTGCGGCATTGGCAAGAACAGCCTCCTGGACTGCCTCGCCCTTCAGTCAGGAGGCAGGCCGTGTAGTACATAGGGAGTCCCATGCACTTCACGGAGGAGAGTCAGTAGGCAGAGTAGTCTTCAGGATTCGGCCGCAGCACTYAGGAGGAGCGCTGCAGTAGTCTTCAGCGTTAGGCAGTAGTGGTAGCGCTAGCTGTAGTCTTCGGCGCTGGGCGCCATAGCTGTAGCTGTAGTCTTCARCGCTGGGCGCTGGTAGGTAGTAGGTCGTAGAGTGGAGAGAGGCTGGCGGAGGCCAGCGTTACTTACCTGTGGCGCCATCGCTCCAGCTCCATCTTCGTGATACCAGCATCAAGGCGCCAACTTCACAGGTTAGTTCTGGACAGAGAGAGAGAGAGAGTTCTTCTTCTTCCTCTTCTAAGTCCACCTTCTCCTCTCAC
This sequence comes from Chara braunii, assembly GCA_003427395.1. Taxonomy (NCBI): domain Eukaryota; kingdom Viridiplantae; phylum Streptophyta; class Charophyceae; order Charales; family Characeae; genus Chara; species Chara braunii. The sequence continues at coordinate 222,011 of BFEA01000366.1, read as the reverse complement.
CCTCTCGCCACCTGACTTCTCARACTACGACAGAGAGAGACAGAGTTGTGACTTGAGACTTGACGACATTGGATCCAGACTTGACRTTTGGGATTCAGACAGTTTTACGAGGGACTATTTGGGCTTGTGCCGAAGACTTGGTGTTGACGACATTCCCATCTTCCCCCTCCTCTTCGTCTATCCCCTTCCTCCTCGTCTGTGCATGCTCTGGGCTGGCGCTGTCTTCCTGTGTGAAGCGCCAGACCCATTCACACTATGAAACGATGATGATGATGTATGTTCAGGGCTGCATTACAACATT